>OY992501.1:55109602-55507154 GCA_963921215.1 Scoparia ambigualis
TATTAGCTCCATTCAAAAATTCTTGTAGGGGGGAAGAGGCGGGGATAAAGGGGGTACGGTAATGGTAACATAGTAAAATATTTGTTTTTTTTTCCTAAAAATAACCTAACATAACCTCAAAATAAAAATGTCTTGAAAACTATGCATTTCCGCACTTTGGCTCCTCTCCCCCTCTATCGTTAGTCAAATAGACTCCCCTACATATGAACTGGCGAAACATGTAGCTAACGTACAAAACCATTGGTAGGACAAACATCGTCGTACGTAACGGACTCCCGCCATTTCGTGAACATTCTGGCTCAGAACAAGGTTGAAGTGAATAAGGTGATGGTCAGTTTTGACGTAGAATCGCTCTTTACAGATGTACCAGTAGCGGATTGTATGGAGGTCATCAAGGTAAAGTTACAAAATAGTAACATCCCGATGGAATATGCCAAGTTATTACATCATTGTGTATCCACTAACTACTTTGTCTATCAAGGGCAGTTTTACCTTCAGGTTGATGGTGTAGCTATGGGTAGTCCCGTAGCTCCAGTGGTTGCGAATATCTGGATGGAGTATTTCGAAGAGCTAGCCACCACCGTTGCTCCTACACCATTCAAACTCTAGAAAAGGTACGTTGACGATGTTTTATGCATACTTCTTGGTGGCAAGCAACATATTGAAGATAATTTGGCTAAACTAAACGACATCCATCCTAAAATTAACTTCACCTATGAGATGGAAGAAGAAAGGAGCATTTCTTTTCTTGACGTCAGAGTACGAGTGCGCAATGATGGTTCGCTTAGCCACTCAGTGTACAGGAAACCTACACACACTGATCGATACTTCAACGCGACTTCCCATCACCACCCAAGACATCTTGACTCTGTAGTGACATCTTTGACTAATCGAGCATATGATTTGTGTGATGACGACCATCTAAACAAGGAGTTAGCTCATGTGCGCCATGTCCTGTAGAGGAACGGGTACAAGGGAAAGGTACTACCACCCAGACACACAACAAAACAGTACAAGTGCAAGGTGAACAGACAACCGGTGTTTTTGCCTTTTATAAAAGGAGTGACAGGTAAGATCTCCAACATACTAAATAAGTACTCAATCAACACTATCTTCACTCCTCTTAAGAAAGTTGCCCAATGCCTGCATTCACCAAAAGACAGTTATCCCCTGGAAAAACCTGGCGTGTACAAAATTTACTGCAGTTGTAGTAGCTCTTATATAGGCCAAACAAAACGTACAGTAGCCTGTCGCGTAAAGGAGCACATTAAAGCAGTCAAGAACAACGACTCTCAGAAATCAGCCATTGCAGAACATCTTATTCACTCAGGACCGAATCACTGGATGGAGTTTATAACCTTAAAATTATTTCGACAGAACGCCACTATGCACCAAGACTGGTCAGAGAAGCTATTGAAATAAAAAAGCATACAAATAATTTCAATCGTGAAGACGGGTTTAAATTGTCGAATGTCTGGAATCCAGTGATTCAGTTATGTAAAAACCGCAAGAATCAAAACGGTGGCGTGTCTCGTAGTGATACTGTGAGTTATGTGTGTCGTGAACAAGTTTGAGTTGACAGTGCGATCGAAAACAGTGGTACGGGTGTCGAGCGCAATAAACGAACAAGAAAGAGGGTAGACCGTTTCGTCTGCTCCTAACATCCACCCACATTAGCTGCAGTTACTCCGTGATCATGGTGCATGCAACTGCGCCGAAATATCTGGGACTCAAAACCAACAACTCAGACATGGTAAAAATCCTGTTTTTTCATAAAAAATAATTGTAGTGACCATGAAAGTTTAAAATGTTACTGTCGATACATTAACCCGTCAATGGAACGGTTTCGATACAGCGACCATCGATCTAGTCACTGTCGATATTATGAACTAGACCCGTTTTATTTACATGAATCCATCCCTTGTTTTATATAATTGTATTTGACTTAGCAAATCCATATTAAAATAAGGTTTCTTCATATTTAAAAAAAAAGACCGAAAAAGCTCGAAAACCCCGGGTACTCGGCTTTTCACTACACATAAACTCAAAACCCGGGTTTTTAAAAAATGGATCGGGTTTCGATGCCCTAGCTGTAACCTAAACATGGCCTAACCTTAATAAATGATATTGATTCTTGATTCTTGATTTTTCTTGGCCCTCATTGCCAATTCTCTGACTCTCAATAGTCGGCAATAATTCAGTAAAATATACATATGGATACACTTTTAGGTAAGTATGTTGTCCTCATAACTAACGAAAGCTTAAACAGATTCTAGATCAGTGTTAGATCTCGCACTTAATAAATAAATGATTTTAAAAGAAACAAATGTAAGTAGGTATGTATAGAATTTACATTAATTAATGAACCTAATATCTATTTTTACTACTTAGTACACATGTTGTGAAAAAATCAGAGAAACAACTCTAGCGCTGCAGTCGAGAGTAGGCATAAAATGAAGCACACACAATATTGAGCCGCCCTTCTGTACTCTCTCTATTTTGTGTACATAATTGCGGTATCGGATATACCTACGTATTTATTGCGTTGCTTATGCGAATCAGCAAACGATTGTCCAGTTTATTGCGCGTCAATATTCAAAATTATAAATCATTTAAGTATTCAATTTTGCCTACAATAATTATTATGAATGTCGCTATGCCATCGGTTCGTAAGTCCTAACTATGGGGCGGCGGGAGCCTTGTACTGAATCATCTATGTATGTATGTTGAAACAATAATATATTATCCAAAAAGCATAGGTACTGTTTTATAAACAGTTTATGTCCAAAAGATCTAGAAAGTAAAGTAAAGGTATAAAAGTGATATCTACTTATCTATGTCACGTTTACCTATTAAACGTAAGTTAGTTATATGTCACATAAGTCACGATTAACGTTACAATTTTAATTATCAATAAAAAATTAACAGGTCATTGAAATTCTACGTGTTATTATTATTCGACTAGCGGCCGCTCGCGGTTTCATCCAAATCCATTTAACATGAAAGAGTAACAAACATCCATCCATACTTACAAACTTTCGCGTTTATAATATTAGTAGGATGGTCAAGAAAAAATAGTACTGTAGTAGGGTAGCTGACCCTACACCGCCGAGCATGTATTGTATGAAGAATGTTAATTTTTTATTTAATACTTTATTGCACAAAGAAATTACATTAATACACAAGTTACACAGGACATATACAAAGGTGAGCTTATCTCTAGAAGAGATCTCTACCAGCCAACCCTAGCTGTGGTGATAAAATTAAATCTGCGGGACTAATTGCGCTATACAAAACATACATAAACTAAACATAACTATATAAATAAACATACACAAAATATATTACATACACAGCTAGGGTTGGCTGGTAGAGATCTCAAATTACTTCTATCTAAACTAAGTTACTGATTATCGATAATGTTAGACAGGTAGTGCTCTTTGAGGTGGTGTTTGAATGATTCTACCGATGACCTCTCACGGATCCTGGCCGGTAGTTTGTTCCACAGTCTAGCTGCTTAAACAGTAAAGGGATTGTGGAAAAACTTTTGAGAAGTTGACTTGTGGATAGGAAAGGGTCCTGGTATCACATGAACGTTTTGGGCGGGAAGAGGTAGGTAAGTGCGTAAAACGGGATCGTAAATAATGAGGGAGTTGGGGGTAGTGAAGTATTTTGTAAAGGAGGCAAAGGATGTGCATATCACGGCGTTGACGGATTGGGAGCCACTTTAACCTCAACCGGAACTCCGAAATATGGTCATATTTTCGTAAGCCGAAAATAAAAGGGATGGCCAGGTTTTGCAGGCGCTCCAGTTTGTTAAGCAGCTCCTCAGTTGCATCTAAATAACAAACATCAGCGTAGTCGAGAAGAGGGAGCAGAAGCGACTGAGCAAGCATAATTTTGGTATTGTAAGGTAAGAAAAACTGCAGTCGCTTGAGAGAATGCGTACGTTAACGTTAAGAGTAAATGGAGCAAAAGATATTGTGTTAGGTCCGTAGCAAATGGGAAGCTGTGGTTTCTGCCTACCCCTCCGGGAAACCGGCGTGATGTGTACAGCCGAAGAAGTTCCACTTCCCGGTCGACCACATGGCGGCGATGTTCGCTAGCGCTATTTTCTTTGCTAGCGCTAATTAAGGTTGAGCACCCCTGTCAAATATTATTCGTTTGCACACCATCAGCAACCCCATCTGGGTCAAGCGCAAGCACTAAATAAGCTGAGTATTTAGTTTCCTTTATAAAATATTAGTATAAATAGACAATAGTAACTAGTTATAATAGACTATTGTAGCAATAAGTATCTTTCTTGCTTTATTCGTAATAAATAAATATTTTTTAAAATTGAAGTTTGGCTTCATTCCGACCGCGGCGCGTACGTCCGCCCGCAGCGTGCGCGTAGATCGGTGCAAGCGAATATATCGAAAGCGGTCGACCGGGAAATTTGACGACCTCTGTGGTCGAGTGGTGAGCACGCCGGGTCTGGCGTCGCGCCATCTCCGAGTCCCAGGTTCAATCCCGGTCGGGTCAATTTAGATAAAAACTATTTTTTCTAAATTGATTTCGGGTCTGAGTGTGTTTTCTATGTTTATGTATATCTGTCCGTTTCCTTCTTTCCTTCATATTCCTTCCATAATTCCTTGACTGTAGGTACATACACATACTTGGACCACTATATCCACTTATATTATCTAAACAACTTAAATGCATACATATTTATTTAAGTTGTTTAGATTGTTATGGGTAGGGCCCGCTAACTTTGTACATTTTGTGATGAACATGTGACGCCTCACTTCTATCAATAATACACATTTATCTAAAGATCCTATCACTTTCCTTTGTGATCAGTTTTGTAGATGATTACGTAATAAATAAAATAACAACAATAATAATGTATTAAACAGGAACTGGAATTGGAACTCAGAATTCGATATTTGAAATATGTTTTTTTTTGTTCCATACAAATTTTCATTGTCCCCAGAGCATTTTTAAAGGTTTAACTAATTGTCAAAAAAGTAAAAGCATTTATATTATGAAATAAAGTATGTCATGGTTTTAGCTATTAGTATAATCATAATTTAATGCATTAATAAGACATTATTTATAACTTTTTAATATTGTAATTCATAAAAACATGTATGACTCCTTTTTTCCCGTGTGTTACTTTCGAGTGTGTGACTATTATTTAGTATGGTTTTTTTTTTATAATACGACCACCCCAATTAGTTTTATTAGTATAGCAACATCTGTATTTGACGTTTATTTAGACAGAAATGACAGTTCGACATCTTTGCAAGTGCAATACGCGTCTAACCTACGGAGAGAAAATTCAGACATTAATTTTTATAGTGCAAACGGGAGAATTCTGACAAGGTAATTAATTATAACAATGATATATCTGGTCCGTAACCTAGAAAACATAAGTGTTGTTTTGATATCGTGTTAAGATCGTAGAAAAGGCACTTATTTTTAAGTTATTTAAACAAATATAGCTTAGAAGTGTCTTGTGAATTTTTCCAGTGTGGTACTGTGTGATACCGTGTGTTACCGTGTGTTACTGTGTGTTACTTTAGTCCTGGCTTACATGGTGGCTTTAAAGATTGTGTAATGTATGTAGTACAAATCTGCTAGTAGGCAGGACAATAATAAAAGGGCTCCATTGCAGTAAAAAATAAACTTTGACCAATCTGTTTTATGTGTTACCTACTTTTCCCCTAGAGGCAGTAACATAAGCTATGTTTGTAACGTAAATTACTATCATTCATTATTTTTAATACTGTAACCTTCATTTATTTTGTTTCCGCCTTGTTTTTTAATTAATTAAACATTTTTAATTACTTCACTGTAGTATTTTGATTTTTAATATATAAATACCTTCTTACTTGTGTGTTACTTTTCCAATGTGTTATTTCGTACAAAGTTAGCGGGTCTTACCCTTATTTGCTATGCCCTTACTGGGTGGGTCATGTACCTACCTATATAATAATGTTATTTAGGCTGTCAACAACAAACCACGCTTTGTTTTGATGATTGACGCCGAAATAATAATATCTTAAACACTATAACACATTAACATTTATTTTGACAAACATGAAACATAACATACGAGGGGCGTTCAAAATATTCTCGGTATTGATACGTTACAACCTCTTTTATATATATATTTGTTACTGGCCGCTAAGATTCATTCATTGACATTAAAAAAAAGTAAAATTGGAACCGAGATGTTCTTTTGTTTTTCTGCAATTGCCGAACAAACATGAACACCATGAGCGAATTAACAATTTTAACGAAATTAGAGCACCGATCCGTCATAAAATTCTTGACAAAACAGGGTAAAAATCAAAAAACCATAAAAGAGGAAATGGATTGTGTTTACCGTGAGTCTGCTCCTTCTTTATCTACTATTCAAAAATGGTCAAGCGAGTTTAAGCGTGGAAGGGAGAGTATTGAAGATGACCCTAGACCTGGCCGGCCTGTAGTGGCTACCTCACAAGAAAATATTGATAAAGTGGAAAAACTTATATTGGAAGACGGCCGAGTGAAGGTAAAATCTATAGCTCAAGTAACGAATCTCTCTATTGGTACCGTACATGACATTATACATGACCATCTTAATATGTCAAAAGTAAGTGCAAGATGGGTTCCGCGAATGCTGACGCTTCTTCAAAAGGCTATGCGTGTGGCTTGCTGTTCAGATTTTATCGACCTGTGTGGTGAAAATCCCGATGAGGTGCTGCAAAAAATAGTTACTGGAGATGAAACCTGGGTTCATCATTATGACCCAGAGAGCAAACAGGAGTCCATGCAGTGGCACATTAAGGGTTTAGCTCATCCCAAGAAGTTCAAGGTATTCCCGTCAGCTGGCAAGGTCATGGCCACAATATTTTGGGATTGTGAAGGAGTTTTGCTTATCGATTATAAAGAAAAAGGTGTAAATATCACAGGGCAGTACTACGCTAACGTTATACGTCAATTAAGAGATGCGATCAAAGAAAAGAGGCGAGGAAAGTTAACCAAAGGTGTTCTGCTTCTGCATGACAACGCCCCTGTCCATACTGCTCATATTGCCAAGGCAGCTATTGTTGAATGTGGGTTTGAAACTGTTACTCATCCACCCTATAGTCCGGACTTAGCCCCAAGCGACTACGAAAAAATATTTTTATGAGGGATTAAAAAAAATAATTGATCGATCTTATAAGTGTATGAACATAGGGGGGGAGTATATTGAAAAATAAAAATATCAAACTTTTCGTACTTGTTTGTTTTTATCCACATACCGAGAATATTTTGAACGCCCCTCGTACATGAAAAAATTCAATTTACAATTATGCCAAAATTTAATAATTAGCGGTGGTTTCCACACTAGGACGAGCCTGACTTGTGACATGTTATGTGAAATGTAATGAAATGACAAACAAATTGAAATTTGAATATTTATTATTAACATGTAGAATTTTGAAAATATCAGAAACAGTTTATGCAAATCACTCATTATTGTGTGGTCACGGGCCCTACTGCTCAACAGAAACTGTTTGTATGTGTACCACAACCATGTTGGCAAGTGGCCAGCGGGTGAGATTCTGTTTCCGAATTAGGTTGCAATGTGATGTTTTGATTTATTTTATTAAATATAGGTTTTGTTTTCAATTGAGTCCTCCAGTTTCCATGTAGCCTTCAGCCACTTTATCGGACTCCCAGCCTCCGTATCTTTTCAGAGTTGTCTAATTTGCTCCAGAATCAGCCAGAAGAGTGGCTGAAGACCTAAAGAAACAAGATCCAGTGTAACTTTCAGGATTTGTCAAGTTTAAATAAGTTGCTATTGCTTATGGTATTTTATCTATTTTGTGTCTTCCTAAGACCTGCTTCGTGCACTGCCCTTTCTTGAAAGTTAAGAAAAAACCTATCTGATGTTGTGTTCGCTGGACGAAGATTATAATATTTTTTAGCTAAGTTTAACTCTCCTTGGATTACAAATATCCGGTCAATCTTTGTTTTAGTGTCGCGCAATGTTACTATTGCTTTGTCATCATAAATTCTATGTCTTTTGTGGTAATATTATATAGAGTGCAATACTCCGACATGCCAGAGAATGACATGCTCCGTTAACGTCTAATACATAGCAGCCTGTTACAAAAAAAAAAAAATATCAATCTGCAGCCACGGACAGTATACTTATACAGCGTGTTTCTTGAAAGGTGTCAAGCCGATGTGTGGTGATAGGGAACCACCATACCTATCTATTGAACCCCCGTGTATGTTCTACGATTTTTTGTAGTTTTCGAGTTATAATTTTTTTCGTTATTTTATGATTCAACGCTTTAAAAAAATTGTATCTTTTTTTGGGTCGACTTTTCTTCGATGTTTTTTTTTAATGCAATGCCTATTAATTGCACTTTATGAGTAAAAAAATCTCCTTCCTAACTTTAACCTAAGGTACCTACTACAATTTTTATTCTAACTATAAAAATTGGGTTAATCAGAACAGAATGGAATTTTCAACTTAAATACAAAAAAATATAAAAGATTTTCTATACTTAGCTTCTGACTAGTTTTAAAAACTGCCCAACCAAATATGCTTTCATACTATTACAAAAAAAGATGTAGGTACTTAATGGGACTTCTTTTGCTGAAATCGGTTGTTGAACGTGGTAGATCGGAATTGGTGTAATTTTCATCTACCTATACTAATATTATAAAGAGGAAAGATTTGATTGTTTGTTTGTATTGAATAGGCTCCGAAACTACTAGAAAATTTCTTTCACTGTTTGGAAGCTACACTATCTCCGGATGACATAGGCTACAATAAAAAAATAGGGATCCTTACTATAACTCTAATAAATTCCTTACATCGCGTGCGCTACGAAAACTATCGATGATAGAACAAATACGATGTAGGCGTCATCACTGGAAGTCATTTTGAAAATTCGTCACGGGGTCCACGCGAACGAAGTCGTCGGCGGTCTGCTAGTATTTTATAATTTCTTAGTATCTTTGCATATTCTTGTCTATCAGGAGATTAATTATCCCTTTACGTTTAAGAAGAGCTCAGTTCTACTAATAACACACATTTCATACCTACTACTATCCTTAAAATTACCATTATTAATGAGAGGGCCAAAATAAAACTCAAAATGCGATAAAAATTTAATATGTTCAAAATGCCGGTCACCAACCGATAACTTCCTAACTGATAAATTCCTTCTTTTCTCTTTATTATTTTAAATAAGGTGTACTCAGCTAATCCCGAAAATCGGGTAATTCCAATAATTACGAATTTCTACCGAACGCGACAGTATTTTTTGGTCTGGCTACCCTTACCTAGACGCCATCTTACTCTGCTTCTCGGGCATGCTCCCGGGAATTCCCGGTACCGATTTTTCCCGGTATTGCCCGGTAAATTTACTTTTTACGCAGTACCGGTACTTAGAATTCGTTTCCCGGGAAATTCGGTACTGTGGCGGCGCCACCTACCTGCATGACGCCGCACATAGTTCGACACGAAGCAACACCTTCCCAACCGTGTCATCAGATGGCGCCACAAAAACCAACTGAACGACATCTCCATACTGCGACAAAAATAGTATGGGAAGCCTACATCGCGGTAGCGAAGTTTCACCACCTCCTTCGCTATACATAGCACCTCCAACTAACACCCGTTGGACCTCGGTCCTCGAGCTACACCACCCAGCTCGGAGGAAGATCTTCCCTTTACTTTCCTCAAAGTTGCATCGATTCCTACCTACCTCGGCTTCCCTACAGTGGTGACACAGTATAAATATGAGCTAAAGCAGTAAGGAAGCTACGTAAGTACAAACGCTCGAAACGACGCACGCCCACAGACGCACGTCTTTACAGGGCCCCTAAGCGGACATCGCAGTGCTCTCAGTAGCCCGTGTCGCGTCGAGTCGAGTGTTCATTGCGTACGCTAAGCGCGCGATTTTTTAAAATGCCGCAAGTGTATTGCGTAGTTATTATACGGCTGTTTGAACTCGCCTTCTTCAAAACCAGAGCTTTCGTTTTTTAAACTTCCTGCTGATGTTGAAAGGTAAGAATTATTTATTATTACTAAATAAAAAGCTTTTTCTTTTAAATAAATCGTTTGGTTGTTTAGGTGATATTTGCCGTACTTAAATAAGTATATTTTTTGAGGGCGCGTTATTTTAATGGTGAAAAATAATAAGAATTAATACTACGAAACTTTATCGTTAATAAACTTTGCTTTGAAAATTGATATCTGAGGATCTGTGTGGTTTCTGACAATTAATCCGTTTTAAGAATGTGAAAAGTAGCCGCCGTATTGAACTTTTAGTTATTTAACCGATTGCTTCGAAAATCGATATCTGGAGATCTGTGTGGTTTCTGACAACGACTCCGTTATTAGTATAACACAAAATGGCCTCCATATTGAACTTTTTAGTTATTCGGCCGATTGCTTTAAAAATCGATATCAGGGGATCAATGTGGTTTCTGACAATGAATCCGATAATAGAATGAAGAAAGTAGCCGCCATCTTTAACTTATTAGTTATTCAACCGATTGCTTTGAAAATCGATGTCTAGGGATCTGTGTGGTGTCTGACAACGACTCTGTTATTAGTATGATACAAAATAGCCTCCATCTTGAACTTTTTAGTAATTCGACCGATTGCTTTAAAAATCGATATCAGGGGATCTGTGTGGTTTCCGACAATGAATCAGATAATAGAATGAGGAAAGTAGCCGCCATCTTTAACTTATTAATTTTTATTTTTTTTAAATAAAAAGTGACAACCCTTAAGCTTTGCTAGTTATCTCGAAAAAAGCGCTAAATTACTGAGATACAGCGCTAACTAAACAAAAACTTTTTCAATTTTACAAAAATAAGAGGACAACCCTAACGCTCAATTGGCGCGTAGGTATATAAAACAAGAAAATGGCCGAGCTTCCGTACTGCTTTAGCTTATATTTATACTGTGGTGGTGACCCCGACGTGATCCATCTACTGTTACGTTGTAAATACAGGGCCCTGTCTGCCTTTACTAATCTACAAAAGGGGTTCGCAATAGTTGAATAATAGTTACCTGAAATCATTGTAGATAAATCATCAGATGTCGAAAAACATTAGTCATTGTAGCTTGTTTGAATTAAATCCATTTTTCTTCACATTAAAGACATGAAGCCTTGGCTGACACATTGCAAGACACACTTTTCTTGCATTTTCAATCAATACACATTTCTAAATCAGTTTTAGCAAGACTTTGCATTAGATTTGGAGAAAATTAAGTCTGTTTACGTTTTGGTATTTGACATAACACCATAGACAAAATGACAGCCACCGTAGCGACGCCTAGCGGTAGCGGGGCGAAGTAGCTGTCAGCTTCTAGTTTCACATAAAAGATTCAATTTTAAAAATAGCCGAAACAGTTCCAATAATAAATTACATAATAAATTAATATGTATAATAATTACTTTAAGTAATTAAATTTAATTCAAGCAAATCCGGAAATAGAACTATTTTTTCTATAAGGACTTTTATCTAGCACATTCGAACGGGAGAAATATCTTTTAATATGGATATTGTCTCTGCCCGTAGGGGTTACCAGAGAGGAAACTAATGCTCCCTAATATTTAGACAGGGTATTAACTCGAGTGGAATTGATTTCCAAATTTAAAAAAGGACGAAATTCAGATTGCTAAACGTTAACTTGTCTCTAGTTCATGTAGTATTATTATTAACAGATTCTTTCAGTGTCAGAACGAGAGATGAAAACGTCATATATACGACGTTTTGATAGTTTGAAGGAAAATTCTAAAAGATCAGGTTGTTGTACTTTACGAGTTGAAGTCATAAGCTGGCCTTCGATTTATAAGACTTCCGGCGAAGGAAAGCTGCCGAGTCTGATGACGTCGAAATGATTTCAATCTCTGGCGTGACGTGGTGTGGTGTTATGTGTTGAGATCGATTCACTGAGGTAGGCATGAGTCGTGGTAACCTTTTGTTTTAATCTGAGGTCGTAATAATGTAGTGGATTTGAGGCGTCATTAGCTTATGAGAATTAAGTCAACAACTGTGTGGTTTATTTACAGGGATCCGTGCCCGAAACGAAGTTCCGGTCGCTGGCAGCCACGCGCAAAGATAAAATCTCCCAGCGCATAAGTATCCCAATATCATTATTAAGTATAATAAGCCGTCATCCTAGGAATTCAAATCGATTTTTCATGGTGTCCGAATCATGCCTTGTCGCCAGGCGACGCAAGGCTCTTGGCCATGTGGCAGACGTGTCAAACCCCTTCAGGAGTGGATATTGCATCATCCCACAATAGTCTAGCATTGTTTGGTTTTGTTTAGTGGAATATCGTAGCCGTGTAGTGCCCTGTGTACTAGTTATATGTGAAACTACACTAAAATTGAAGCATGGTGTTGAATATTATTGTTGTAGTGTTAGTTTATAGTTGTGCAACAGCGCTGGGAAGCTTTTGATAACCCATGGCGCTGCGAGTCCCTGATTATGATAGCAGCCCCAGATACACACATAGCAGACTGCGGGACCCTAATTTATGTAACAGATCTGAACTAGGCGTGTAGTGTTATAAATAGGCCCCGTGTTGATAATATCAGATGCTTCGAGAGGCCCGTCTCGCCGCCAGGATTTAGAGCTGGGCCCTAAAGCCTGGACGCGAGACCTGCTTCCTCGGGGTACCAGCGGCCACCTGCTGCCAGTCGAGCTGTCGCCGCCTAGCGGATGAGCAGGCGTTGACGGTTTTTTGTTACCCAGTACTCTGGGTTACTTGTTTTTTATTTGGTAACATTTTTTAAATTAAGGTTTCGACACCTTAACCATTATTTTCTTTTTACATCCAACGACCCCCAGCGTTGGGGAAGTTGTGAAACATTTGAGGATCTGCGAGTTCGACCTGTGTGAAGTTGTATGGTGACATCGTCTCCAGATTCGGGTCTACATTTAGATCCTGGCGCCCTTTAAAATTAATTTTATATTGGTGTAACCCCACGGTTCTCTAGTGTATTGGCTTTAAACGTGTGATAGTTTTGATACGTGATAATGATTAAAACATTTAATTTAATATTTTTATAGACGGAGTAATTTAATTTTAATTTCAACTTCATACTCCGAACGGTACTGGTTTTATCCCAACCCCCCACGACCATAGCTCGTACCACTGAAATATTAGCTGGCGGGTTAGGTAGTAGTAGGAACAGTATTATAAAATTTATTTGAAATTAAAATTATCACCGACCCGCTTGGTCACTTTTGACTCTTAGGATTTTAGTGTGTTTTAGGTGGTGATATAGCTTGGTAATAAGGTTTAGAGTACTTTAAACAGTAAATTATAGTTGGCAAAATTAATAGAAAGTTTGTTGGACTTTCATTTGAGATTGACCCTAGGGTCAATTTCGACTGATAGTTTTTTTGTTATTTTCGACTTAATAAATTAAAAGGAGTAACGTAGATGATTAGTACCTAACATAATATAAGGAAAAATTGTGACTAACCCCCTCGTTTAAATAATAAGAGTGAAATAAAATTTATAATTTTATTTTATTGTTGTTGGACAACATTTTAGTGTGTGTTTACAATATACTGCCTAGCTATAAAACATTTTATGGTTTTATTTGATAACATTCCACTGACACTTGCGTTTGGGATTTTCTTCCTTTTCCCCAAAAGGGACTAAATCCCAAATGTAACACTACCGTCCGCTTCCCATAATTGGTGACCCCGACGGAGCACAGAAGCACCTTCAACAACATCGTCGCAGCCTCGCAGCACCCATCCATCAATCCTCCATCCATCCTCGAGTCTATCTTCGCCAGCAGACACAGCAAGCCAGCAATCAAGCCTCAAGTTTCCACCGCAGCATCTTGGACGACGCTTCCAGGACCTCCGGCACACTCGACGGCATCATCTCGACCTGGTCTCCGCAGCCCGTGGGCTGCGGAGACCAGGTTGGTAACCAAACTGTGTGAGCCGTTACTTGCCCACACAAGAAATGTCAGAATAGTTACGACGTCACGGGAAGAGTAACGAGAGTCTTGTCAAATAAAAAATACGTCGTTACTAATTGAATGCCTTTAATGCACTGTTACATACGAGCTAATACATTGTCCATAACCAAAGTAGGTCTGTTGTGCAATATAACGCGACAACGCAAATATGAATTAACAATAGTTATTATATTAAAATAACAATGGCTTGTACATATTGCCAACAACAACAAAAGATATGCATAAAAAACAAAAAAAAAGGAAAGTTTGTCAAGTTTATAACCTTGTAAGGACATTGTTTAGTTACACTAAGGTTTTGGCAAATTATCAAACTTCATTGGCCTGTTCCTTGTTGGGGACGTAGCCCTGTCCACACTTGCTCTGGAACCACTCACTTCGCGGACCATAGACATAGGGGTGTGTCGCGCACTCACACCACCTTCATTCACTGCACTCACAACACTGTCACGACTCCGACCTAGTTCCAAGTCAGAGACTTGGGCTGGCTGCTGCTGCTGCGTTCCGTTGACGCATCTTGCTGTCAAACATCTTCTTCCAAATCTGAATACTACATAAGCCATAAGAAGCTAGACCAACGGGATTAAAATGGAATAGATAATCGTGTAATGAGTAGAGTCGGTCAAATCAATTTGTTGCAAATTTTGCGTTTTCAATTCTTCTATTTGCTGTTTTATTGACTCATACACTTGATCATGGTTTTCTACCTCGTTTTCTTGTGGAGTATGAAAAGATGAAGAATTAATAATATCATTCAAAGCGGACATCGGCTGTATTGTGGGGATCTCAATATGTTGTTGTAAAAATAGTTGATTGTTATAATCATGATGGGCTTGTATAGTAAATGTGTCACCTTTTATGAGACAGCCTTGACCTATATTAATGAGGCCATTGCCCTGCAATTGTTTTGTATCCAGTCCAGCTGGGCATAAAACGCGAACTCTGCACTCCCGGCAGCATGAGTACAACCAAGCGCCGGGCGATTGTAATTTGACCCAGTTATCGGAACATTGTCTGAGCTCTGCCCGACAAAAGGTGTGATTGTTATTATTATATACAGTCATTGCACATATTGACTTATCAAAGTGGACATTAAGTATGGGAATGCTTTCGTAGCATAAAAAGCTATTTTGATGTCTTTTGCACGTTTGTATGTCACTTTCTGTCATTGGTATAATAATATCTTTTTTCATGTTGACTGCGATGTAGGGAGTGATGGGAATATTATACATCATTTTGTCATTATTTTTCGATGGTAAAGAAATTGTTTTGCTAAGTTCAAACTGACTTTGACTTAGTAGCGGAATTCTAATTTCTATAATTAAATAAGTTTTTGTCACTTTGGCGCGGATTCGTAGCAATTGATATAACTCTCTTACATTATTCGTTGGTACTACTAATTCACCTTGTAGTCGTCCAGATATGAGATTGAGTTGATTTTGCAGTTCAGTAGGCGAAATTAGGTGTATGTCAAGTCGCCCGTGATGAATGTTTGTAATGGTGTCAATTAATGTTCCTTGAACTCTTCTTAAATTTGATAAAATAACATCGACGGAGAGCGCCTAAACTGTGAGTCGTTACTTGCCCACACAAGAAATGTCAGAATAGTTACGACGTCACGGGAAGAGTTACGAGAGTCTTGTCAAATAAAAAATACGTCGATACTAATTGAATGCTTTTAATGCACTGTTACATACGAGCTAATACATTGTCCATAACCAAAGTAGGTCGGTTGTGCAATATAACGCGACAACGCAAATATGAATTAACAATAGTTATTATATTAAAATAACAATGGCTTGTACATATTGCCAACAACAACAAAAGATATGCATAAAAAACAAAAAAAAAGGAAAGTTTGTCAAGTTTATAACATTGTAAGGACATTGTTTAGTTACACTAAGGTTTTGGCAAATTATCAAACTTTATTGTCCTGTTCCTTAAACTCTTCTTAAATTTGATAAAATAACATCGACGGATAGCGCCGTTGTTAACACAGAGAAAGCTTGCATTTGATGGTCTGCAGATTGCCGCACCTCATTAATAGCCAACGTCATATTCTTTAGATGTTCGTTAATAAAGTGGAAGTGGCTATTCATAATAGCTTCATTACGTTTTAAGATGTTGTTTTCGGCCTCCAGAGTAGACGTTTGATTTCGTATCATATTTAATAAATGGCTTTCATTGTTTTTAATCGATATGATATCTTTTTCATATTTTGCAGCAAATTTGTCATCTAACACGCCAAATAAAGACTGAGCAATGTTTCCTATGCCATTAATTAATCCTCTTTTCACTCTTATTTCATTTTTGGTTTGCAATAATTCATTGTAGTAGTTTATTTCATTTAATTCGTGATCAAACTGGGATATAATTGGTCTAAATGTCATTTCGGTCTTGTCTAAAGTTTTCAGATGATTAACATAGTTTTGAATGTCAGCCATGTTCTGCCAATATTTGGTCATATTATAGTACACTACCAATTTCCATTGGTCTTGCACAATTCTCATGTCAGCGATTTTGTCAAAGTAAAGTGTGTTTGTTGTATTAAATCGGGTAATATTAAAACTTTGTGGTAGTGTAGGCGTTATCAATGTCATAAGTAGCGTTAGCACAGCGACGAAATAGCTAGGTTGTTTTCGATTTCTGGCGCTACGTTTGGGATTTTGTGAAGGTTTTAGCGGCAAGTAATGTCAGTCTTATTTTACCGTTGTCCTCAATAGTTGTGATATTGTATTGTAGTGTGTGAATAGTTGTGTGACCGGTCGTGACCGGTGCATCAATGTCGGCTGCATCACTCCGGCGTGGCAGCCCTGCACACCAGCAGCTCGGACCCACCTTCATCACCTGTCTCGACTCACCGTAGCAAGGAGCAGCACACTGCATCACTGGCAACGCGCCTTCACCCTACCCGTCTCGATTCACCGTAGACTAGGGCATCCTGCAGCAGCACTCTCCACTGGCACTTGCAAGCACTGACGCACTGACTGCTGAGCACACTCACTGACATCGACCTCCGGTCTCAGGGGGGGAGTGATGTGGCGGCGCCACCTACCTGCATGACGCCGCACATAGTTCGACACGAAGCAACACCTTCCCAAACGTGTCATCAGATGGCGCCACAAAAACCAACTGAACGACATCTCCATACTGTGACAAAAATAGTATAGGAAGCCTACATCGCGGTAGCGAAGTTTCACCACCTCCTTCGCTATACATAGCACCTCCAACTAACAACAGTTGGACCTCGGTCCCCGAGCTATACCTACCTACCACCCAGCTCGGAGGAAGATCTTCCCTTTGCCTTCCTCAAAGTTGCATCGATTACTACCCACCTTCCGCTTCCCAACAGTACTTTCGGTACTTTTATTATAACTTAAAATTACGCCAATATTAACATAGCTTTACCGTCTAAATGACCTCGAAACTGAACGTCACTCGAAATATCGACGCCAAAGATTCCAGTAGTCGGATTGGTATCAGGAGAGCTCCCTCAAAGTTCAGAGGTACGACGAAGTTTTTTCGCGGTAAATGCGCAAGCTTGTGTTTTGGAGGGGTTAAAGTGGACTAGGTTATGTCGGCCCCAATTTGAGACATGACCTAACATGTTCTCGGTGTCAGTCACAAGTTTATTCCGGCTCTCGATGACGCTTTCCAGAGAAATATTAGGTCGTCCGGTGTAGAGTGTTACCCCCGTACTGTCGTCCGCATAGCAATGAATGCTGTTGTTATGCAACATGTCATTGATATGCAGAAAAAACAGAGTAGGGGCTAACAACATACACCCCTGCGGGACTTCAGCATTCACGGGTTTCATGTTAGAGCACGAACCGTCGACTACGACTCTGATGCTACGCCCAGAAACAAAACTGGCAACCCACGAACACAATTTCTCAGCAAGCCCGTATGATGGAAGTTTAGAGAGAAGAGCCCTGTGCCATACTCAGTCAAAGGCTTTCGCTACGTCCAAGCTAACTGCCAGTGACTCCCACTTTACTCTCGACTGCCTCCGCTCATCGGTGAGTAAGGTACACTGAAAGATCACCAACTGAACGTCCGCGACGAAAACCATACTGGCGATCGCTTAGTAGCTAGTTTTCTTCTAGGTACCTTAAGAGCTGGCGGTTTGTAATGGACTCCATTACTTTGGAGAGCAAAGAGGTGATGGCTATTGGCCTGTAGTTGGACGGATCTGAGCGATCGCCTTTTTTGAGAAACGGGTGGACAAGGGCTGTCTTACAAGAGCTCGGGACAACGCCAGTAATGTAAGAGAGCCTGAAAAGGCGCGTTAGAACCGGCGCCAACTCAGGAGGACACGTCCGAAGCAAAAGGGAAGGAACTGCATCAGGCCCACTCGACTTATGGATATAAAAAAACCCTTACGAGCTGACCTTTGTAGGAACCGGATTGGCATTGAACAAGCGCAATGCAGTTTGGTTGGTGGAGAGTTTTCCCCATCGTCCAAGGTCGAGTTTGATGCTGCGTGCCCAAGAGGTCGGCTTTCTCCTTTGTAGTATGGGCCAGGCAGTCATTAGTATTAGTATTGTGCAATGGTGGTAAGGACGGCTGACAAAAATTCCCTAAGGTAGCTTTCGCGAGAGACCAGAACGCACGCGTACCCGAAGGATGACGCACTAGCCTCTCACCAATTCCACTTTTGAATGATGACTTCGCCTTGGTAATGTCCTTAAATGACCTGGCGGCAAAGTTGTACCTCTTTCTGAGCGCACTGGTGTTTGGATCCTTTGATGACACCGCATTAGCCCAGGCTTGGTAATGTTGTCGCTTCTGGCGAGACGCCATTTTGCAGCAACGTCCAAACCATGGTTGGGACCTGCCGCCAATGGAAACCACCGAAATTGGATTGAAAAGTTCCATTCCCTGCAGTATCACATCAACGACAGAGTCGGCGGCGACATCAAGATCATTCAGCGAGAAGCAAACTCGCCACATGGGTAGGACGCAAAAAAACTTCGCACTCCATCCCAGTCCGCTGACTCATAATGCCAGACTCGACGTTTTTGAAGTTTCTGTGAGAGGCGCAGTGCTACAAATTAGACTGTGGTCTGATGAGCATAGTGGTGCATCAACAGAAACTTGATAGCCGTCTGGGTGCGGGGTCAGCAGAAGGTCCAATAAGGAAGCTGCATCGCCCTCCACATCTACCCACGTAGGGTCGGTTACCAATTGGGCAGACTGTAGGCCAAAGCGAGGTCATAAACGGCTTTACCCGTGTGGTCAGTTGTGCTTGAACCAACCCATTCGATGTGATGGGCATTAAAGTCTCCTAATACCACAATCTCGGCCGAGGGGATCCGTTGGAGAAGGGAGTCTGTCGCCGTTTGAACGGTCGTGCTTTGGACGAATTTTTATTATTTACTCACCTTAGAACACTCATGATTAAAATCCATTGCATATACACCCTTTTAAAACATTCAACTCGGATGATATTTTACCAATTCCATTCGACAAAATGATTCCACAGCTAGTACAACAATTGACAAAACAAATTTTGTATAATAAACTTTTTGGGTACTTAATATATTTTATTTTGCTCAATGATCCATATATCAAACGTTAGTTACATCTGGTTTAAAAAAAATCTCAGTACCGAAAAGTACCGAAATTTACCGGTTTTCATGGTACCAGAGTTAGCGCAGTACCGGGACTGCAACCCCTATCTGCTTCCATTCTGCGGTTGACTCAGGTCGCTACCCGTAAGCATGCGTCTACATTGTAGTAATATTGTAAGCGAGTGCATTTTCGCGCGATTTTGCAATTTCGGATTTACCCGAACATTCATATCTTTAAAATTTGATAAGTTAATCAATTCGTTGTTTCCTTGTTAGGTAAATTAACGTTTTTGACACATTATTATATAGATTCAGGGCAACTGAGCTGATGTTTATTGTTTCTTTTCGGAATTGATCGAAGAGGGCAAATCCGAACTAAAAATTAATTCGAAATTACCCCATGTGGTTTTTCCATAGTCGTCATAGTCATCGTCAGTGGTTCTCAATCTTTTGATATTTGAAAGACAGTTTTTTTAAATAAGTTTTTTAGGGTTTTGATTGTTTTTGGTTCGTACTGCTGTTTGATTATGAAACGACTCATCTGTTTACTGCACGAAAAGTATGTACCTATTTTATATTAAAAATTTGGTACTTATCTATGTTAAAAATATAAAGCAAGGTTTGCTTAAAATATTCTTAAATATAATTGTTAAACTAACGCACCCTCAATAAAATTAAAATGAATTTTTAAAATTAATTCTAGTCTCGCTAGGATTTCATTGGCCAACTTGACATACACTAAGTTTTAAAAACTTTGACATAAAATACTTTCATAGATTCAACCAAAAGAAGAAGTTAGAGACAAAATGTGCCTACCACGCAACGCAGTATGACTTAATATGGGACTCTCAAGTGTGATTTGTATCCAGACAAACTGTCAAAGTTTTTGTGATACAAAATTAATACACCGGTATTTTTTTCTTTGTTAATAAATTTAAAAAAAGTTTCATGGGCTCAGTTTGTCCTTAGCTTGAAGGTCGTTTCTAATTCGGAATTTTTTACTTTGTGTTGGGTAGGTACACTTAGTGATCATAAAACTAAAGTTTGAGAATCACACATTTTTTGTCGGGTAATTCCGAAACAAAAATTTCGTCAAAATGTGATTCGGCTGTTTTTTTTCATGGTAGGGTTATGCTGAACGGAAATGGGATGTGAACCTTAAGACACAATTCACTTAAACCTACTTTTATGGGTATTTCGCAATTACCCGAACTAGTTCGGAATTACCTATGCCGTCTGGATTTTTTTTAAACACTTATATTTCCAAACTTAGATAATATTTACGATAGTTTTCGATGCAGTGCTTTAGCCTGTAAATTCAGTTTCAGAGGAAATCATTAACTGGTAGAATTAAGCCCACCCATTTTGATTGGTTAATTAAATTGCAGAGATGATGTCAACTCTTATAAAAATCATTCAGAATTACCCGAATGCACCTTATAAGGTAAGTCTTATGTTTTATTGATACAATATTTTTCACATACAGTTTTCTTACCGAAAGCAACTCACAGTCTAGATAAAGTTGTTCTGTAGAATATCTTATGTTTCTAAAGAACATTAACAAGGCACGTTGCGGTCGCTCAACATCTATGAATTTTGTTGTGGCTGCACCTCCCCAGACAGATATGTAATATACCAAAACTGATTGAACTAGGGCAGTGAATATTGTATTCATAAGATTATTTGAGGAATCTTGGTCCTTAACAGGCTTGCCTTTCCTTGGAAGTACATATCTTAATGATCGAAAGACCCATTTAAGCTTTCTGACTTTTCTAGCCACTTGTTCAAGATGGGGATACAGGACAGTCTTTGATACAGAACAAAGCCAAGATACTTCGTGTGGGTAACTTCAGTAATGGTTGGGCAGTCACAGCCTTCATTATTAATAACATCACAGTCGTGAATCTACTAAAGTTTTCAGCGGGCTGATTATTATTATAGTTACTAAAATATATGTATATAAGGTGACTGCTAGAAACCGCAAGAAACTTCAAGAGCTGGTCAGGTCAAGTGTTCTCAAACATGACGAAAATGACAAAAAAAATCGTGTTTTTAAAATTTTTAATTAAATAATTCATTTTGCGAATTTTAATTGGATAGTCTTTAAGTATCTAATTTATTTTAAAGCAATAACACCGTTAGCCGCCTTTTACGACACCGAAGGGAAGAGAGGGGTTAGTAGTATTATTTTGGTGAGCCTATCGCCGTTCTATGCTGTGGAATGTATGTGCAGTCTTTAGTCCGTTAGTCGCCTTTTACGACACCAAATTAAAGAGAGGGTTTGGTAGTATTATTTTGATGAGCCCATCGCCGCTCCATGCTGTAGGATGTACGTGCAGTCTTTAGTCCGTTAGGCGCCATTTACGACACCCAAGGAATTGGATGGAAGGACTTCCTACCTTTCACATTGTTCAATACTTATTACTTTGAAGTTTAAAAATAAATATGTCTAGTTTTAGTAATGAAAAACTGAATTTACAGTCTACACCACCGGAAATAAGAAGCGCAAAATGTTATTGAGAGCCTATTACCATCTAAGTCCAAAGAAAAATACATGTTGGCTTACCAAATAGAAAACCACTAGAAAAACAACAAAAACACGCAGTCATTTTCAGAAAATGTGTTAGCTTTCGTCTCAAATATGTTATAAAACGTCGTATGACATACGTGCGCTTCGATAATTACAGCCTCTGCTTTCTTGTAGCCCTCGCCTTCGGCTGTAATTTTCAACTTATCGCACTTATATCATAATGTACTATTTAATCAAAGGATAGAAAAACCATTTTATTTTGATTGCAATAAATTTATTACTAACATAAATAAAAATTTTAATAGTAAGTAAGTACTTACTAACTTGTAGATTTTTTCTGACATTTGTATACAAATTCTAGATGTGTATTTTTTCTATTTAATTATTTTACAACAGGTACAGTCGACCAAATTGAATCATGACCCACCTTAAGGTCATTTTCCTACAGTCATTCTAATTCGAGTAGGTTGAAATTAGCTTGAACATACATTACATGTAACGCATGTAGCGAACCTGTTATCATTTTATAAGACACTGACAGCTGACAAGGCAAATATGAAAACCATCATGCGACGTTGCCGATTAGTGCAATTGACCATATTGTGCTGTGTTGTGCGGCGATAAGCGCTCTTGCCGTTCCGCTGTCGGTGACGGTGAGCGACTGAACCTAAGAACAATATTTAGTTATTGTTCTGAGGACTGAACAAACGGCGATCAGTTGACTTGAATTCATCCATATTTCTGTCAAATCTCATTCAATACATTTATTTGTTAAAGAGTAAAGACATTTACACAAACATACTCACTTTCGTAACAATAGTGTAATCGTAATAGTAGTTAGTGGCCTAGTGGGTATGAATACGTTTAAAATGTTTTTGACGTGACAACGTCTTATAAATTGGTTTGCCGGGTGACACTTCAAGAAACTGCGTTACGCTCCGCTCACGTTATGCGCTCACAATGAGAGCGAGTGAGAGGCACGCGTCCCTTCCACTCGGGCATGGTTAGCCCGCCTAAGAGCGAGAGAGACAGACATAAAAAGTGAAAGGCACGCGTCCCTTCCATATTATTTCATCCTTCTTCCTACTATACGAATGAATATTCACATTAAAATTATTTTACCACTCAAAGTCGTTGTCACGTAAAACTTTCGCCCGTATACCGACTTTACAGGCAACCAATTTTTTTTACCGAATATTACCGTATTTTAGCGGGGTAATTTTACCGCTTTACAACCCCAGTCTGTAACGGGCCCAGTTACTTTATAAAATCACATTTGGAACATGTCGTGGTCACTATATAATAAAATAGTAAAGTTGAAGAATTATAAACTTTATTTTATTAATATCATCAATAGGTTTTATTAAGTTTAAAAAAATGGCATTCACTTGGTAAACTGAAAAACTAGAAAATAACTTTATAAATAAATTGTGGGTTTGAGCTTCATGTTGGGTAAACCAATTGGAGACAATTCTGGCAGTATGCACTGGACAGTAACTGTCAATAACTGTTATCATGAACGTAGGAGAATACTGGCACTGCACGCGGGTAAACTGTTCGCAAAGTCGGTAACATTGATTCTTCCAATAAATCGACATAGTTCTTAGCATTTTGACGAGGATAAATTTGAACAAGTTCGCCTACACTTCCAGCATCCATCCAGGCCTACATGTTAGCTGAAATTCGGCCAGATAATTGGTTGGGCACTATGTGATCCTCTGTGTATCAAGTGTTATCGTAACGCCACAAAGTTAAGCGACCATATTGAGAAGAGCAAAACGATTTTTCGTCTGTAAAGATGGTGTTTGTCCAGTCGAAGTCTAAGTAATTACGTGCAAAATTTAATCTCTTAATTTTGTGTGCATCCGTTAAGTGAGCTTTCTTAGCATAATGCATAATGCCGGTAATGCAGCCCAGTGCGGTGCAAATTATTTCTTATTGTTTGTAGACATACGTCGTAACGTGCCGCAAAATACCGGGTATCAGTAAAAGGATGTTCTTCGTAATGGTGTTGCATTTCCGTTCTGTTGGTTCGTGATCCGACGAACGCTATAATTATATCGTCGTCTGTCTTCAAGGGTACCATCTTCAGCGTGCCTTCTGATCCAGGTTCTGACTGTGTGCTGACTTATATTGAACTCTCGTGATATATCCCGAATGCTGGAGCCTTGTTCACTGAGCACTACTATTCGAGCTTTTTGTTCTGCCAAATTGTCATTATACGATTTGTTTTAATTCAATCAAATTCAATTCAATTAATGTTTTAATTTTTTCAGACAGACTACAACTTGACATCAGACGCAACGTCACTTTATTTTTAAAACTAAAATACCTTTCTCCGTAGTGAAAAGAGTTTGGATTATGTATGAATGACATCTTAATAGAAATTCAAAATAAGACTGCTTTGTCTAAAGCATATCTAGTGCAGTGATAACAAAGGTTAAAATTGCATACATCTCTGACCCGTAATGACGCATTTTTATTCATATTTAAAACGTACTAAGTGCAACATGAATAAAAGCGAAGAAACCTTACTACATTTATGATTTTAAAGGAATGATCGGCGAAGTGGGTCATGATTCAGTTGGTTCGACTGTACATACTGAATCGCTTTCGCTATTTCCACAAAACTCGATGTTACAAGTTACTTTTTGACGTTGTGACGCGTTTTGATTTGGTCCTCCAAAAGTAGTTCAATTTCTGCAATAAACAACAAGATACAATTAATTAAACAAACGCCTGTATAATAAATAGTTTAATAAAAGTTAGTCTGTAATGAAAAATATTGTTATTATTATTATTATTTAACCAACTGAGACTTTTTGTTGCCTATACAAACTTAAAAAAATTGATTTTATTTAATTCTAAGAGAGGCTGTTCCATTCCCTGCCGCGACTGGCCCAGTCGACTAAAACTACAAGGTGTCTAGTGCTTAGTACGCGTTAGATACTGTTCATTTTACAAATTATAAAATTTATATAGGTTTATAATAGAGATGGGCCGAACATGGGTTTCACCGAATACGAATATTCGGCCGAATGTTCGGTTAAATTTTTACCGAACCGAATATTCGGCATTTGATTCCTTTACGTAAACAATATAAGCCAGAACTTGTTCACGCAAAGTGCGCGGATGGAAGACGTAACCTCCCGCCCGTCCCCCTGCTGTACCCGATGTTTTTGCTACACTAAGTAGAAACTAGAAATATGATTCATTTTTTGTTACAATGTAATTTAATCATGCAACTCTTGATTAATACAAATAAATTGCTTAATTTCTCACACTAAATAGACCTGATATTAACATATTATTTTATTATATAAGGTGACTGCTAGAAACCGCAAGAAACTTCAAGGGTTGGTCAGGTCAAGTGTTGTAAACATGACAAAAATTACAAAAAAGTAATTCGTGTTTTTTTTTTAAATAAAATAATTCATTTTGTGAATTTTAATTGGATAGTCTTTGAGTATCTTATTTATTTCAAAGCATACGGCCGTCTGTTGACCCGTCCGCGTCAGCTGGGCGATAAGTACCTACGTTGATGGGTCAACAGACGGCCGTTGCTCCCCTCAGATGGGCGATAAGTACCTTCGGGAAAACACGAATTCCTTGTTTGTCAATTTTTTGTCAATGTCAATTGTCAATTTGGGGGGTCAAAGTTGCTCGCGTCCGTAGGTTTACCCTTGAGACCCTACACGTGATCCCTGGGTGGTGCTAAATGAGTGACACTGACTGAGTGGTAGAGCCGCGCTGCGTTGCAGCACGCATTGGGCCGGCTCGCCCGGCGTAATACCACCCTCTCACGAATATTCGGCGTGAAATAATGGCACTTGGTGCTGTTGTGTTTCGTCCGACCAGTGAGGGTACCGGAGCCCCCTCACCCCCCCCCTCCCCCAATTCCTATTCCTTCCTTAAACCTATTCCTCCCTTAAAGGCCGGCAACGCGTCTGCGATTCCCCAGGTTTTGCGGGTGTCCATGGGCGGCGGTGATTACTCTCCATCAGGTGACCCGCCTGCTCGTTTGCCTCCCTCTTTTAAAAAAAAAAAAAAAAAAATATTCGGTAAACCAGCCGAATTTGCTGAATATCGAATATAAAACGAATATTCGGCCCATCCCTAGTTTATAACCAGAGACGACACCGCAAAGCAATTTTTGCGCCCCAGGAAAAAAATACCACATTGTAACTTTACAACCTAACCTATTTCTCTACCTTATAATACATACACACATCATCGCCGCCTTTACCTTAGCTTAACTTATTATCTAATTCTTAAAACTATTTAACCTAATTTATCTACAAACTAATGGTTGTGTCTGGAGGTTTTGTAGAGTGCGTAGTGTTTGTATGATAATGGAACCTTAGCATAGCATAATTCTATTTGCGGTGAATTTCAGTCAAGCAATGTAATATTATAATAAATACTTACTCCGTCTGAACTGTGACCTAAATCCTTCACAGCAGCTGCGGGGAGGATTTGTTAACCACTCAAAGATAATTAGATGATAGCTTAGCTTGCAGGTATTATTTATTTATTAACAATAGCATGATACATAAAAGTCTTGTGCAATTTATGAGCCCCTCCGCCGCTCCATAGCGTACTATACATCTCATTGTTTAGTTATAGTTCCGTCACATTGGCTTTAACATTAATTAGAATGTGGCTTTAATTCTTTAAACTGAGAATTTACATCTCTCTTCAAAATTTAATTTCATCTTACATTATGAACTATGTGTTAGCATTTAAATTCTTGTTATTCCACATAAATCAATAGAGTTTATCTCAAGGCTTGCTATCATCCAAATATCCTTTTCACATTAAGAACTTAATTATTCAATGCAGTTACTTATGTCTTATGATATCACTTATTGAACAGAGGTGGGAAGCCAGCATTCAACAGGACCCACTTATTTCTCTGATTATTGTGTCTATTATAAAGAGATCACAATGTAACATTATTAACTGACTGCCCTTTTGTCTTATTAGAAAATTAATATTCAGTTCTATAAAGGGTGGATAATTTATCCAAAGCCCACTTCAGGCAGTAGCTAAAATAGAATGCTATTAATAAAGGAAAAATTACTTTTATTTACTCTTAGTATTTATTATACAGATCTTATAAAGTACCAATATAACTACATTGTATTGGCTGCCTCGGCAGATTATCACATCTTAAGTTTATTGAAAGATGTTTGATTTATTCATTATCCTTAACTTTTAGGAAGTGAACTTAAGTTAATTATTTTCCCATTAACTTCTACCCCTGTTTCTCAGACTGAGTGACTATTTAATAGCCTACTAAATCATAGTTAGTATATTTTTAGTAGGTAGTAAATCAGGTAATTATCCCTGTTAATAATTGAATCAATTATATTTAGAAGTTATCCTTTACTCACTTTAATAGGTATAAAGCAGACTGTACTAGTTATTAGTCTGATTGATTTAGATTGTTCCCATCAAATATTTCTATGTTTCATATTATTAGAAGTAAGTACATAACTTATAAGGTCTTTGACCATTAAGGTGAACTCAAATGGTATAAGTAGACTGTATTATCAGGCTAATTAGTAGGTTGTTATCAATCAATTATTTCTATGTTTCATAATAGTAGGAGCTCATAGCTTGTAAGGTCTTTTCCCATTAAGGTGGATTCGCAGCTTCAACGAATCCACCTAGGTTCTAAACTGGTTTTAGTTGTTTAGTATCAGCATATATTTTACCAATAGGTATCGGATGTATATTTATAATACTTTGAAGAGTGTAGCTATATTAAGGCCGTATCGTACCCCAGGGAAAGCTAAAAATGCCTGTTTGGTCATTTCAGTATGAGAAATCAAACATTACAGTACAGCTATGCTTATTTGCTATAACTTTTTAGTATTTTTCTTGTAATAGGAAACCAGTCTAGACTTTTAGGTACTCCAAAGTAATGATGGTACAATATTACCACACTTCTGCTAATTATTTAAAATGAATAGTTAATTGGTAACAACTTTTAGGAAAACAATTAGAATTTTATTGGCCTACGGTAACAGATTACATGCCTAGATGGGATGGGATGGCCCTTCAGCGCTCCTCACCCACGTCACTTCATCGTAATTTCTATTTGGCACCGTAACTTAATTATCCCTACCTTATTAGTCTGAATTAATCCAGCCTGGCCCCGCGGCCGTGCTGTCCCCAACTACTTAACAATATATGAGACGTCTACCTACCCTACAGTACGTTTTCGACCAGCGTCCGTCCCCTCGTCAGCCTAGACAAATTCCACTCTCAAAGACAACCTCCACTCGGTCTTAGATCGGCTTTCGCCTTATCTTTTCCAAGCACATCCAGTTAGACCCGGCTTTACTTTCAACAAAGTATAGAGGTTGACCCAAGAAGGAAACTGCCCTCCCCTAACGAGGTTCCAAGCACTACCCGAAAACCCCCTACATTTTGTCGAACTAACAGTCCCTATTTGTATACCTTTGCAATCTAGGTCCAAGCCACATTTAACTTAATTTCGTGGTAAGTTGTGTGAGTCGCATTGCCCCTGAAAGCAATTGACCCCTAAGCTGACTATCCGTCGGGCCAGGAATACCCAGTGTGTCAACCTAACACTACCCTGTGTATAAGGAGACGAGACGGTCTTTGCCCGGGATATACGTGCCCGTCTCCAGCTAATTGGTGTCTGACCTATCTTCGATTTTCACTAGGGAGACAACTGTCTCTCCCCCGTTACTCTCTCGAAGATAGTGTATTATTTAGCATTGTAATAGATAACGCCGGCCTTATTAAATACAATCAAAGGCCATCCTGACCGAGGTCAGTTAAAATCATATTAGCTTTCGTTGCCACCATTACGCGTTTCCGCTAATATGATCCAGAATACTGCATTCTGTGAACAATTCGAGTTGCGATAACAAGAATTTTACTTTAATAATCACTTTCTATTTCACAAACAATGTTAGTTAATATCGCAGCTCGAATATCACTTAGCGCGCTAAAATGGCTCGGACGCTTGTTTTCCCGTATGAGATCGTTATCACCCGGCGACCTTGAATCGAATGCCCCGTCCTCCCTACCATGACGCCAACATCTTAACTTTCGCGCCACGCGCGCCCAACATTCGCCCCTGCAAATCCTTTCAACCAACCGCTAGCTGTTTAGCCAATGCGCCTCGCCTTCACGTGTCTTATCATTTGTTATATGCGAACTTCGTGTCGCGCCACGTGGAGATAACATCTTCCCTCTCTTTCTATCTTTTTCCCAACCTCTCGCTCGCTCATTGCCGCCGTCCGCCGCGTAATTCTAAAGTTTTTCCATAATCCAACCAAATCTCGTTAGATAGCCAATATTACATGTTTGAACATCTAGATGTAGCCTTCCATCAACAATTCCCTCTCAATAACCACCCACTTAGGCCAAAAATCCCGTATTTAGTAAAATTATAAAAAGTTCCGTATTCCGACCGTAGGTGGCGCCTCCTTGTCGCAAGGGACACGTTATCCAACCCCATCACTCTAATCCATTGCCAACCTAACAATCCTACGCGAAACTCAAGTAAATAACGCACGCTAGACGGCGCCTATGTCGCAAGGGGCACACGGAACAGTCCCCGCGAAATTCAAAATAATGATAAGGCCCTAGTCTATTGACACATTCTTACTACCTTTAACGTAAAGCCACTTGTCCACATGTCCATTATTTTAAACTAGTTTATTTTTCCCTTTTCATGCTTATTATATTAATAGTGCTACGCATTAATATTAATTTTAGTGCTACTCCTATACATTCCTTACTAACGGACAGATACCATTCATTCTGTACCGTTACAACATCCTAATCGGTCCATTTCTTTAGGAACTACGATCCCACAGACAGACAAGCACGTAAAACTTATTAACAAAGAACACACACCATCAGAAAAACCTAAACACAAAACTGTTAAACTCTTATTATATTGATCCTTATATCCAAACCATAAACTTCAAAATTGATTGGAGAAACGTACAAAGTCGTTTATGTCCGGGCCGTAGATTTCATTAACTTTTTTGATGAGTTCCTCTTGAAAGGGCTCTTGCACGGTCCCTGTGACGTCTATGTATTGGCATTCGTTGCTGTAATACACGTTCGTCATCGCTTTGCGGTATTTCTGTAACAACAGCAAAGTGTCGTTAGTACCCCTTATAGGGCAGTGTCAAATATATTGACACTATATTTTGAACTTTATGCAATTGAGATAAGGTCGAAAACCAATGAAAATTTTCGACATGCTATGCTCGTTAAAGGGTTAAAAGTTCATCAGTTGATATTAAAACATACATAGATTATCGAATATTACTCCCAAAGGGTTAGTCAGATTAGTCAATGCTCTGCTATAGTCCACGGCACACCAAAATACAACTGCACACGTGCTCAGCGAGATAGTGAGTCCATCGCTGCTCTATGCTGTTGGATGTATGTGCAGTCTAGTCCGGTAATCGCCTTTTACGGGAATTCCCCTAAGGGAAGAGAGGGCTTGGTATTGTGTTTGGTATACACACAAGGCTGATGATGACTTTTTTATGTGAACAGGAAGCAAACGAGCAGTTTGATCACCTGATGGAAAGTAATCACCACCGGCCATTGACACTCGCAAAGCCATATAGGAGTCCGCAGATGCGTGGCCAACCTTGAGGGAGGAGTAAGATCTTTATGATTTGTGTGAAGTAGTAGGAATAGCGAAGGGGAGGGAGAGAGATGGTCTTCCGGTACTTTCACTCACCGCACGAAGCTTGGGAATGTTCGTTTGTCCTGGTATTATGTGCCGGGACTTCCAACTCGCGCACAGCGAGCGGGGCCTAGTAGCGGTCTCTGTGGAGCCAGAAGCGAAAAGTTCTGCGGGGAACGTGAGTTTCCCTTATAGTTGGCAGCTTTGTCCGGTGGTTCTCATTGGACATTGGTGTTGACATCTCCGGTACTAGTCTGGACAACTAGTAGAGGCGGCCCCCCTAGATGCCGTAGCCTCCAGTCCAGCCAGCCGCGTAGTACGTGGGAACTGGCTAGGCGCCCGGATGGGTTCCGAGAAGTGAGTGTGCTTACTACTCCGCGACCAAGGTGGACGCTTGGCAGTCGACTTTAGAGTCGACGACCCGAGCAGTGGCAACTGCGAGTTGTGTCCTTCGTGCAACAAGAAGTGAGCAAGGTTGACAGCTCCGGTTACCTATCTGGACAATAGGCAGTGAACTACACGTGTTCACGGGAAACTCTCCCGAGACACTAGTCTTATGAGTACCGAATGAAGAGCGCGCTTCGGCGGGCACTGATTTGGCGTCAAGACCTAACGCAGATGGTCTCCTGCGCGAGTGTTCTACTGGCGCAGGGACGTCTGGCACTTCTTGCATAACCTAACGGTTGGTCTCGAGGTGCCAGTACAAATAAAACTTAGTGAATTAAGGAGAGGGGATGTCACCGGGCGAAGCACAATAGCAACGAGTGCCTTTGTTTCACGCTGATATTCCGTGAGAGGGTGGCATTACGTGGGGAGAGCCAGCCCAGTTCGTGCTGCAGCAGCGAGGCTTTACTCAGACAGTGTCACTTATTTAGCGCCACCAAGGGGTCACGTGTAGGGTCTCAAGGGTAAACCTGCTTTTCATTCGTCATACTTGGAAAGTAAGTCTGAAGTTGCCTGAGGAGCGTTTTTCTGACAGGTACGGACTGTCATTTGGTTGTTACATAAGATTAAAAAATACTAACAACCTATCTCTTCCCTTGGTGTCGTAAAAGGCGACTAACGGACTAAAGACTGCACATACAACCAACAGCATTGACAGGCGATGGGCTCATCAAAATAATACTGCCAACCGCCTCTCTTCCCTTCGGTGTCGTGAAAGGCGACTAACGGACTAAAGACTGCACATACTACCAACAGCATAGAGCGGCGATGGGCTCACCATCTGTCACGCTTAGCACATATGCAGTCACATATTTAGAGAAAAGTAGACAATGGCAAAAGACTGCTTCTGCGCCTTCATTGCCTAGTCTCTGAGTAACCCTTCGGGGACAATAGTCGTGATTATATGTATGTATGTATGATAATTACATTGGAGTCATTCGGCCAAGAGCCGTGCACCGTCAGTGAGTGAATGATGACAGTGTCCCCGGGTGCCATCGGCGCCAGGCTCACCCGCTTTCCCTTAGGGGCCACTCCCTCCACGTCTGCTACCGCGAAGAAGAGGTTCTTGACCAGGTCCTGGAAACGAAAGTGCTTGGTAGATAAAACTAATTCTACAATTTCAACCGTATCGCGTAGTGGTGAAAGAATACTACTACCCCCTCTCTTCTCTTGGGTGTCTTAAAAGGCGACTAACGAACTAAAGACTGCACATACATCCAACAGCTTAGAGCTGCGATAGGCTCACCACCTGTCACGCTGAGCACATGTGCAGTCGCTATTTGGTGAAAAGTGGACTACGGCACTGCTTTTGCGGTCCTCATTGTCTAGTCGCTGACTAACCTAATATTCTAATATAATCTAATATTTCGCACATACTCGGCGCCGAGTTTCCTCGGCTCACAAGTAGTAAATTGGTATACTTAAAATATATATATATATATAAATATTTTTCGCGGAAGGCAGTGTGGGGCGCTGGGTGATTCTGACTCTGAGTCACTCTATTTATTCAGCGCTTTGCATTGTTTTCTATAAATTTTCATAGGTATTTTAAGAATTTCTCACTTTTATGTTTAATGTTATTGTTTTAACAATTTGAATGCAAATTTTGTCGAGAACGAATTCTGCTCGTGGTAATTTTTTCACTTTTTTAGTTTGTAATTTGCTTTTATTTTGTATTCGCTGTAATAATATCACTACACACGATGTGTACACTGTTTGTTAGGTTATTGTCTAGCTCAACCTGAAATGCCAAGTATGTTGTCTTATATGACTGTAACCTGTATGTGTACCTAAAACAAATAAATAAATAAATAACCCTTCGGTGATATTACTCCTGATCATAGTATGTATGTATGTTAAAATTATCAAACTAGTAGTGGCGTAACTGGCCTTAGACGGGCCCAGTATCAAAATTTGTAGGATGGGCAGGGGAGTGGGGGGTCCTAGGAGCTTTAGTTAACTAAACAATTAAAATCCCTTGTCTGGCCTTTTTATTTAATCTATTACGGCTGATTTCAGTTTTTTAAAATTTTCAGCCACTAAAGATAATTACGACAAGTTTGATAGCAAGATAGAAGAAGTCCTAAGATATTTAAAACTTGAAAGGTATTGCGGTACCTAGATGTAGACAATAAGCGCTGACCTAATTGAAAGAAAAAACATCTCGTTGTCTTCCGTGCTTTAACGAAGGCACGTCAAGCCGATAGTGCCGGTTGATGTCGTAAGATGGCTGTCCTAAAACCGACAAATACGCATTGGGCCAGCAGTGTGGTGCGTTGATGGCCCAAACTCCCCGTGTGATGATTTTAATGTGGAAAATCCTGTGCCCAACAGTTATGATGTTTATAGGCTTAGACATACATTCACGACTATCATCCCCAAAGGGTTAGTCAGAAACTAGGCAACGAGGACTGCAGAAGCAGTCCTCTGCTATGGCAGTCCATGTTTCACCAAATTGCAGAGTGATAAGTGGTGACTGGTGAACCCATCACCGCTTTTTGCTGTCGCTATGGATGTATGTGTAGTTTTTAGTCCGTTAGTCACCTTTACACCCAAGGGAAGAGAGAATTGTTGGTAGTTTTTTTAGTGAGCCGCTATACCACATAAACCGAGAAGAGATAGCAAAAAACTGAATAGGCCTTTTTTCAGGCTTCTTTTTTTCTCTCACCGGTACATGGACGTGCGGATGCACTACCCCCTGCTTATGTGATCCTGGTACAACGAACAGGCAACCATTATCTGCAGTGACAGGATCCACGGCGGTCCAGGTGACGAGAACCTTCTCGAGTGGTCTCAGCGGCAAGTAGAAAAGATCCTGCGAAGCATAAAGTAAAATTAAAAAACAATATTAGATTTACACACTAAATGGCGTAGAAATTACAGAAATCGATCTCTGAACAATACAAGTGCAAATTTTGTAAGGCAAGAGGGCCGCCTAAAGGGTTTGTTATAGGCATGTTGCCAACCTAAAAGCTTCAATTCCTATACCTCAATGCAAATGCTGGGTAACTTCACTGTATCTTGCACCGTTTTAAAAAAGAAACGCATCATAGTGTGCAAGCGAATATCGCCGAAAAGTGGTATTCCCGGATGGAATTGAAGCCGGGACCTCTGGGTTACCTTCCTTACCTGATGCGGCGGGTGCCATTTAGTGCCGGGCGGCTTGTTGACCATCATGGCGTTTATGACGGACAGGTCCTGGCCCAGCAGCTGTGTCAGAGCGTGCAGCAGGCGCGGGTGCTCAGTGTACGTCGCGAAGGTCGGGTCGTTTTGCAAGTCCAGTATCTGGAGGTGACTAGTTATATATATCTACTACGGCCATATTTGATGACGAATGTTAGTAAACATTCGTCATCGAATTGCAGTCATTTCTTTGGGAAAATAACTAAGTTTCCATGGATTTTTACCGCTTTTTAAGAGAAAGATACAATTGTTTGCTCTTTTCTCGTGAATCTATCTCAAGAAAAAGTAATAATCTGACTGACACTTGATATTTGCATAACCAAATGTCAATAATTTGTTTACAAACTTTCTTTTATGAATTTGGCCGTTGTATACATTTAAGAACTAAACTCGTCAATTCAATTCAATTCAATACCATTGATTCAGTTAAGGCTACAATAATTGAGCACTTATGAATGTCGCTATGCCATCAGTTCGTAAGTCTATATAAGGCGGGAGACCTTGTACTGAGAAGGACTGGCAAGAAACTCAGCAAGGGCATTTCATCATAGTCTGCCTAAACGTCTCACTGCTGGACAAAGGCCTTTCTTTTAAGGATTCAAAAACTGAAAGAAATTGAGCCACATCCACACCACGTTGGAATAATGAGAGTAGATGGGTTTTAAAAACTGCAATTTTACGACAACAACCAGGACCAACGGCTTTACGTGCCTTACGATTACGAAGCGCAGAAATAAACTGGTTTTAAGAAATTAAAATGTAATTTAACCTGCATGTGTAAACATCCCCTCTCCTTACATCACTAAGTTTTATTTGTAGTGGCACCTCGAGACCAACCGTTAGGTTATTGCAAGAGGAGAGCATCTGCGTTAGGTCTTGACGCCAAATCAGTGCCCGCCGATGCGCGCTCTTCATTCGGTATACTCATAAGACTAGTGTCTCGGGAGAGTTTCCCCGTAAACACGTGTAGTTCACTGCCCGTTGTCCAGATAGGTAACCGGAGCTGTCAAGCCCGCTCACTTCTCGTTGCACGAAGGGTACAACTCGCAGTTGGCACTGCTTGGGTCGTTGACTCTAAAGTCAACTCCCAAGTGTCCACCTTCTACAGCTAACCACAAGCCACTACGAGTCCAACCCGCGTCCGAATCCCGCCGGAGGCGCCGGTCAAGGCACAACCAGCGGGGGGAATGAACCGGAACCCCGTAGTGGCCCTGAGAAACACAGCCGGACCCGTAGTTACAGCTGCGATACCCTATCTATAGGGGTCAGTAGATAGGGACTGGCGCCCGAACAGGGACATATGTAAACAGTCTTAAATAATAAATTATTAAAATAAATTAATCCTTTGACCACCGTAAAACCAGACACAATTTGAAACCTATTGTTTCGCGACCGCCGTCGGTCTTATGATCATTGAGGGGTTTATAAACAAATAAATTTTCGCAACATAGCAGAGGCACAAGGGCTTCATAAAATAAAGTTTTTGATAGCGAACTTACGCCCGAAATTGCTTAGCCTTCTAAATACAATTTTTTCACTAAAGTTAAGCTTAAGGTCCCTCCATACAAGTTATGTCAAATTTCTCACTTTGATACTTCGATCATAGCTCTGATAGACTAATAAATCTAAAGATATTGATCTCGGGCGTTAGAGAACCTTATTTTACTTCACTAAATTAGGTGAGTGAGTATCCAACATTATTATTACCTAGGTTATGGAGGCACTTCACTTGGCGTATCGTGTTCGCGTATTTGCATTATTTGTCCGAACACGTACCTACCCTCAATGGAACACGGCAATGTGTAGACGGTCTATTTGAATTATATTTGATTTATTTGCACGAATATGGCAAACAACTCAAACAGCAAATATGCGTTTCCGTCCACTTGTTGGTTTTTGATAATACATCAAAGGAATCAAATAAGGCAAATATTTTCGTCAACCGTCCACACTTGGTTCTGTTCAGAAGCGCGCGTGCGGCGGTCCTGTTAATTCAGACGTGTTCAGTTTTGTATACGTAAACGTATTAAAATGGATTGGACAAACAAAACCGTATTGCGATTTTTGGAATAATACCAAATGCATCCACAAGGAAGAATACAAAATTGGTACCCCAAATGTCTCTCATAAAACAAAAACCGACTTAACGATGCATCTGACGATGCATGGATCGATATTCAAAATAACTTAGGAGAACCATGCACAGTGTTATATTTAATACAACAGGTGTTGGTAAGCCGCATTTAGTAATAAGCTGCTGCCACTGGCACGACTGTTGCATTCAATTTGTTTGTGAACAAGCAAATGTATAATATTTGAGTTGTTTGCCCGTACAGTCCATGTGTGGATGGCTTGATTGAAATATTTCGATTATTTGAGCAACAAAGTCAAAGTAAAGCATTGAGTTATAATGTTTATCTCAATGAAGTGATTTATTGCAATTAAGTGTAAGTACAAGAAGGTCTTATATATATTAGTATTTAGTGCTAACAACTTAATTACCTTTAAAAGGTAGGTACCTACTGCAATATTGTTTACAAGCATATGTGTGGTATAATGACGATAACTTATAGCAATATCACAATATACTTAATTTCAGCAGAGTTTTAGCAAAGTTAAATTATTTAGTTGAACGCCAAACTAAATAATTTAACTTTTATCAGCAATAAACTCATCAAATGTAAAGAAGCATTTTAAAATTAAGGATTGTTTTAAGTATTTACTGAAAAGAGTAAACTGTAGTTTCTGTTTTTATATTGGATGGTAAGTATTTTATTGTATATTTTAATAGCTATTTAGTATGGGCTTTCGTTAAACATTTTAATTCTAGAAATGGGCAAGCAAAGCCTATCATTACGATGTGTGTTTAATTTGTGACTGTCTTTTATCTTTTTTTATTATTTTTATATTTTTAAATACGAAAATATATATGTATTGTTTTTTTATTGTCTTGTGTGAAAACACAACGATATCGCCACACGAAAGCCAATTGAAGTGCCGCCTTTACATACATGAACGATAGACAAATACATCAAAAATTGTCAAATAAATCCAATATTACCTTGTTGACGTAATCTTCAGGTTTCTGCTTGGTCTTTACGAGATCTACATCTTTGATGATACTTATGCCCTCCTGTCTCGTGTACTGTCCTGTTTTATTGTTACAGACATCTATAAATTTTTGCCTGTGAGAGGTACAAAGTTAATATTGCGAATTTAGCTTTCAGCTAACATAGGCATAAATAATACTAAGAGATAAAAAATAACACTTGAAACAAATTTGATTTAGCCCCTTGTCTGTCACTAAAGACTCCAAGGCTCGGACCAAATATTACATGGACAGAGTCTTACGACGTTGCCGCTTTTACATACGTGTATCAAAGTAAAGTATTTGTATCTCTGTCTGTATGACTGTAGTACTCGGTGATATGAGTAAAAGAGATAGTTAATGTACGTGTGGCAACGACGCACTGTCGGTGTGAGACGTGTCATTTCATGACCGACTACTAGGTCAAAACATTGCTGGATTGTGCGAAATAATAGTGAAATATTAAGAAATCTTAGTGTTTGTGTTATTTGTGTAATATACAATTGACATAATGTCTTGTTCTGCTGTTTATTGTTCGTCAAGAACAACAAAAGGAGGTGTGAGGGACCAGGAATTATCATTTCATACGTTAGTGATTTCTCATAATATGTATGCTTTACTATGAGTTTTTTAATAATTAAAACGGCAAAGCATTAAATTTTGCTAATTCTAAATCATACTATTTCGTACACTATTCATAAGAATCAGGTTTTAAACCTTAATTAAATGTAATTTAAAGGCTTTGTTTTTGGCATAATAATTAGTGATGTACGTATTTGTGTATCGAAGCTTTATCGATATTACTAATGTTCTTTTTATTATTCTTTTTTTAGGTTTCCAAAATGCCCGGAAAGAAGACGTGAATGGGTTAAAGCTATTAGACGTGATAACTGAGAGCCTACAAAATATTCAAGGCTCTGTTTCAAACATTTTGAAAAATCTTTTCTTACAGTAAAAATTTTAGCCTTTGTTCAAAATTGAATTTTAATATGGGCGGGAATATGAATAGTAAAAAGTATTGCTCTTCACTTTACTACACAAATTATTATTTTTTATTTGTTTGTTATAATAGAAGGAGGCAAACGAGCAGGCGGGTCACCTGATGGAGAGTAATCTCCGCCGCGCATAGACACCCGCAAGACCAGAGGAATCGCAGATGCGTTGCCGGCATTTAAGGAAGGAATAGGAATTGTGAGCGGGGGGGGGGAGGCCTCCGGAACCCTCACTGCCCGAACGAAACACAACAGCACCAAGGGCTATTATTTCACACCGGATATTAGGGTGTTACCAGACCAATCGATCGATCGTCGATCGATGGTAGAATGGATTAGTCGACGTCGATCGATGTCGATCGACAATCGACCGGTAAAATGGATTGGGTGTTAAATCGAGCTGTTTGATTAGACGCACCGGCCGCTTCACTTTTCTGAGTGGTAGAGCCACGCTGCGTTGCAGCACGCATTGGGCCGGCTCGCCCGGCGTAATACCACCCTCTCTAATATTCGGCGTGAAATAATGGCACTTGGTGCTGTTGTGTTTCGTCCGACTAGTGAGGGTTCCGGAGGCCGGAGACTAACCGGAGTTTACTAATTGTACCACCGGATGATTTCGTTGAATATATCGAGAAAATGGACGAAAGTTTTCGCTGTTGTTTTCAAAGAGAACACATTAGTTGTAAAGTAGCTGTATTAATTTATAAAGAAGTAGACAAAATCAGCTTTATAGTGCCGTGTCCATGTTAACCGATAATTTATTTAAAAAAGCTATTACATTAGAATGAGATTTTTTTACACTAGATATAAAATTTAATAATAAAGCTTTTCGAAAGTGTCGTAACAGGCGAAAGTATTTTTCAGTGAGTAATTTATAATACATAACGAAAAATAAAGACTTCTTAAAATATTAAAAAAATTTAATTACACAATTTTGTTTGCAAACTAGTCAATTCATTCGATTATTTGATCATTATAGAACCCAAACAAACGTTTTGAAAAATAATAGAAAAATTACCTTTTAATATTATAAAAATTAAAAGTGACAACCCGTTAGCTTTGCTAGTTATCTCAAAAAAAGCGCTAACTAGCTGAGATACATCGCTAACTAAACAAAAACTTTATCAATTTAACAAAAATAAGAGGACAACCCTAACGCTCAATTGGCGCGTAGGTATATGAAACAAGAAACAGGCCCAGCTTCCGTACTGCTTTAGCTCATATTTATACTGTGACTACACTTTGAAATGAAACACTTTTTTACGGATTAACTCGCGTTTTATAACTTCTTCTTTTTATAGCTTCGCGTATATTGTATTCAAATAAAACAACCTTTATTACATTAATTTATATTAATTGTGTTGAATTTAAACAAAAACCCTTTACTTACTGAAGAAAGTAATTTGTAATTTTTACCAGACTAATTATTAGTAGTAGGTAAAATAAAAAAATATTAAAAGAAAACAAAAACCCGACAGCGTCAAAAATATTAACTGAAACTGTTTAAATGTGGTAGGGCTAATGTTATTAGCCTCAAAATTTCCTATTGTAATTTAGTGACGGTGCTGTCACGCTCACGCTCAGCAGCAACAGAGTTTGTTAATTGTGGTAACAGCGAAATTGCTGAAGTCGTAGTGCTTGAGAGCTCAGTTTCGTGTGTCCTGGAAAGTAAAGAATATCTATGAGTATACAATTCTTTAGGTTTCTGCCGGCCTAGAAACGGTGCAATGGTATGTATGTATTAGGGCATATATAGGGATTTTTCCCGGTATTTCCCGGGAAATTGACTTTTTACGCAGTACCGGTACTGAGATTTCGTTTCCCGGGAAATTCGGTACTTTCGGTACTTTTATTAAAACTTAAAATTACGCCAATATTAGCCTAGCTTTACCTTCGAAATGACCTCGAAGCTGAACGTCACTCGAAATATCGACGCCAAGGATTCCAATAGTTGGATTGATATCAATGAGAGTTCCCTCAAAGTTCAGAGGTACGACGAAGGGATGTTATTTCGCAGTAAATGCGAAGTAGTAAGTAAAGTGGACTAGGTTATGTCGGCCCTAATTTGAGACATGACTTAACATGTTCTCGGTGTCAGTCACAAGTTTATTCCGGCTCTCGATGACGCTTTCCAGAGAAATATTAGCTAGTCCGGTGTAGAGCGTTACCCCCGTACTGTCGTCCGCATAGCAATGAATGCTGTTATTTTGCAACATGTCATTGATATGTAAGAAACAGAGAACGAAGAAACAAAGAAACAGAGTAAGGGCTAACATTACACACCCCAGCGGGACTCCAGCATTTATTTTTATTAGGGTTTCATGTTAGAACACGAACCGTCGACTACGACTCTGATGCTACGCTCAGAAAGAAAGCTGGCGACCTACGAACACATACCTTGGACAGCAAAACGCACCAATGCATCGATTCTGACCCACCTCCAAATAAGGACTCGCTTATCCACCATATGCCAACCACGTATTCTGTCATATTTCGGACACACAGTACGCAGAGGCGACGAAAGTCTGGAAAATCTGATTGTGGTTGGAAGCACCGAAGGCAAAAGATCGCGTGGTCGCTCACCAACAAGATGGACTGATTACTGACCGACTCGCCCTCCTCCAAATTTTGCACGGTCGTAAGAGACGCGCTGGACAGGAGCCGGTGGAGGCAGATCATCCGCTCTAGATGCAACCCTGATGCTGACCACGATCCTCAGACATGAGAGACCGACATAGATGGGATAGGGCCTCCGCTCATCGGTGAGTAAGGTACACTAAAAGATCACCAGCCAAACGACCGCGACAAAAACCATACTGGCAATCGCTTAGTAGCTCGTTTTCTTCTAGGTACCTTAAGAGCTGGCGGTTTGTAATGGACTCCATTACTTTGGAAAGCAAAGAGGTGATGGCTATTGGCCTGTAGTTAGACGGATCTGAGCGGTCGCCTTTTTTGAGAATCGGGTGGACAAGGGCTGTCTTCCAAGAGCTCGGGACAACGCCAGTAGTGTAAGAGAGCCGGAAAAGGCGCGTTAGAACCAGCGCCAACTCAGGAGGACACGTCCGAAGCACAATGAGAGGAACTGCATCAGGCCCACTCGACTTATGGATATTAAGGAAAAAGAAACTGACCTTTGTAGGAGCCGGATTGGCATTGAACAAACGCAAAATGCGATATGGTTGATGGAGAGTTTTCCCCATCTTCTAAGGTCGAGTTTGATGCTAAAAGAGTGCCCAAGAGGTAAGCGTTCTCCTTTGTAGTATAGTATAGGCCAGGCAGTCATCGGTATTGTGCAATGGTGGTAAGGATGGCTGACAAAAATTCCCTAAGGTAGCTTTCGCGAGAGACCATAACGCACGCGTACCCGAAGGAAGACGCACTAGCCTTTCGCCAATTCAACTTATGAATTTATTATGACTTTGCCAAGGCAATGTTCTTAAAGGAAAGTTGTACCTCTTTCTGAGCGCACTGGTGTTTGGATCCTATGATGACACCGCATTAGCCCAGGCTTGGTAATGTTGTCGCTTTTGGCGAGACTCCATTTTGCAGCAACGTCCAAACCATGGTTGGGACCTGCCGCCAATGGAAACCACCGAGTTTGGATTGAAAAATTCTATTCTCTGCAGTATCACATCAACGACAGAGTCGGCGCCGACATCAAGATCATCCAGCAAGAAGCAAACTCGCCACATGGGTAGGACGCAAAGAAACTTCACATTCCATCGCAGTCCGCTGATTTATAATTCCAGACTCGACGTTTTTGAAGTTTCTGTGAGAGGCACAGTGCTACAAATCAGACAGTGGTCTGATGAGCATAGTGGTGCATCAACAGAAACTTGATAGCCGTCTGGGTGCGGGGTCAGCAGAAGGTCCAATAAGGAAGGTGCATGGCCCTCCACGTCTGGAACCCGCGTAGGGTCGGTTACCAATTGGGACAGACTGTAAGCCAAAGCGAGGTCATGAACGGCTCTATCCGCGTAGTCAGTTGTGCTTGAACCAAGCCATTCGACGTGATGGGCATTAAAGTCTCCCAATACCACAATCTCGGCCGAGGGAATTCGTTGGAGAAAGGAGTCTGTCGCCGTTTGAACGGTCTTGCTTTGGACGAATTTGTATTATTTATTCACCTTAAAACACTCATGATAAAAATCCATTGCATAGACCCTTTTAAATTTAAAACATTCAACTCGGATGATCTCTAACCAATTCCATTCGATAAAATGATTCCACAGCTAGTACAACAATTGACAAAACAATTTTTTTATTATAAACTTTTGTGTAATATTTTATTTTGCTCAATGATCCATAAATGAAACGTTAGTTACATTTTGGTTAAAAAAATCTCAGTACCGAAAAGTACCGAAATTTCCCGGTTTTCCCGGTACCAGGGTCAGCGCAGTACCGGGAATCCCGTTTTCTTCACAGTACAGGGACTGCGACCCCTAGTATGTATGTTCAGTGGAGAACGGCCGTGGCTAACCAGTTGGGAATAATATTACTTGCAGTATACGCCGATGGTTTAGGGGGTGGAGATTATCTCAGTATTTTGAACGACTTTAAGAAATTCCGAAAAATGTACCTTTTTATACAAAATGGTGCTCAGTTGATTAATTTTTAAACGAATGATCGAAAAAAAATATTTTATTGATTAGAGGCTAGAGGCAACTTGGGAACCTTCAAGCAGAGCGTGAAACTGAGGTAAATATTACACGACTTTGTTTGACCGTCACTCATCATCTCTCTGTCTACGCCATTTGTCGTCACTGGTAAAACACCCGACAGTAAAATATTTTGAACAAACTCGTTGGCGTTTTTTTGGTGTCCAACTACCTTCGGGAGACACTGCTGCATTCCACTGTGCCCATCGAATTTCATCCAGAGGAAATCTAAAAAAATTAAGTGAACATTACGATTACTTTATAATTTATCGATACTTAACATTTTTCACAACAGTTTCATAACCTCTACGACGAAATTGTAAAATGGATTTTAAACTCTTAGTGCAGTAAATTAACTATTTATTCCAATATAATATAATGAATGGTAACTGGTAATACTTAGTCGAACGAAGATAGAACTATAAAAACAAAACAACGGTAAATAAACATATAAATATCACTTACCGGTGTGGAAGCTGACTATTTCACTGTTATTTTCTTTATTTCCTATGCGAGATTAACACTTCCAAACGACGCACGCCATACCTAGTTCATTGCTTTATCTCTCACATTTAACAGTATTTTGCAACAAATCACACAATTATCACTTTTCCAATCTAAACAGAAACGCACGCCAATGATCAACGTATTAAACGACAAAATTATAGGTATGGGTCATTGTTGGCTGACAAAGACGATGGTTAGGGCGAGTAACTTAATTTGGTAGCATTAAAAGGCTCCAATGGCTCCAGTTCTGACAGATCGCCTAGTACGATTTTTATCTACTCAGACAGTTTATGTGCTTTAGTTATTGTTCTGAGGGTTGAACGGCAGTTGACAAGTTAAAAATGACACGAACACAGAAACGTCCTTTATGCGGTAGACAGTCGACTGTCGTAAAACCAGACACGATAGAAATTCAATTGCGGTAACTTCTAGGAGTCTTTGTGATAGACAAGGTGATGATGTACTTAAAAAAAAGAAATCCTTTAATTACCTGATAGCTTCGACAGTTGTCAAATCGATGAGGCCCTTTATGATCAGGTATCCATTTTCGTTGAAGAATTCTCGCTCTTCGTCTGACAAGTAGTACTTGAGTGAGTGACTGAAATGGAGGAGTTTACCTAAAATGCTTATTTATCAATAACAGCCTGTAAACGTTCTACTGCAGCAGTGGAACGCCTGAGTTCAGCAGCTAAACTTCTTTAATCATCTCACACAGAATAGATCATATCAGGCCGGATCAGATATGTCAATATCCGACTGGTGTAATACCTCCCTCTCAGGAAATATCGGTCGAGCGGTCTTCTGGGCACTTCGTTTGCGTCAAGCTCGACCCTATAATTATGTCTATCTCATAATGTGAACCGCATTGCGCCAGTTCTACGCCAAACGTTCAGCTCCTACAGAGTTCAGTTGTACGGTTTTATCTCCACTGCACAGAGTTTCTTTACAGTCACCGTAATTCAGGCTTTGCCTTGTTTGCTGAATGATTGGTGTAATAGTTGTGAAATTTATTTATATATTTAGTTACTACGCGCAATCGACTGACATTCCGTCCCTATCACCACTGTGCGTTTCTAGTGAAATTGTCTATTGGCGGCGCGCCGTGCGTGGCGGTGAATGCGGGACACGTCAGGTAACCAGCAAAAAAAATGTTTAGACTATGGTCAGCCTACCACAAAATGTTAATTAATAATAATTTAAAGTTGTCTGTAGACAAAGAAAGAGTAGAAAGACTGTACATACATAAAACAGCATAGAGCGGCGATGGGCTCACACCTATCACACTAAGCACATGTTGTAATTTAATGGAACGCGGACTATGGCGCAGCGGACTGCTTTTGCGGTCCTCATTGCCTGGTCTCTGACTAACCCTTTTGGGGACAATAGTCGTGAATCAAGTATTATGTATGTATGATTAGATTATTAGATTAAATTTGACAGTTTTGTTTATGTTGAATTGTTCAACTATCTTGACGACTTACCTTACGTTACTCATTTTTCTCAATTAAATGGTTATCTATATATTCATCAAAGTTAACAAATGAAACGCAAAATCAAGGATCAAAAAAAATATGACGGTATTCAGAGGAATAACTAGAAGTACGTTTGTAATTTATGAACACGCAACGAACACTAAATTTTAATATTGAAACGGCTGTGTAATCGTCAATTTGATATGTTTATCAATCATACATCCAGCGCGATGCCTATTTAAAAGCCTGTAAAATAATTTAAATAAATGCCTAAGAATACTTGGACGACCGCTGTCTATATAGTTAGGGTTCCTTATAATAAATTTGCACGGTTTTTGAATTTAAAAACTGTGTGACGACCGCGCACCGGACGGAAGACGCAGTGTGGGCAGGGCAGGCCTCCGACAAGGTGGACGGACGATCTGGTAAATCTGGCTGCGAGCAACAAGACCGGTCCTGGTGAAGATCCTTGGGGAGCTTTTGTCTAGCAGCATAGGTACTCCTCAGCTGAAAATGATGATGATGATATACATAAGTACTTAAGTTCAAAAGTTATTGGTTCGATTTTTATTACCATAATATACAAAAAATTAAAAGCTGTCTGTTGGTAAGCGCATTACTAGAGAACGGCTGGACCGAATTGACATTTTTTTTGTTCATTCATTTTTTAATTTTATTTTTTATTTATTTACGGTGACTCACTTAAAGAATACTACCAACCTCTCTCTTCCCTTGGGTGTCGTAAAAGGCGACTAACGGACTAAAGACATACATCCAACAGCATAGAGCGGCGATGGGCTCACGCTGAGCACTTGTGCAGTTGTATAGGTTGGTGAAACGTGGACTATGGACTAACGTGCCTAGTCTCCGACTGACCCTCTGGGGACTTCTATTAATACACTACGGAGGATAATAGTCGTGAATCACTGTAAACCAACAACTTTTGAACTTAAGTAGGGAACCATTTTATGTTATGTAAGTACTCGTAGGTATGATTTCACATCATTTTTCGGAAAATTTTATATTGCGTACAATTTTCTGCATAAACTTATTAATGTTGAATATATTAATGTCCATTTCGTCACATTTTGTTTATTTTTAAACATTTGTAATATGAGATGACTAAAAAAATTTGTATATTGCATTTTTAGCCCTATTGCTACGAATTATCCCGTTTCCAGCAGGTTAAAAAAAAAATTAATTATTAAATTAAACCAGACACAATAGAAATTCAAATGTTAGCAACTTTTTGGTACAGTTTATTACAAGTCTCGTTGTGTTGGCACCGACAAAGGGTTAACGGGATTATTATAAGATTTATTGATTTTTTAAACACAATATGGTAATGTTTTCAATTCTAGTTCATTATATTCTTTAGTAGTTTAGTAACACCTCCTTGCCATAGTGGCTAAGCGCTCGACCCGATAACCAGGGGTCCAGGGTTCAACCCCAGGTCAGGCAAAGTTTTGCTTTTGTTGCAGATTTTTCGATACCGTTTCGCTGTGACCCTAATAAAAAAAATTTATACCAATCCTATGTAGTGATGACTTGATTTCAATGATTGGGGCTTTCAAATCCATGAGTGCTTTGCCCAGCAGTGGGACAGTATATAGGATACTTAACTTTAATGATTTGAGTAGGTAGTTTATCCGTGACTATGGCGCATATTAACAATGTCGCGTAGCGGTGAAAGAATACTACCACCCCCTTTCTTCTCTTGTTTACTCATGTGGTTAGAGCATGATGAGAGAGCTTTTATTTAATCATATTAAAAAATCCTACTAGTGACAACCCTAGACCTAGGCAAAGTTGTGTCACTAAGGTTAACAAACACTTTGCTAGTTTGCCTACAAGGTTATTTAGCTGAAATTGCGTCATTTTCATAAAAATATTACGCACTACGGAAATAGCCATTATATTCTTACCCTGGGACGTTACCACTTGAAGGGAACAACTACTCGCAATCGACTGTCATTCCATCCACATCACCTTGATGGATGGCGGTCTACTACTGTGAGTTTTTCACGAAATTTCTTGCCTCGAACTACAGTGTTGTGGAACCAGCTCTCGGCGGCGGTATTTCCGGACCGTTACGACTTAGGGATCTTCAAGAAACGAGCCTATTCCTTCCTTAAAGGCCGGCAACGCGTCTGCGATTCCTCTGGTTTTGCGGGTGTCCATGGCGGCGGTGATTACTTTCCATCAGGTGACCCGCTTGCTCGTTTGCCTCCTTCTGCTATAAAAAAAAACAAGTTTTTAGCAGAAACTTAAAATTTAAACGAACTCTCGTAATTTTTCTGCACTCCTATCGAACTCGTATACTCAACTGTCAGAGAACATTTATTTCCGTAGCTAGGTCTCCGTCTAGAACTTCCTATTAGAATAAACTTTTTTTTTGTGTTCCGGAATTATCTTTACTTATCCCAATAGCGATACATATTAAACGCATTGGAATTGTATTGAGATTGAGTTTGCGTTCAAGAGTAACCCCCCAGGTAAGCGCTTGGCCTTCATCTCACCTGATGGTAAGTGACGATAAGGCCGAAGGTGCAAGCGCGCATCACCCGAAATCCTCAACCACTAAGGAACTGGCTATCTTATCTCTATTGTCGGAACACAACAATGTTATAAACATCGTTCTTATGGCTACAGACTTAGATAAGATGAAACGTTCAATACATAACTTATTTTCATATATATTTTTTAAATACGTTTACAAAATTACCTTATAACAAACTTAAAGAAATAAATAATATATTTATCCGATAAATCAATTAAATAAAAATCAAATCATCCGGATACGTTTAGTTGTCTTCATACAAGTACGCGTGTCCTTCTCGTCCGTGTTCATCTTTGTGTATGGGAAAAAAATACAGGTGAGTGATTTTATACTGTTAAATATTTTTAGTTATTTATAGAAAACTACATACGTTTTAATACTTTAAACAATAAATCAGGTCTCTATATTAAAAACTGTGTTAAATCATTTTAAAAGCCGTCCGTAATTTCTTTCATGTTTGTTATTCAGCTTTGTTTATTGTTATTTAGAAGAAAAATTAGTTTTTATCTGGCAATACTAAAATCATAATAACGTCTGTAAGTGGCGGCGCTAGTTCTGCACTAAGGCCATTTTGCTGGAGTTCTGGTTAGACGGTCTACAAGTGTTTTACTCAATTGTGCGGGAAAAATACACAAAATTAGTTTCATCTTGATAACCATTCCATTAAGGGGGTGCCGCGCGATTACAAAAACTGACATAAGTCTCTTAATGAACTTCAAAGCCAAATCAATCACATTGATATTTTAAATTAGAACAATTCTGCTTTGAAGTTTCAGACCTAGTATTTTGATTAGAGCAATGTTTTTATTCTGCGAAATGTCCAAAACCATCACGCATCACGCTTGCGTTAAAAAATAAAATTTACTTTTTTAAGATAGGGGTGACCTGCGGAATATCAATACAAATATTTTCATGTAAGAATTATTGTTTCATGCGTACAATTATGAAAGTTGTTAAAAAAAAATGTTTTTAGGAGTCATTAGATTTATGTATTGTTTGTTATTGTTTAAAGAATTTGTTTCAAATTTCAACAAGGCCACGACTTTGTGCAATGATCAGGCTAACTAACGTAAGTTCTTTTAATGTATCCAATTGTGAAACATATCTTGGCCTGCTTCTTGACGATCAACTTACGTGGAAACCCCACTTACAAAAAATAAAATCCAAACTATCAACGGTAACATGTACCCTTATCGGGGTTTAGCTCTATGTTTACCGCATAAAATACGTTACCTCATCTACAACTGCCTTGTTATACCTTACATAGACTATCTAATTGAAATATGGGTCTCAGCCGCAAAAAGTAACTTAAATCCAATACAGAGCGCTCAAAATAAAGTCGTAAAAGTTCTATTTAACTATAAATATCTAACACCAACCAAGGAAATATATAAAGAAACTAAACTGTTAAACATAAGTAAATCGTATGTTTACTTCACATGTTTATTAATTCGTAAAATAATATCTAAGTACATTCACACCCAAATAAGTTTAACTAAAAAGCAACAAATTAAAAAAATGAAACTCAGAAATGCTAATGACTTAATCTTACGCACACCAAGAACTAATTATGCAAAAAGAAACCTTATGTTTGTAGAGGCGCAAATATACCATAATCTCCCCAAAGACGTAAAGAATCTAAGTCAATGACAAGCTTCAAAAGACTATTAAAATTTCATATAATTAAATCTATAACATAAAAATGCACCCCGCTTACGCGGATTACACTGTTTTTTACTAATATCTTGTAGGCTTTGCAATTTGATGGAAAATTATGATTTTTATTATCTATTTTTCAAATACACACTCTTACTTAAACTCATTATTATTATTATTATTGTTTCATTCATGCATTCAACGTCAAATTTAAATCTAAATATAATTCAAATAAATAAAAATCAAAGTTAAATAAAATATCTTAATTTAAGCAGACTTTACAAAAATATTTAAAAATATCTAAGTACCTATTAATAAATAAGTAGATTTAATAGATTTAATACGTGCATAAATAAATATTTAATTCATTAATATCTATTACAAAGAATAAATAATACCTGTATAAATAAATAGAATAGTCATATACTTAAATATCGATAAAAATACATAAATAATAAACATCATACGACACGACTCCACTCGCAAAACGAGTGGCTCGAGTCACTTCTAGTGCACGGTGAGCGTAGTATGAATTTACATCTGTAAACGCAGTTTTTTTTTTGCACTGCACTACACCTGACGCTGTGACTGTGTTGTTTTTTATATTTCTACCTCCGACTTGTGTTATATTTTTCTACTGTTTACTTTGTTAAAAAAATTATGTTCTCATGGTAAATTAATTGTTGTAAATTCTTAATGTGAATAAAGATCTTAAACCTTAAACCTTATGTGTTTAACTAATTCAGCGCATAGTACAAGTAACTTAAAAATACGTAAATTTTTACAATTTCGTGCAAGATTTCCTTAAACTAATTGGTAAGTGTATGTTTAGCTTTCTATATAGTTATTTCCAGGATACTTCATGATATATTTAGAAACATATAAACAGTTTGATTCAAAGACATCTCTTAGTATTTTTCACACATTTTAGGTTGTACACACGAGTGTTCTGTTCCTTTTTGTTACGAATTTGTTACATTTCTTTGTGACGAAACAAATATGAAGTAAAGTCGCACTCACATTGTAAATAGTTACACATAACTGATCTGATAATATAACATAATAACCTGATCTTTATTGATCATTATTGATGTTAATATGACTTGGATTACTTAATGATTTTCAAAAAAAAAAAAGTAATCCGAAAGTAATACAAACTGTCTAGTTTGTATTACTATATTAAAATAATAACTTTATTAAAATAATCAATCAAGATACTGCTTTTTACTCAATTACAAATTTACCTTTCAAATAGAATGCACAACATGAACTAGTCCTTATAGTCCATCTTTGTTATTTTTTTGTAACATCAAGTTATTTTCATCTTTGTAGGAAACTATTCTTTATATGTACATTTTTTTTTGCATTTGTCCCATCTTCGTTGTCTCGCCTGCCCATGGATTAAGGGACAGTGTGGTGAAACCACCGTTTTACCTTTTTGTAACTCCACGTCGTATCATGTTATTCTCATGTGATCATCTCATAGACCGATAGCGCTAGGCTATTTTGGGGTCATAAGTTTAAAAAATTCTAAAGTTACTTTTTTTCTTGCTTGTCGATACAGTCGTACCTAAGAAGCTTATTATTGCGTTTTGTGTCACATCTGTCACTTGCATTTCCAGCAATTCGATGTTTTGTGGTTGATCCTTTTTATTCAAAGCAGAAGTGGCAAAATTAATTTAAAGTTTAAAATAATTACAGTGTCATATCTATGATAGCCTGCGGAGTGTGCAAACACAGTTTGTGTCATCTTCGTCCAGTGCAAACTGACTTAGGGTCAGTATGTAAAAACAGTGCAAATAAAAATTACAATTGATAAAATAACTATTTCCTATCTCAGATCACTTTCATATGCCCATTAAATAATTTTGTGCCAAATTAGGCCACGCAATTATAAGATTTTTTATTATTTTGTTTTTTCAAGCTACAAACACATAAAAAAAATATTACAATTATTAGAGTTCACATATTCAATATCATAAATGCATGAAAAATCGACTTTGTAAATTTGTGTCATTTTCATCCACGATATTTAAATGAATAAAACACAAAAATAATTGTTGCGGTCTAAGCGGGCGAATGCGGGCAGGCGATAGCGGGCGGGGGGGCATACGCACGCACAAACGTTCGTTCGGTACGATTTCTTTCATATAATTACTCTTATTTATCTCCGCTACGTAATTAACAAATGTGTACCTACCTATAGAAATTACAATAATGACGTGTCTAATTTTGAACGAAGCGCGTCTGCAATCCCATTACCTGCGAATGGCAATGGTCAATGTGGTCAATACTTTGATCTAATGCTACGGCCACACTAGACGGCAAAAATACAGGTTCCGTTTTGACGATAAAAACTTCGTGTTCCGTTGTCGCAATAAAGCTTAGCCACATCAAAAAAAACTTCGCGACGTCGCGATAATCTTGAACTTTTTCGCGTTAATGCAATTTAACTACCTAGTGGTGGGTAATATATTCAAAACCATATATCGATATTTGATATCGGATTATTAAACTATGGTACATACTTATATTTTAACATCGGTATCGACCATATCTACGGACTATTAAAAAAATGCAATATCGTGTTTTTTTCACTATTTAGTTTCAGAACGCATCGAATCGATATCGGATTTCGATGCAATATAGGTACTTATAAGTTTCTTTTCAACAGATTTAGACGACTCAGTCAGTTTACCCACGTTCTAAGTGTGTGAGTGCCTATTAAATAAGATAATGATTAATTTAAGTAAGTTAAATTTTTCTAAAATAAATTTAGGTAGGTAAGTAAACAAATAAACTTCTATACACTCACACCAATTATCTAGCCCAAGAGAAGCTTCGTTATGAAACTCGTTATATGGTTACTAGACAACGGATAACCATACTTAATATACTTAAATACATAATTATATATAGAAAACACCCAGACCCGAAACAATTTAGAAAAACAATAATTTCTAAATTGACCCGACCGGGGATCGAGCCCGGGACCTCAGAGATGGCGACACCATAAAAACCGGTGTACAAACCACTCGACCAAGGAGGTCGTCATAGTAAGTAGGTACCTATAGTAATTTTATTTCAATGAACATTTACAAGCACAGTTATTTGTTAAAACTTACCGATCAATGATAATTTCAATACGATACGATTTGTTGTATCGCCCACTTCTAATTTTAACGGAAAAAATGGAAGAGGCGGTTGCGCTTTATTACATGTCGGCAAATAATTATTTACTGCAACTTTATTATTTGAACAAAATAAATACAAGGGTGAAAATAAAAGACGATGGTGGATGTATAATATCTATACACTAAAATCGGACAAAGTTAGTACTTTTATATTGTTTAACTTTGCTTAAGTTTGCTAGTTTTTAATACTAGTTTAATTGTAATATTTAATTATTTGCGTTAAAAACGTTCAAATAAACTTACTTAAATAATATTTTTAATATTTATTATCTTACAAATAAAAACTTTTTAAAATGTGTTTTTAAATTGGGAATAGGAAGCTTATCATTTCTTCCTAATAAACTTGGAATAGAGTTGGAATAACTATTCCCTAGTTATTTTATGTATTCTGTGGATTGGTCTATGGTTTTATTTGTTTTGCCGTCACTTTGATACTTCAGGTGTTCGTAATAATTAACTTTTGTTCATTTTTAAATTATTATTACCACTTAATTCTTCGGAGAATTCATTTGCTTTATTTTTTATTTTATTAAAATTGATAAAATATTAAAAAGTTAATATTTAGATAAAGGCGGTTTGATAGCCGGGTGGTCTAGCGGTCAGCGACAAATGCTTGTGTGGTGAGCACGAGCATGTGTGACCGAGGCATGTACGTTTATTAGTATTTATGTATGTTTGTTTATCCGTTATTCAGTCACCATAGGGGTCGGGCTATGCTTAGTTTGGGGCTGAATGATTGATGTGATAGTTGTGATTTTTTTGTGATTTGGGTCTTGGGGTTTCCATAAAACCGGTATTAATTCGTGATATTGTATTACTTCTAATACTTTATCGAATCTAAATCAATCCATAAATTATCGAAACCGAATAATTACCGATAGTCGTATTTGCAACACGTTCACACCTCTAGTTGTCTCGCAGTCAACTAAAGTGTGCGAAGAAAGTAAAACCGCACGAAATTTATCGCGACAAAATCCTTTGATGTGCGGCAATTAATCAACAGCGGCGCGTTAATGCTACGGCCACACTATCGCGCTAGCGCGAAGATTCGCTTTGTCGCAATCGCAACACGTCTGGCCAAACACTTCGTCTTAGCGCGATGCATCATTGCGTTAACGCGCTGCTGTCGGTAAATAGCCGCTCATCAAAGAATTTTGTCGCGATAAAGTTCTTGCAGCTACATTTTATTCGCACACTTTAGTTGACCTAAGAGAAGTTGACTGCGAGACAACTAGAGGTGTGAACTCTGTGAACGTGTTGCAAATACGACTATCGAAATTATTCTGTTTCGACCATTATGGATTGAAGTAACGATAAAGTATTAGAAGTAATAAAATATTACGAATAAGAACCGGTTTTATTTTACCCCCAAGACACAAATCACAAAAAAAATTACATCTGTCACACCAATCATTCACCCCAAACTAAGCATAACCCGAACTGTAGTGACTGAATAACGGATACACAAACATACATAAATAGTAATAATCATTTATTTATTTATTTATCTAATACTTTATGCACAACTGTACAGAGGCGGACTTAATGCCTTAGGCATTTTCTCCCAGTCAACCATAGGGTGGTGCAGAGAAATAAGTGGCAGGGTGCACAACTAAAATGAAAATATGGTAAATTTCATTTTTTTTTTTATATAAGAGGGAGGCAAACGAGCAGGCGGGTCACCTGATGGAGAGTAATCACCGCCGCCCATGGACACCCGCAAAACCAGAGGAATCGCAGACGCGTTGCCGGTCTTTAAGGGAGGAATAGGTTTAAGGAAGGAATAGGAATTGGGAGGAGGGGGGGGGGGGGTGAAGGGGCCTCCGGAACCCTCACTGGTCGGACGAAACACAACAGCACCAAGTGCCATTATTTCACGCCGAATATTAGTGAGAGGGTGATATTACGCCGGGCGAGCCGGCCCAATATGTGCTGCAACGCAGCGTGGCTCTACCACTCAGTTGGTGTCACTCATTTAGCACCACCCATGGATCACGTGTAGGGTCTCAAGGGTAAACCTACGGACGCGAGCAACTTTGACCTCATACATAATTATACTATAAACATTATATACATCTCAGATACATATACCCCATATACATATATACACCGTAGATACATAATATATACTCTATAATATATAAATAGTTAGTAAATATATAAATATCATACATATAATTAATAAACGATTACTAATGTGGAGTATCAGCTTGTTCGGTAAGATAGCTGCGCAATTTGGTTTTGAACCCGTACCGACTGGTGGACATTCTAATATTTATAGGGAGAGAATTCCAAAGGAGAATAGGTTTGACAAAGAAGGAAGAGTGAACGATGTCGGAGTGGTGAGAGGGACAATTTAGAAGGCGATTAGAAGAAGAACGAAGTGTTTTTTCATGAGTGTTACATAGGTATTGAAAGTGTGAGGAAAGATACGAAGGGGGAATTAGGAGAGCATAACACGGTAAATAAAGTGGTCAAGGCCCGCATACTTCTACGCAGCCGAATGTGTAACCATTTAAGCTGCGTTCGGCATGCGGACACATGATCATATTTACGAAGGTTAAAGACGAATCGAATGCAGTTATTTAGGAGACGGTCGAGCTTATTGAGTAGATCTACATTCAGGTCGAGGTAGCACACATCACCATAGTCGACGATAGGAAAGATTAAGGTCTGTACAAGCATAGCTTCTTAAAGTTCTTGAGGCGATAAAGGTAACGTAGTATTCCAGTGACTTTTCAACAAACATTCGTCACCTGAGCTTGCCAGTTCAACCTCGAGTCGACAAGCAAACCCAAATCCTTTACATTATCAGTGATAGGTATTGGAGTGCCGTCGAAAATAATGGGATGAAGTCCGCTGAAATTAATTCTTGACATCATCCGTGGACTCCCTATCAATACAGCTTGGCATTTTGCAGGGTTGACAGCTACCCCAAACTCGTCGGACCAGGATTTGATGCTGTTTAGGTCTTTATTTAGAGCATCAATGGCATCATTCAGTCCATCCACATTTGCCTGGGCATATAATTGCAGGTCGTCGGCGTAGAGATGATACGAACACTGAAGCTTGTGAGTGATGAAATTAATAAAAATTGAGAAAAGAAGGGGAGAAAGAATGCCGCCTTGAGGAACGCCAGTTTCTAATTTACACCAGGTTGAGGATGATTCCCCTGATTGGACCGACTGCTGACGTTCCCGAAGATACGATGAAAACCATTCCACCATTTCGTCAGAGACCATAAGGTGGGACAGTATGGAAAGAAGGATGTCAGAATCATCCATGGCTCGCTCACAAAATGCTCGTGCTCACCACACAAACATTTGTCGGTGACCACCAAACCACCCGGCCGTCAAACCGCCTATTTGTGCAAACCCCGTCCTATCACTCTGCCTCCTCAGTGAAGTCGATGGTACTCGATGCTAGTGCCACAAACGGCTCAGGACCAATATATGGGATCCCTGAGCCCTCCCTAGCAAGTGCATCGGCCATTTCATTGCCTTAGATTCCCATGTGGTACGTTAAAATCAACGTACCGTACGATTGGGGATCAAAGTTGCTCGCGTCCGTAGGTTTACCCTTGAGACCCTACACGTGATCCCTGGGTGGTGCTAAATGAGTGACACTGACTGAGTGGTAGAGCCGCGCTGCGTTGCAGCACGCATTGGGCCGGCTCGCCCGGCGTAATACCACCCTCTCACGAATATTCGGCGTGAAATAATGGCACTTGGTGCTGTTGTGTTTCGTCCGACCAGTGAGGGTTCCGTAGCCCCCCCCCCCCACCCTCCTCCCATTCCTATTCCTTCCTTAAAGCTATTCCTCCCCTAAAGGCCGACAACGCGCCTGCGATTCCTCTGGTTTTGCGGGTGTCCATGGGCGGCGGTGATTACTCTCCATCAGGTGACCCGCCTGCTAGTTTGCCTCCCTCTTTTATAAAAAAAAAAAACCAGATCAATCTCACCTTGTTGTGCCTACCTAGCTTGTTTAAGGTTTTCGTGGTTTCAAGCACAAGGATGGAGTAGATTCGAGGCGATATAAGTGAGTTGGGCGCGGCTTGGCTGTCGCTCAGGATGAAAATGTTACGCTTCTTGGGAGCGAGTTTTAGATTCTTTTTAACGCACAGGAGAATTGCGAAAGTTTCTGCCTGAAAAACAGAACGGTAACATGTACCCTTATCGGGGTTTAGCTCTATGTTTACCGCATAAAATACGTTACCTCATCTACAACTGCCTTGTTATACCTTACATAGACTATCTAATTGAAATATGGGTCTCAGCCGCAAAAAGTAACTTAAATCCAATACAGAGCGCTCAAAATAAAGTCGTAAAAGTTCTATTTAACTATAAATATCTAACACCAACCAAGGAAATATATAAAGAAACTAAACTGTTAAACATAAGTAAATCGTATGTTTACTTCACATGTTTATTAATTCGTAAAATAATATCTAAGTACATTCACACCCAAATAAGTTTAACTAAAAAGCAACAAATTAAAAAAATGAAACTCAGAAATGCTAATGACTTAATCTTACGCACACCAAGAACTAATTATGCAAAAAGAAACCTTATGTTTGTAGAGGCGCAAATATACCATAATCTCCCCAAAGACGTAAAGAATCTAAGTCAATGACAAGCTTCAAAAGACTATTAAAATTTCATATAATTAAATCTATAACATAAAAATGCACCCCGCTTACGCGGATTACACTGTTTTTTACTAATATCTTGTAGGCTTTGCAATTTGATGGAAAATTATGATTTTTATTATCTATTTTTCAAATACACACTCTTACTTAAACTCATTATTATTATTATTATTGTTTCATTCATGCATTCAACGTCAAATTTAAATCTAAATATAATTCAAATAAATAAAAATCAAAGTTAAATAAAATATCTTAATTTAAGCAGACTTTACAAAAATATTTAAAAATATCTAAGTACCTATTAATAAATAAGTAGATTTAATAGATTTAATACGTGCATATATAAATATTTAATTCATTAATATCTATTACAAAGAATAAATAATACCTGTATAAATAAATAGAATAGTCATATACTTAAATATCGATAAAAATACATAAATAATAAACATCATACGACACGACTCCACTCGCAAAACGAGTGGCTCGAGTCACTTCTAGTGCACGGTGAGCGTAGTATGAATTTACATCTGTAAACGCAGTTTTTTTTTTGCACTGCACTACACCTGACGCTGTGACTGTGTTGTTTTTTATATTTCTACCTCCGACTTGTGTTATATTTTTCTACTGTTTACTTTGTTAAAAAAATTATGTTCTCATGGTAAATTAATTGTTGTAAATTCTTAATGTGAATAAAGATCTTAAACCTTAAACCTTATGTGTTTAACTAATTCAGCGCATAGTACAAGTAACTTAAAAATACGTAAATTTTTACAATTTCGTGCAAGATTTCCTTAAACTAATTGGTAAGTGTATGTTTAGCTTTCTATATAGTTATTTCCAGGATACTTCATGATATATTTAGAAACATATAAACAGTTTGATTCAAAGACATCTCTTAGTATTTTTCACACATTTTAGGTTGTACACACGAGTGTTCTGTTCCTTTTTGTTACGAATTTGTTACATTTCTTTGTGACGAAACAAATATGAAGTAAAGTCGCACTCACATTGTAAATAGTTACACATAACTGATCTGATAATATAACATAATAACCTGATCTTTATTGATCATTATTGATGTTAATATGACTTGGATTACTTAATGATTTTCAAAAAAAAAAAAGTAATCCGAAAGTAATACAAACTGTCTAGTTTGTATTACTATATTAAAATAATAACTTTATTAAAATAATCAATCAAGATACTGCTTTTTACTCAATTACAAATTTACCTTTCAAATAGAATGCACAACATGAACTAGTCCTTATAGTCCATCTTTGTTATTTTTTTGTAACATCAAGTTATTTTCATCTTTGTAGGAAACTATTCTTTATATGTACATTTTTTTTTGCATTTGTCCCATCTTCGTTGTCTCGCCTGCCCATGGATTAAGGGACAGTGTGGTGAAACCACCGTTTTACCTTTTTGTAACTCCACGTCGTATCATGTTATTCTCATGTGATCATCTCATAGACCGATAGCGCTAGGCTATTTTGGGGTCATAAGTTTAAAAAATTCTAAAGTTACTTTTTTTCTTGCTTGTCGATACAGTCGTACCTAAGAAGCTTATTATTGCGTTTTGTGTCACATCTGTCACTTGCATTTCCAGCAATTCGATGTTTTGTGGTTGATCCTTTTTATTCAAAGCAGAAGTGGCAAAATTAATTTAAAGTTTAAAATAATTACAGTGTCATATCTATGATAGCCTGCGGAGTGTGCAAACACAGTTTGTGTCATCTTCGTCCAGTGCAAACTGACTTAGGGTCAGTATGTAAAAACAGTGCAAATAAAAATTACAATTGATAAAATAACTATTTCCTATCTCAGATTACTTTCATATGCCCATTAAATAATTTTGTGCCAAATTAGGCCACGCAATTATAAGATTTTTTATTATTTTGTTTTTTCAAGCTACAAACACATAAAAAAAATATTACAATTATTAGAGTTCACATATTCAATATCATAAATGCATGAAAAATCGACTTTGTAAATTTGTGTCATTTTCATCCACGATATTTAAATGAATAAAACACAAAAATAATTGTTGCGGTCTAAGCGGGCGAATGCGGGCAGGCGATAGCGGGCGGGGGGGCATACGCACGCACAAACGTTCGTTCGGTACGATTTCTTTCATATAATTACTCTTATTTATCTCCGCTACGTAATTAACAAATGTGTACCTACCTATAGAAATTACAATAATGACGTGTCTAATTTTGAACGAAGCGCGTCTGCAATCCCATTACCTGCGAATGGCAATGGTCAATGTGGTCAATACTTTGATCTAATGCTACGGCCACACTAGACGGCAAAAATACAGGTTCCGTTTTGACGATAAAAACTTCGTGTTCCGTTGTCGCAATAAAGCTTAGCCACATCAAAAAAAACTTCGCGACGTCGCGATAATCTTGAACTTTTTCGCGTTAATGCAATTTAACTACCTAGTGGTGGGTAATATATTCAAAACCATATATCGATATTTGATATCGGATTATTAAACTATGGTACATACTTATATTTTAACATCGGTATCGACCATATCTACGGACTATTAAAAAAATGCAATATCGTGTTTTTTTCACTATTTAGTTTCAGAACGCATCGAATCGATATCGGATTTCGATGCAATATAGGTACTTATAAGTTTCTTTTCAACAGATTTAGACGACTCAGTCAGTTTACCCACGTTCTAAGTGTGTGAGTGCCTATTAAATAAGATAATGATTAATTTAAGTAAGTTAAATTTTTCTAAAATAAATTTAGGTAGGTAAGTAAACAAATAAACTTCTATACACTCACACCAATTATCTAGCCCAAGAGAAGCTTCGTTATGAAACTCGTTATATGGTTACTAGACAACGGATAACCATACTTAATATACTTAAATACATAATTATATATAGAAAACACCCAGACCCGAAACAATTTAGAAAAACAATAATTTCTAAATTGACCCGACCGGGGATCGAGCCCGGGACCTCAGAGATGGCGACACCATAAAAACCGGTGTACAAACCACTCGACCAAGGAGGTCGTCATAGTAAGTAGGTACCTATAGTAATTTTATTTCAATGAACATTTACAAGCACAGTTATTTGTTAAAACTTACCGATCAATGATAATTTCAATACGATACGATTTGTTGTATCGCCCACTTCTAATTTTAACGGAAAAAATGGAAGAGGCGGTTGCGCTTTATTACATGTCGGCAAATAATTATTTACTGCAACTTTATTATTTGAACAAAATAAATACAAGGGTGAAAATAAAAGACGATGGTGGATGTATAATATCTATACACTAAAATCGGACAAAGTTAGTACTTTTATATTGTTTAACTTTGCTTAAGTTTGCTAGTTTTTAATACTAGTTTAATTGTAATATTTAATTATTTGCGTTAAAAACGTTCAAATAAACTTACTTAAATAATATTTTTAATATTTATTATCTTACAAATAAAAACTTTTTAAAATGTGTTTTTAAATTGGGAATAGGAAGCTTATCATTTCTTCCTAATAAACTTGGAATAGAGTTGGAATAACTATTCCCTAGTTATTTTATGTATTCTGTGGATTGGTCTATGGTTTTATTTGTTTTGCCGTCACTTTGATACTTCAGGTGTTCGTAATAATTAACTTTTGTTCATTTTTAAATTATTATTACCACTTAATTCTTCGGAGAATTCATTTGCTTTATTTTTTATTTTATTAAAATTGATAAAATATTAAAAAGTTAATATTTAGATAAAGGCGGTTTGATAGCCGGGTGGTCTAGCGGTCAGCGACAAATGCTTGTGTGGTGAGCACGAGCATGTGTGACCGAGGCATGTACGTTTATTAGTATTTATGTATGTTTGTTTATCCGTTATTCAGTCACCATAGGGGTCGGGCTATGCTTAGTTTGGGGCTGAATGATTGATGTGATAGTTGTGATTTTTTTGTGATTTGGGTCTTGGGGTTTCCATAAAACCGGTATTAATTCGTGATATTGTATTACTTCTAATACTTTATCGAATCTAAATCAATCCATAAATTATCGAAACCGAATAATTACCGATAGTCGTATTTGCAACACGTTCACACCTCTAGTTGTCTCGCAGTCAACTAAAGTGTGCGAAGAAAGTAAAACCGCACGAAATTTATCGCGACAAAATCCTTTGATGTGCGGCAATTAATCAACAGCGGCGCGTTAATGCTACGGCCACACTATCGCGCTAGCGCGAAGATTCGCTTTGTCGCAATCGCAACACGTCTGGCCAAACACTTCGTCTTAGCGCGATGCATCATTGCGTTAACGCGCTGCTGTCGGTAAATAGCCGCTCATCAAAGAATTTTGTCGCGATAAAGTTCTTGCAGCTACATTTTATTCGCACACTTTAGTTGACCTAAGAGAAGTTGACTGCGAGACAACTAGAGGTGTGAACTCTGTGAACGTGTTGCAAATACGACTATCGAAATTATTCTGTTTCGACCATTATGGATTGAAGTAACGATAAAGTATTAGAAGTAATAAAATATTACGAATAAGAACCGGTTTTATTTTACCCCCAAGACACAAATCACAAAAAAAATTACATCTGTCACACCAATCATTCACCCCAAACTAAGCATAACCCGAACTGTAGTGACTGAATAACGGATACACAAACATACATAAATAGTAATAATCATTTATTTATTTATTTATCTAATACTTTATGCACAACTGTACAGAGGCGGACTTAATGCCTTAGGCATTTTCTCCCAGTCAACCATAGGGTGGTGCAGAGAAATAAGTGGCAGGGTGCACAACTAAAATGAAAATATGGTAAATTTCATTTTTTTTTTTATATAAGAGGGAGGCAAACGAGCAGGCGGGTCACCTGATGGAGAGTAATCACCGCCGCCCATGGACACCCGCAAAACCAGAGGAATCGCAGACGCGTTGCCGGTCTTTAAGGGAGGAATAGGTTTAAGGAAGGAATAGGAATTGGGAGGAGGGGGGGGGGGGGTGAAGGGGCCTCCGGAACCCTCACTGGTCGGACGAAACACAACAGCACCAAGTGCCATTATTTCACGCCGAATATTAGTGAGAGGGTGATATTACGCCGGGCGAGCCGGCCCAATATGTGCTGCAACGCAGCGTGGCTCTACCACTCAGTTGGTGTCACTCATTTAGCACCACCCATGGATCACGTGTAGGGTCTCAAGGGTAAACCTACGGACGCGAGCAACTTTGACCTCATACATAATTATACTATAAACATTATATACATCTCAGATACATATACCCCATATACATATATACACCGTAGATACATAATATATACTCTATAATATATAAATAGTTAGTAAATATATAAATATCATACATATAATTAATAAACGATTACTAATGTGGAGTATCAGCTTGTTCGGTAAGATAGCTGCGCAATTTGGTTTTGAACCCGTACCGACTGGTGGACATTCTAATATTTATAGGGAGAGAATTCCAAAGGAGAATAGGTTTGACAAAGAAGGAAGAGTGAACGATGTCGGAGTGGTGAGAGGGACAATTTAGAAGGCGATTAGAAGAAGAACGAAGTGTTTTTTCATGAGTGTTACATAGGTATTGAAAGTGTGAGGAAAGATACGAAGGGGGAATTAGGAGAGCATAACACGGTAAATAAAGTGGTCAAGGCCCGCATACTTCTACGCAGCCGAATGTGTAACCATTTAAGCTGCGTTCGGCATGCGGACACATGATCATATTTACGAAGGTTAAAGACGAATCGAATGCAGTTATTTAGGAGACGGTCGAGCTTATTGAGTAGATCTACATTCAGGTCGAGGTAGCACACATCACCATAGTCGACGATAGGAAAGATTAAGGTCTGTACAAGCATAGCTTCTTAAAGTTCTTGAGGCGATAAAGGTAACGTAGTATTCCAGTGACTTTTCAACAAACATTCGTCACCTGAGCTTGCCAGTTCAACCTCGAGTCGACAAGCAAACCCAAATCCTTTACATTATCAGTGATAGGTATTGGAGTGCCGTCGAAAATAATGGGATGAAGTCCGCTGAAATTAATTCTTGACATCATCCGTGGACTCCCTATCAATACAGCTTGGCATTTTGCAGGGTTGACAGCTACCCCAAACTCGTCGGACCAGGATTTGATGCTGTTTAGGTCTTTATTTAGAGCATCAATGGCATCATTCAGTCCATCCACATTTGCCTGGGCATATAATTGCAGGTCGTCGGCGTAGAGATGATACGAACACTGAAGCTTGTGAGTGATGAAATTAATAAAAATTGAGAAAAGAAGGGGAGAAAGAATGCCGCCTTGAGGAACGCCAGTTTCTAATTTACACCAGGTTGAGGATGATTCCCCTGATTGGACCGACTGCTGACGTTCCCGAAGATACGATGAAAACCATTCCACCATTTCGTCAGAGACCATAAGGTGGGACAGTATGGAAAGAAGGATGTCAGAATCATCCATGGCTCGCTCACAAAATGCTCGTGCTCACCACACAAACATTTGTCGGTGACCACCAAACCACCCGGCCGTCAAACCGCCTATTTGTGCAAACCCCGTCCTATCACTCTGCCTCCTCAGTGAAGTCGATGGTACTCGATGCTAGTGCCACAAACGGCTCAGGACCAATATATGGGATCCCTGAGCCCTCCCTAGCAAGTGCATCGGCCATTTCATTGCCTTAGATTCCCATGTGGTACGTTAAAATCAACGTACCGTACGATTGGGGATCAAAGTTGCTCGCGTCCGTAGGTTTACCCTTGAGACCCTACACGTGATCCCTGGGTGGTGCTAAATGAGTGACACTGACTGAGTGGTAGAGCCGCGCTGCGTTGCAGCACGCATTGGGCCGGCTCGCCCGGCGTAATACCACCCTCTCACGAATATTCGGCGTGAAATAATGGCACTTGGTGCTGTTGTGTTTCGTCCGACCAGTGAGGGTTCCGTAGCCCCCCCCCCCCACCCTCCTCCCATTCCTATTCCTTCCTTAAAGCTATTCCTCCCCTAAAGGCCGACAACGCGCCTGCGATTCCTCTGGTTTTGCGGGTGTCCATGGGCGGCGGTGATTACTCTCCATCAGGTGACCCGCCTGCTAGTTTGCCTCCCTCTTTTATAAAAAAAAAAAACCAGATCAATCTCACCTTGTTGTGCCTACCTAGCTTGTTTAAGGTTTTCGTGGTTTCAAGCACAAGGATGGAGTAGATTCGAGGCGATATAAGTGAGTTGGGCGCGGCTTGGCTGTCGCTCAGGATGAAAATGTTACGCTTCTTGGGAGCGAGTTTTAGATTCTTTTTAACGCACAGGAGAATTGCGAAAGTTTCTGCCTGAAAAACAGAAGAGAATTTTCCCATACTCTGACTGTCCTTAAAGTCACTGCTAAAGATCCTGCTCCAGTGCCTGACTCCATTTTGGATCCGTCGGTGTACCAGATGAGGCTGTCTTTTTTATGGAGACGGTGGTCGGTATCCCGAGTTGAGACATGTATACTGAATTTAGATTTTTATGACTCTGTCTCTTTCATATCGCAGTCATGCGCGCAGCGTCTATGTGTCGCTTAGAGAATCGCATAGCTGAAACTATATATTTTTGAAAACACTAAATATCGCGTCAGAAATGCGGTGTGCGTTGAGATCACTAATCTATATTGTACGTGATCCGATTCAAGAATATTGTACCGTATCGCTGATGTTTATTAAATTATCATTGATCGGTAGTTTTTAACAAACTAATGTGCTTGTAAAAGTTTAATGAATAAAATTATTAGAGGTACATAAATTTATTTAAGAAAACATAACTTACTTAACTAAATCCTTATCACTTAATTAATAGGTACTCACTCACTTAGAACAAGGTAAACTGACTGAGTCATCTAAATTTATTGAAAAGAAACTTATAAGTACCTATATTGCATCAAAATCCGATATCGATTCGATGCGTTCTGAAACTATATAGTGGAAAAAACACGATATTGCATGAATTTTTAATAGTCCGTAGAAATGATCGATACCGATATCACCGATATTAAAATATTATGTTAGCTATAGTTTAGGAATCCGATATCAAATATCGATATATAGTTTCGAATATATTACCCACCACTAGTTAAAATGCATTATTGCGAAAAAGTTCACAATTATCGCGACGTCGTCGTCGCGAAGTTTTTTATGATGTGGCCAAGCTTTATCGCGACAACGGAACATGAAGTTTTTACCGCGACAACGGAACAAGAATTTTACCGCGATAGTGTGGCCGTAGCATAACGCAATGATGCATCGCGTTATTATGACGAAGTGTTTGGCCAGACGAGTCGCAACAACGCGAATCTTTGCACTAGCGCGATAGTGTGGCCGTAGCATAAGGGTCAATATTTTTTAGATTGAGGGATGAACTATATTAGACCGGGCCGTGCACGGGGCGTGCCGTATGCGTGGCTTGGAAGTTGAACTGTTTTGAGACGTTGCATACATTTTGTATTTATATTAGGCTTAGGGCCCTGACGCGAGCATGAATATTATTCTGTGGCATGCATGACGCTTCGATTCGCTTCGAATTTTGCCCGCCGCGCACCGGCGCGCGGCGCCGCCGCCCGCGCCCGAGCTCTTCCCCGCGCTCGCCCTACACGTGCTTAGTGTGCGTTACAAGTCTGTTTTTATTAAAATAATAAGAATTCGTGGATAAAAACGACACAAATTATGAATAGTGTTTTGTTACACCATAATAATCAAAAACACTTAAACTCTAATAACTTGCACTTTCTTTTGGGGGTTTTACAGGGTTTTGTAATAAAAAAATTAAATATCTATAAATGCCGTGGATGAATTCGACACAAAATATTTTGAACAACAGATATCTCTAAAACGCGTAACACCTATTTTACCTATTGTAATATTCTTTCAGAGCTGGTTGGGCCACGTTATAAGTACTGGTTAAATATCGGGATTCCCGTGGACAGAAATGACACAAATTGCCTATGTACATCAGTTACTACTTCGTTATTATCATGACAGTAAAATTTTCATCTCTAATTTTCTTTTCGTCCTATACTGATCGAAGCGACAAATACCTAAATTTCTACCTATGCAAGTACCTAGGATGACACAAACTAATATATTAGGTTGAGCAAAAGGTCCGGAAACTATATGTGAAACAGAAACAACTTTAATATTTTTGAAACCTCAAAACCTAGCGCTATCGGTCTATCATGTCATTCGCCCTATATTTTTTCTTCGCTTCTGCAACGATATATAATGATTTAGTACTTTTCATACCATAATTGGTTCCTGTTTACTGAATATTGTGTTTTGGTCACGTTTTGACGTAATTGACAACTTCTTTTGGCTTCGTTGCTATGCAACCTATAAACATATTTATAATCAAACCTTCCAGACTTTCTCATTTTTATATTTGGCCATCTAGATTTCAGCGTTTTAAAAATCATAATTCGAAATTAATTCAAAACTCAGAATCTGAGCTTTCCTTATAAAGTTCAGCCGACGACTGGTGAGAACAACTTCAGCTTCTGAAAAGGAAGGTTCATAGGGCCTTGTTCCCTGAGAATAATTTCAGCTTCTGAAAAGGAAGGTTCATAAGGCCTAGTCCCCTGAGAATAACTTCAGCTTCTGAAAAGGAAGGTTCTTAAGGCCTAGTAACCTCAGATCAACTCCAGCTTCTAAAAGGATAGAACACAAGGCCTAGTTCCCTCAGTTCAACTCCAGCCTCCAGCCTTCGTAGATCCCTGCCTGCCTTCAAGGCAGTACGGCAGCGCCTGTCTCTACTGCCTGCCTCTAAGTCCCTATCTACTGGCCCCTATAGATATAGGGTATCGCAGCTGGAACTACGGGTCCGGCTGTGTCTCTCAGGGGTACTACGGGGTCCCGGTTCATGCCCCCGCTGGTTGTGCCTTGACCGGCGCCTCCGGCGAGATCCGGACGTGGGTTGGACTCGTAGTAGCTTGTGGTTAGCTGTAGAGTTTGGGAATGTTCGTTTGTCCTGGTATTGTGTGCCAGGACTTCCAAACTCGCGCACAGCGAGCGGGGCCTAGTAGCGGTCTCTGTGGGGCCAGAAGCGAAAAGTCCTAAGGGGAACGTGAGTTTCCCTTATAGTTGGCAGCTTTCTCCGGTGGTTCTCATTGGACATTGGTGTTGACATCTCCGGTACTAGTCTGGACAACTAGTAGAGGCGGCCCCCTAGATGCCGTAGCCTCCGGTCCAGCCAGCCGCGTAGGACGTGGGAACTGGCTAGGCGCCCGGATGGGTTCCGAGAAGTGAGTGTGCTTACCACTCCGCGACCAAAGTGGACACTTGGGAGTCGACTTTAGAGTCGACGACCCGAGCAGTGGCAACTGCGAGTTGTGCCCTTCGTGCAACGAGAAGTGAGCGAGCTTGACAGCTCCGGTTACCTATCTGGACAATAGGCAGTGAACTTGTAACGGTACAGAATGAATGGTATCCGTCCGTTAGTAAGGAATGTGTGGGAGTAGCATTAAAATAAATATTAATGCGTATCACCATTAATATAATAAGCATGAAAAAGGGAATAATAAACTAGTTCAGAATAATGGTCAATGGTCTAGCGCTTTATCTTTAGTTTGAATTTCGCGGGGACTGCTCTGCGCGTCCCTTGCGACATAAGCGGCGTCTAGCGGAAGTTATTTACTTTAGCTTCGCATAAGGTTGCTAGTTTGACTTCTTTATTTTGAATTTCGCGGGGACTGCTCTGCGCGTCCCTTGCGACATAGGCGGCGTCTAGCGGAAGTCATTTATTTGGGCTTCGCGTAAGGTTGCTAGGTTGACTAGGACTTTTTTTATTTTGAATTTCGCGGGGCTTTGGGGGTCGGCAAAGTGGTTCAGCTACGGGCGGACGCCATCTATGGTCGGAATACGGAACTTTTGATAATTTCCCAAAATATAGGATTATTGGCTTAAGTGGAGGATTATTGAGAGGGAATTGTTAATAGAAGGCTACATTTAGATATTCAAAGATGAAATATTGGCTGTCGGACGAGATTTGGTTAGATTATGGAAAAATTTTAGAATTGCGCGGCGAAGGCGGCAATGAGCGAGCGAGAGGTTGAGAAAAAGACAGAGAGAGAGGTCGGATGATAGCTCCACGTGGCGCGACGCGAAGGCGAGGGGCATTGGAGAAACAGCTAGCGATTGGTTGAAGGGAAGAAAAGCGGACTCGCGCGGGCGTATGTTAGGCGCGCATGGCGCGAAAGTTAAGATGCTTGGGAAAAGGGCGGAAAATTAGCGGGCATTCAATTTTGGGACGTCGGCGGTGCGGTCCAACTTAAGAGTGCGGTACTACTCATACGGGAAAAATAGCGTCCGAGCTTTGATAGTGCGCTAAGTGATATTCGAGCTGCGATATTAATTAAGATTTGTGAAATTGAAAGTGATTAATAAAGTAAAACTATTGCGATCGCAACTCGAATCCGTTAACGGAATGAAGTATTCCGGGGTACATCGGCGGAAACGCGTAACGGTGGCAACGAAAACCTATGTACCTTTCAACAGACTTCGGTCTGGATGATCTTTGATTGTATTTAATAAGATCGGCGTTTTACATCATTACGCTAAACAATACACTATCTTCGACGGAGTAATGGGGGAGAGACAGTTGTCTCCCTAGTGAAAGTTGAAGATAGGTCAGACACCATTTAGCTGGAGGTAGACCCGTATGACCCAGTCCAATTTCGAGTCTACCTCCGTACATACAGTGTAGTGATAGGAAAATGACACACTGAGTATACTGGCTCGACTAATAGAACATTTAGGAGTTAGTTGCTTTCAGGGGCAATGCGACTCTCACAACACACCACGAATTTAAATTAAATGAGGCTTAGCCTAGATTGCAAGGTACACAAAAAAGGGACTGTTAGTTCGACAAAATATAGGCATTTTCAAGTGAGGAGAGTTGTAGGAATCTATAGGTAGGCGGATATATATATGGTTAGTTATTAATTCAGACTAATAAGGTAGGGATAATTAAGTTACGGCGCTAAATAAAATTATGATGAAGTGATGTGGGTCCTAGCTAGGCAAGTAATCTGTTACCGCAGGCCGGTAAAATTCTAATTGTTTTCCTAAAGTTGTTACCAATTAATTATTCGTTTAAATAATTAACAGAGGTATGATAATATCGTACCATCATTACTTTGGAGTACCTAAAAGTCTAGACTGGTTTCCTATTACAAGAAAAATACTAAAAAGTTATAGCAAATAAGCTTAGCCGTACTGTGATGTTTGATTTCTAATACTGAAATGACCAAACAGGCATTTTTTAGCTTTCCCTGAGGTACAATACGGCCTTAAAATAGCTACACTCTTCAAAGTATGGAAAATTTTACATCCGATACCTATTAGCAAAGATAAGCTGATACAAACTGAACAACTAAAACCAGTTTAGAACCTAGGATAAGTCGTTGAAAGAAGACATTGCTAGCTATGAGCTTCTAATAATCTGAAACATAGAAATAATTGATTGATAACAACCAGCTAATTAGCCTGACAATGGTCTACTAATACCATTTGAATAGACCTCTTAAGATATGTAAGTACTTAACTCTAATAATCTGAAACATAGAAATAATTGATTGATAACAACCAGCTAATTAGCCTGACAATGGTCTACTAATACCATTTGAATAGACCTCTTAAGATATGTAAGTACTTAACTCTAATAATCTGAAACATAGAAATATTTGATGGGAACAATCTAATCAATCAGACTAATACCTAGCACAGTCTAATTTATACTTATTAAAGGGAGTAAAGATAACTTCTAAATGTAATTGATTTAATGATTAACAGGGATAATTAACTACCTAATTTACTACCTACTAAAAGTATACTGACTATGATTTAGTAGTCTATCAAATTAACCACTCAGTCTGAGAGACAGAGGGTGGAAGTTAATGGAAAAATAATTAACTTAAGTTCACTTCCTAAAAGTCAGGGATGTTGAATAAATTAAACATCTTTCAATAAACTTGATCTGTACTTATACTTTATAAGATCTGTATAATGAACACTAAGAGTAACCCAAAGTAATTTACTTCAAATGATAGTATTCTATTTAAGTTCACTTCCTAAAGTCAAGGATATTGAATGAATTAAACATCCTTTAATAAACTTAAGATGTGATAATCTGCCAATGCAGCCAATCCAATGTAGTTATATTGGAACTTTACAAGACCTGTATAATAAATACTAAGAGTAAATAAAAGTAGTTTTACCTGTATTAATAGCATTCTACTTTAGCCACCGCCTGAAGTGGCGTTTGATTAAATTATTCACCCTTTACGGAACTGAATATAAGTTATTGCATTGAATAATTAAGTTCTTAATGTGAAAAGGATATTTGGATGATAGCAAGCCTTGAGATATACTCTATTGATTTATGTGGAATAATAAGAATTTAAATTGCTAACACATAGTTCATAATGTAAAATGAAATTAGATTTTGAGAAGAGATGTAAATTCTCAGTTTGAAAGAATTAAAGCTACAAGCTAATAATTAATGTTAAAGCCAAAGTGGACGGGGCCATAATTAAACAATGAGATGTAATGGCACGCTATGGAGCGGCGGTTGGAGCTCATAAACTTCCACAAGACTCTTATATTTCCACAAGACTTTTAAACTTCCACAAGACTCTTATATTTCCACAAGACTTTTAAACTTCCACAAGACTCTTATATTTCCACAAGACTTTTATACTTCCACAAGACTTTTATAATTCCACAAAACCTTTATATAAATTGCACCAGGCTTCTTATGTATCATGCTACTGATAATAAATAATAATACCTACAAGCTAAGCTATCATCTGATTACCTTTGAGTAGTTACAAATCTTCCCCGCAGCTGCAGTGAAGGATTTAGGTCACAGTTCAGACGGAGTCATTGCTAGGCTACACATATTTATGTTATGATCTATAGACTGGTAGGTAATTAGGTCAGGAGAAAATAATTTAACACAGGGATAAGCCAATTACTAAACTTTCACGAAAGAACTTGAGTTACTTAAATGCGGTTAACAACGGAGGGTTCACTAGACGATCTGGCCAAAATAGTAGTTATTATAATATTACATTGCTTGACTGAAATTCACTGCAAATAGAATTAAGCTATGCTAAGGTTTCATCATCATACAAACAATACGCACTAAACAAAAACTCCAAACACAACCATTAGATTGTAGATAAATTAGGTTAATTAGTTTTAAGAATTAGATAATAAGTTAAGTTAAGGTGAAAGCGGCGAGGATGTGTGTATGTATTATAAGGTAGACTAGGCATATAGGTGTGAAAGGCATTAGATTTAGGATTAGATTTAGGTATAGAGAATTTATAGATAGGTATAGCAATTTTTATAGAGAGGAGGGGAGGTTACAAACTACACGTGTTCACGGGGAAACTTTCCCGAGACACTAGTCTTATGAGTACCGAATGAAGAGCGCGCTCCGGCTGGCACTGATTTGGCGTCAAGACCTAACGCAGATGGTCTCCTGCGCGAGTATTTTGCTGGCGCGGGGACGTCTGGCACTTCTTGCATAACCTAACGGTTGGTCTTGAGGTGCCAGTACTAAGGAGGATGCCTGCCTCTACGTAAGCGCCTGACGACGCCGACGCCTGCCAGCGGCTGCCTCTTCTACGGCAGCGCCTGCTTCTACGCCAGCGCCTTCCTCTACGACAACGCCTTCTTCAACGTCAGCGCTTGCCTCTACGGCAGCGCCTACAGCAGCGCCTGTCTCTTCTACCTGCCTCTACGTCAGCGCCTGCCTCCACACCTTCGCCTGCCTCCACCTCAGCGCCGGCCTCCACATCTGCACCTGCCTCTGCGTTTGCGCCAGCATCTAAATCTCATCCTTCATCTTTACCATCATTACCTCCATTCACACCACATCCTCAACCACTTCATCCTACACTTTTTTTTACTCTCTTTAAAATATAAATATTGTTAAATCTTAACATGTTTTCATTTATAAATGTCGCTTCACGACATTTTGGCGCCCAACTATCTTTTAGGTTCTAGCTCTCCACTTTCCTTTTTAACCCACTCTCTAGAGTTATTCTTTTTTTTGCCCCCTTTCACTTAAACGTCTACGTGTCTCATCTCCTTAATTTTCAAAATTCTAAAGCAACACTTTTCTAGTGATCTCTTAATACATACTAGTACCTACTTTACATTACACATCTACCTACTGAACTTTTTTACGTTTAATATTTTTATTTTCAGTTAAACTAAAGGTATATATTCCAAATCTTTATTAATTTTAACAATGTCTCGACTGATTAAATTCGACTTTTTAAACAAGTCTGAACTTGAATATGAAGTGAGAATTAGATTAGAGGAACCAGAAAATAAAAACTGTTCTTCTTCTTAAAAAACAGATTTTCCGCTTATCTGCTGTAATGCTGGCTGACGAAATCTTGACCTTTTTCCATTCCTATCGAAGAAGACTTGCCTCAGTTAGACTTTACACTGGACTACCTGGAAAGTAAAATTGATAAACTCTTACAGGGTGTTTCCAAATATTTAAGATTAATTTAAACTTTTTTAATCATATTTATTACCGATTAGAACGTATTGACATTGACTGTACCCGGATCTTAAATCTACATTTGATACTCTCCAATCCAAATGGATTATTCTAAACAAGACAAACGATTTGAATCTCATACCTTTCTTCCAGCTAAATATATTTCTCCTCTTCAACATCCCGCAGCAGCCGTTCCAGAACCTGCTCTTACGACTCCTGCTGCCCTTCCTCTCCAACCTTACTGTCAGGTACCTCCTCAAACTACTCCTAACCTTCAACTTTTCAAAGATCTGAAAAGATACACATTTAATGGCAAATCTTGTCCTAGGTATTTTCTACAAAAAATTAATGAATTCGGTTTGGCCCGTAGCCTCAGTAACAGTGGCGTATTTACCCTAGGGCCAAAAGGGCCATGGCCCGGGGCGGCAGGCTGCGAGGGGCGGCGCAAGCCGCACCTCGCGCTTAGCTTTGTGCGCCTTTTTTTACTTTATAAGCTTGATTTAAAAAAAAACCACCTAATAACAATACTAAAATTCAACGGTTGTAAGTTCAAGATACATTTACTTAACGAAACTAGTTCCGTACACATGCTCGCGGAACTACAGTTCCGGATACATCTATCAGCCCACGTAGCACTACTTTAAGTTTTGACGGTCCCTAGCTAAAAATAACTGTTAATGTGCAAAAAGTTTTTACGCAGTTTTGAAGCTGAATTATTAACCATCTTTTTCGTACGTTTTTTATTAAATTTCGAATTCAGAATACTGATAAACAAGAATTATAGCGTAAGAATCAAGTATGCGCCTCAGTGAAGGGCAAGAGTACCTAGATTGATTTTTTAAAGAAATCGAAGTTTTTATCACTATAAAATGTTTAATTAATAAGAGGCATTGCCTCCAAAGGCGACAGCCATAATGCGATTAGGTATGGAATTAATTAGTCTGCCTATGAAATTCTGTGGTATCATCTCTCATTCCTCTTCCATGGCAGTTTTCAGCTCCAGCATCGTTTGTGGAGCTGGCTGGCGAGCCCGAACACGCCTCTTTAACTCGTCCCATTAAGTGTTCGATTTGGTTCATGTCTGGGCTTCTAGCTGGCCAGTCCATTACACGTCCACGTCTCGAAGATATTGCAGGATGATTCCAGCTGTATGCGCTCTCGCATTAACGTGCATTAAAATTAAGTTTGGGCCAACACAAACAGCGATCGGCATTACCTGTGGCTCTAGACACTGACGAATGTACCTGTGACCATCTAATGATGGAAGTCGTGGTCCACTAACAATCACAAGTTCGGTTTTCGCATTTGCGGAAATTCCTCCCTAGACTGTCCATGACCCACCACCAAAAGCAACCCTTTCTTGTATGCAGCGCTGAGCGAAACGCTCTGATTGACTTCGGTACGCCTTCTTTCTTCCATCTAAAGTTAAGTTAGTAAAGAGCACCTGGCTCCATTGTTGCTGGGTTCACTGCAAATGAGTTTGCGCGAACTGAAGACGCGATGTTCGGTGAGCTCGCGTTAATTTGGGGCCATTAGCTGGCTTGTGAGGTACCATACCATATCACGTTCTTTCAGTCTTCTTCGAACAGTTCGGGCACTCACAGATACTCCATGGAAGCGCGTAGTTGGTTTTGTATCTGAACTGAAGTCAAGTGACGGTTTCTCAAGCTGGTCGTAAAGATGAACCGGTTTAGCCTTTCAGTTGTCACATGAGATCGTGGCCTTCCTTGACGATGAACAAAGCCGCCAGTCTTCAAGAACCTCTGATAAACTCTTCGAACAGTAGTAGGTACGGCTTAAATTTAGATATGCACTCACATTTCTTTGGCTATGCCCAGCCTGCAGAAGTGCTACAGCTTGGGCAGCAATTTCAGGTCGATTATCCATACTTTTTGGTACTAAAGTTGACTCGATGCTTAGGGTATCCTTTTTAAGAAACCATTAATTAGAAAATTTTATTTTAAAAATCTAATTCGCGTAATAAACAAATTCTTTACATCCCTTGGATATTTTAAATCCAAGGGATGTGAAGAATTTGATAATATTATGAAATCAATGAACAGATTCCAATTTTCTTTTGTTTCTTTAAAATTCCGAATTCGAAATTTAAATAAAACACACGAAAAAGATGGCAAATAAATCAGTTTCAAAACAGCGAAAAAACTTTTTGCTCAATGTAACATTATTTTTATCTAGGGATAAATGCTAAAAACTTAAAATGCTAGGTGAACGGATAGATAGATGTGTCCAGAAGTGTATTTTGTGTTTAGTTCCTCTGACGCTGACGGTGTTGGTGGTCGGCAAATCGATTTTAGTTCCAACTGTTACTTAAAAGTTTTTTATGTTACCTATTATATAATTTTAACGCAAATTTTGTTGCGAACAAATTACAAAATGAAAATGACAGTGTCGAAAAATTTCCACGAGCAAAATTCTAACAATTTGTAATTTGTTCATAACAAAATTTGCGTTAAAATTAAGTATTTATACAATAACATTAGCTTAGCTTGCCTATTTCTTAACTGATCTTTAATGTTCGTAAAAATATTAAACTCGGATGTAGATAACGTGTTTGTTGACATTGAATGGGCGCCTTTGGCTTACAAAGTAAAATATAAAGATGGTGTTGATTAATTTCGGCGGGCTTTATAAGTTCCACGGTAGCTCAACTGGAACCTGGCCCGGATAGCCAGAAGGGTGCGGGTTCGAATCCTGCTCATGGATATATTTTTTTCTGTCTTTTCAATTTAATATTTTTTGCTTTTTTCTGTTAGTTTATGGGGCGGCAAACCTTACAGGCCTAGGGCGCAGAATCTTAAAATACGCCACTGCTCAGTAAAGATATGTTAGTAAAGCAGAGTTATGAAATTTTCACCGATAATGCTTTGCATTGGTTTAGGTTTCAACATAACCGAAATCCAAACCTCACTTGGAACAAAATTTCTGATATTTTAATTAAAGACTTTGGTGGTTTTGATTACGATTATAAACTATTAGAAGCTATCAAAAGTCGCACACAAGGCCGTGACGAATCCATCATCATATTTTTTTGTCTATAATGTCCGGAATGTTTGCAAGTCTTTCCAAAAAGCTTTTTATGGCCGAACAGTTAGAAATAATCTTACGTAACATAAGACCATGTTACTCAGTCTTTATGGCTCTTAAAGACATTGACTCTATCATTTCTCCCTTGGCTACCTGCCAAAACTATGAAAGATTTTTGGACAGAGAAAATCATTTTAAAGAACCAAATCTTCAACAGCAGTCTCTAACTTCGGAATTTAATTATAAACATTTATCTAATACTCTTAACTTTTCCTCTCTTAACTTTGGACCTCCTCCTGTTACAAATTTCGTTTTTAGAGGGATCTCTTGGTATACAATTTATACGACATAATTGTGTCATCTATTGAAATATCCGTATTTTTCCATATATCATGTTAAGCAACAATCGCAATGCCGTGGCACCGGATGGGTCACCAAAATTATAATATCATGAGCCCCTCGCGCTTGTAGATACGTTTAGTCGTTGTTGGTCCCGGTTGTTGTCGGAATAGGTATGATAAAACCGACCATTTTAACACGATGTCAAGATTATGATGGGTTAAAGGCTATTAGTACCTAATCGTTTAGAAAAGAGTGCTATTCTTCATGTGGGAACTGAACCCAACAGTGTATATGCGGTTACGGTTACATACATCAAACAGCATAGAGTAGCGATGGGCTCACCACCTGACACGCTGAGCATAATGTGCAGTCGCTATTTGGTGAAAAGTGGTCTATGGTAGTGGACTGCTTTTTCTGTCCTCATTGCCTAGTCGCTGACTAACCTTTCGGCACGGTAATATTTACCGTGCCTTCGGGGATAATAGTCGTGATTATATGTATGTTTGTATAATTTTTATCATCTGTAAGACACACATCACTCTAATACATGGAACTAGTAATCTTTTGCATGTGGTGGACAGAGCCTACGATAGCTTAATTGGGATCTACATCAGAGCGTGCGAGTTGAAGTCGTCGCTTGTAGAAATTTCATCAACACTTTTGAAGAAATGATCAAAGAACTTCTGGAGTGCCTGTTGCGGTGGCCTGATGCATGTAAGATTTTAGCGTCAATAAAGCGGTAAGCAAATGCGAGAATAGTGCTCAAAGTTAAAATTTCTAACTCATCATCATCACATAAGGAGATAAGAGTCATAACCAGTGATCGGATTAGGTAGTGGATACGCCAGCGAGATTGCGAGATTTCGGAAATAATCTATGTAAAATACATTTTATCTTGTTAAAAATTATAAAAGAAATTAATTATAAAGAATTCCTCTTTTAGGAATCCATTAAGACAGGTTAATAGCTTAACTCAAGCCGGACCTATTCAACAGAATATTTTCTGTGTCCGATGTCGTTCGTGAAAAGGGACATATGGGACCTTAGCTCGTAAAAAAGGGTAGAAAATTAGCCCAAAGTACTTCTTCCTTCTTTTACTGGATGAACACCAACTTTAGGTGATAATAATAACTCCGTTCTCATTAGTAGACTTGGTTTCAATAGTTCTCTTCGACGTAAACTTGTGTTATGATGACGTGACATGTTGCTCACAACACTACTCTAGAGCGACAAGTTTCGTACCCACGCGAGATATCGCGCCTCATCGCCCCGCTCCGCCGCCGTCGCATCGAAGTCGCGTCGCGTCGCCATCGCTCGGCCGTCGCCAATCTCGTGCCCGCAGACTTAAACCTTTTCTTCCAATTGACGAAAACCTTGAAATGTGATATTCATAGTACTAACTTATTCGGGGATCCAGTCCTGGGAAACCAGGAAGCCCCTCCGGCTTAAGATGTGCTGTAATTCCATATTGTTAAATCCTGTGCATTCCATAAACGAAATCCTTAAAAATGTGTCAAGTAGATCGAAGTCGTTGTATACAGAAATTGAACTATTACAAACTGGATTCTGATCAAATTACACAAGTGTTGTCCAATGGGTCGAGGTAATAATTTGACAAATGTTATTCATAGTACTAACTTATTCGGGGATCCAGTCCTGGGAGACCAGGAAGCCCTATCCATTTAAAGTTGTGCTGTAATTCCATATTGTTAAAAACCTTTGCATCCAATAGACGAAAACCTTGAAAATGTGTAAAGTAGATCGGAGTCATCTTAAACTGAAATGAAGATTGATTGAAAATTACAAGTGTTTTCCTATGAGTCAAAGTTCAAATTTGACATAATATGTTATTCATAGTAGGTACCATAGAGAATAAATATACAACCTTAATTTTTCTTAATACATAAACCATTAAGGTTGAGTTCCACCCATGAAACTGAACAACTTTCCCCAAGAAAGGTATGTGCAAAAATGACAAAAAAATTTCGACCTCCCATACAAAACTGTCCGATCAGCCGACGACAATAGTATAGGAGATCAAAATTTTTTTGTCTTTTTTTACACATAGAATTCTTAGGGAAAGTTGTTCAGTTTCATGGGTGGAACTCACCTTTAATTGTTTTTGTATTAAGAAAAATTAAGGTTATATTAGTACTAACTTATTCGGGGATCCAGTCCTGGGAGACCAGGAAGCCCCATCTAGCTTAAGTTGTGCTGTAATTCCATATTGTTAAAAACCTTTGCATTAAAAAGACGAAATCCTTAAAAATGTGTTAAGTCGATCGAAGTCGTTATATACAGAAATTGAACTATGAATTCGATTAAAATACACAAATGTTTTCATATGGGCTATAAGTATGTTGCTCCATGCTCTAAGGTGTATACTATGTGATACACCTTAGACCATGGTGGCAAATAAAACCGTATATGTTGCATATTAAAGTTTAATAATGTGGCCTCAATGATGAATCGAAACTATAAGTATTACACAATGGCATTATAAACAATATACAATAAATTGGCCAAGCGCCGCCGGACAGACTAAGAGCGTAGCTGTAATGATGTTATATTGCTATTTAACATGGTGTACGCGCTTGCGCCTAAACAACAACTTATTCAGTACTGAGAGGTCACTAATAAGTTGTGCTGTTATTCCATATTGTCAAAAACTCCTGCATCCTGTGAACGAAAACCTTGAAAATGTGTAAAGTAGATCGCAGTCGTTGTAGTTTTAGTTATCAAACTGTTATGATTACATATACTTACTGAATTAACTTACATAAAGAGTTCTAGTAAGAGATTAGTTCAGTTTAAGTAAACTAGTTAGAATCGAAAACAAATTACTGTAAGACTACGTTTCAAATGGTCATTGGGACTTCTAAAACACGAGAAGTCGGTTGGGCATTCTAAACCCCTTTTTATTGTCGTTGGCTGAACGAGTGGCGTTGATTTTTCAAAAGTATTATTGGGCATTCTAGAACACTTTTTTAACGACATTGATCGAACGTCAGTGGGATAATGAAGTGAAAAGGTTCTAGTATACCCAATAATACACTACATACTGAGGGGGTCGTAGTATTATTTTAATGAGCCGCTACGCGACATGCTCGGTTTTGAATTAAATTAAACTATTTATAAAATTGGCAACATCGCAAATAGTACAGACAGTAGATAATGTTTCTTTTTTGTAATTTCGGTATTTTGTTGGCTAAGTTCTTAAGGTATCATGTAGTAAGGAATTTTTGGTTAAAATTTCCTGAAATCAAAACAACGGATTTTATGTACAGTAATAATTGATTGGGTACGCTTCCACCCACACCCACACAAATAAAAAGCACATGTATATAATAAAATAATTGTATTTCAATCTTAGGTCAATATAAACTTAATAATATGATGTTTAATGGATACCCTCATTTTGACGGATTTGTATTACGGCTACCGCTTATAATAAGTATTTATAGATGGTTTTGGTATCTTTATTTACAATGTAAAACATTCTTATACATCTACATCTTGTATTCACTACAAATAATATGAAATGAGTAAATTGTGATAATGGCAAAATATTCGTTTTAATTTTCGACACTACTTCCTCATAAGTAAGTCATTTAACTAATTTCCAAATACCAGTTGTAATTTTTTGGACAAAACGTCTTAAAAATAATCGTAATTTAACACAAATCACTTCGTAACAAAATTTTAACACAAATCACTTCGTAACATATTACTTTAAGATTTTAGATATATAGTTTTTTTAACCATAATAGAATCTACTTAACACTAACTCTTCTTTATGTTATATTTATGATTTATAATAATACTTAGATACCTACTCTTAGATACTCTTTGACTTAAATAATTCCTTCAAAGTACATTTAGAAGTTAAAATTTACTTCGAAACTGCATAGGTACATTTAACCAATATTTTAATATTTAACTGTATCTTATTTACAATGAATATATTTATTATTGTGTTTTGATATAAGTAATATTATTTAAACTAAGTGCGCAGGCGAAAATATTATAAGTTGTTCATTTTGAATTTCTATAACTTTAAATAAGATAGATAGATAGATAGAGATAATAAACTATACGAATTAATTGATGTACTTTAAACGAATCTTTTATAATGCAACATTTTGGTTATTTGTATCAATTGAAGATTTTAATGTTGATTTAATTATTTTAATTCCTCTTAGGTTGAACAGACGACAGATTGTCGTTCTACTACTGAATGTTGTAAATAGTTACAGTTATTTATACAGTATAGAAATTCAATATAAAACATCGTTTATGAAACTTAAAAGTATTTACAATTAAGTGTATTTTAATAATTATTGTGAAAATAATAACTTATTTTAAAACTGTGACTTGAGACTAGATCTGTTTGAAAGTAAAACTAATAAACATTTTTTTTTATATTTACTGTGCGTGTCTTATTTTAATATATAATAAATGTTCGGCGCTCAAGAAGTAAGATTGTGTATTGGTAACTTAAATTGTTAATAATTATTATTTATTCCTCGAAGTCCCCTTAAAAATCTGGAAAAAAAGAAATGTTGAGAATGAAAAAATAAAAATATTAAATGTATGTGGTGGTAATAAAAATAAATAATTTCGGTGTATAATCTATCATGTTTCAAATCATTGCTATACATACTTACGGGGGTAAAAAAAATTAATAGACACATAGGCCAACTTTTCAATTTTCAAAGCGCATTTAACATAGATATACAAAAATAAAATAAATTCAATTCAAATAATTAATAATGTTATGTTATAGGTACTAGATAAGAAAAATATATAAAAGTAGCAATTACGAGCACTTATCTATTGTAAATATTTGGTCTATAGTCACAAGAAGCTAAAAAACAAGTAAACAAACAAACTAACCTTCATCGTAATCCCTGACTAAAAACGACAAAAAATTATAAGTACTTACGAAAAAATTTTAATGGCATAATTTTATCAAGCTACGAGTTTTTATGCACCCAACTTAATTTGTCTGGCATATAAGCGACCAAAAACAATCTTGTTGAATGAAAGTTCTAATACAGAAAAAACTTGAAGATTATAATTGACAATGATAAATAAAATGACCTGAATGAAAAAACAAATTAAGAGATATAGGTAAGTACTTAGCAATAATTATAATATTATCAAAATAAATATAGGTACTTACGTGTGTTTATCAATTTTCTAGCTTCACAATTAGACTTTAGTTAGTTAGCTACTACAACCCAAGTGCGTATAGTCTACTTATTAGTAAATTTGAGTAGTACAAGCAAACTATGAGCGTCCCTTACAAAAAAAACGCTTTCATAAAATGCATACATTCTAAAAACGTCTGTATTGCAAAACAATAAGATACTTATTTCATTACACGCTTATTTATATGCCATTATCTCAATTGGCAATTTATTTTTGATAGATACAAAAGCACCCACCGTCCTACAAAAAATAGCAATAACATTGTAATACGAATGTATGCATTTTAATTAAGAATTATATTTCTACAATACGTTAATATCTAACTACATAGCTAAAAGCAGCACAAGAAATATAAACTAGATATGTTTAGGCATGTACTCTACAAATTACTTATACATTATTTATTAAGAAAGATTAATTATGAAGTACCTACCTAGCAGAATTAACTATTTTTTTTGTTTTTTATGGTGTGCGCTTCGATCATATAAACTATAGACACACGAATTCTGGTTAAAAAACGTTACCACGAAAACAAGACTTGAATCAGAAAGGGCCTTGTTTTGCTCTCAGTCGGTAACTGACAACGGAAATCAACGATGCCGGGGTGCTCCGTAAAAAATTGCAAAAACAACACATTAAATGTAAAACACGAAGACGGCGTGTCGTATTTTCAGTAAGTATCGTTATGGATTTTATTTATCTGCAATACTGATCAATAATTTTGCTATTTAATAACGTAGGTAAGTACATATTTTAAATCTTTTTAATCTCTTTCTATCGCTTGCTATTTTAGAACAGAGTCACTAGGAAAATACATAAGAGTCGCTATAATTTTTTGATACTAAGTAATTGTGGAATATAATCAATGTTTTTTCTTGTCGACGTATTAAACTATAGTGTAGTTTTTGTTTTCCAAAAAATGAAACACAAATTTTAAAAATCTTGTAAGTATTATGATTGCGTATTGCTATATCTTATATCGACCAATATTTGAACCCGAGGTGCTCAAAATGATGTACACAGTTAATTTATTTATTGAAATAAAATGTATTATACTTAGCGCCTTAAAATTTGAATGGTTTGTCTAGGCGTTGCACATTCATACGCAAAAAACCACTAGCACATTCTATGACCTTTATTTTCGGATCAAGTAATAGGTAAGTAGTAACTTTGTTTTGAAAATATACCAACCTTTGAAGAGAATAGCTTTGGTTTCTAAATTTAGCAGTCAACCAAGGTTCAAAATCACAAATTGAACACTGACATATTTTAGCTCTAAAACTGATCTCACTCTGTTAGAAATATCTATAAATGAAGGCGACTCTATAACTCTCTGTTCATAGACTGATCGGTCAACGTCATACTGACGCTGGACATCAAAATCAAATTAAAAAATAAAGATTTTTTTGCATCCTTGTTCAGCATTTAAATCAAAAGGACGCAATTGCAATATTTAAATAATATGTAGATAGATTATACCAATACCTTGTCGCATATTGTTAAGGCTTACTTGAAATGCTCATTTTGTTAAATAAACCGTTTCAAAACCATGTTTTAAACTAAGTCTTCGCCTAAAACAAATGTACTTACGTCAAATGTATATATCACAGGTGCCACTATTCTGCTACGATTTAGTATGGGATTGTGTATCTATTGTTTAAATGATCGAAAGGTTTCTTAAAAAAACCCAAAATATTTTCTTTTCTAAACATTGAACCAATACTTACTTACACCTCTGCTTATAGTCTAGATATTGATTTAACATACATACATCTCAGACCAAATAAAAAGTTATTTGGTCTGAGACATAACATCATGTCAAACAAGAGTTATAATCTGTTTTCAATTCAAAAGCGCCACAAGGCGTAAATTAAGAACTACCTACCTAATTCTGTGTGCCCAATATAAATTAGAATGATTAGTAGAGTCAACTTTAATTATTATATTGTTAGTCATAATTATTCATTTGACATTATGTCATAATGTCTAATTTTAGTGTAATGTCTCTTTACAATTTAAAATAACATTTTTACAAAATTGTAATAACTGGTTTTACCCTAATAATTTATAATTACAATGAAAACTATAAATGTACGAAGTTTTAACGAATATTCTGACATTACCACAAATTTATCTTTAACAGGATAATTAATTCAGCATTTTGATGGCGAGTGATCTTGTCACTTATTGTCACAATAATTTAATGTCACCAAAAATGGAAGTGCACCACACTTCCACATCCACATCATAAGTTCCTTGATCCCCCGCCACTGAGCTAAGTTGGCTAAGTAAGAACTTAGAAGTTAAAACTGACGGATTACAATAACGCTACTAGCATTTATATTTAGTTTAAAGCCTGTTACTTAGCTAAGGTATCAAGCGAATCTTTTACTTTTTTTTAATTGTTATTTGCATGACTAATGCTATGTTCTGAGATTACTTGTTCCTGACTGTGTTCTACTACCACCGCACAGACCGTGGTCTGTGTAGCACCGTCATTATAATAACCCAACATTGCACCATGAATATTTGAACTTATATTGACATCTTTGTGCTTTACAGAACTTAAGCTATACTTAATTAAAAAGATTATTCTTGAATCGATTGCGGATATTTTTAGATTAGGTATTTAAACTAATCAAATAACATAAATGGAATGAAATTTTAAATTCTTAGTTATACGTATTGATATGTACTCAAAATATCCGCAAACGATTCAATTAGTGTTGTAAGAAACTCGAGTCTTTTAGTCTTCATTTCGAGACTTGAGTAGATTTTCAAGACTAGGACTAGGCACATGAGTCCGAGTCTTTTGAGTCTTCTGAGTCCTTTCGAGTCCTTTCGAGTCTTTGACCTAGACTGAGTCATGAACTTGAGTTGGTGTATTTAATAGGTAAGGTAATACTGGGTGTTTTTGTGTTGCTTATGAATGGAACTCGAAACTTATGATAAAGCCGTATGGATTTAGGGTTCCTTTTAATAAATAATGGGTTCTAAAGTCCGCCTAACGTAAATTTTGATGATTTGGTTCACTAAAAAAATGAATTAAAAGCGGTGAACTATAATAGGTTATAGTTTAAAAGGCGCGGTAAACATATTCTACAAAATTTTTTTTTTTTTTTTTTGTCTAAAAAAAAAAAATTAATTTACACAGTTCTGCACGGATTTTTAGGTTGACTTAAACATTTAATTTCTCGATAAATACAACACATAAAAAAATATATTACTATTTACTAAAAGGGTATTTAACACTTTAATACATATATAAAACATTGACAGTACTTTGAATAATAGCTTAAATATGTAAACATTGACGAAATGAGTTGAAATAAAGTATTTTTTACTACTTTCTTTTTTTAACTAACCTCCCTGAGTTGTGTGTTAAAACGTTCACAAGAAACACTATTAACTAAATAACACAACAAACACAAAACAAACAACTTATAATATATATTCTCTCCGCAAAAGACTATGTATCCATGATTTTTGTTTTGTTCATTGCTATTTTATTACTTCAAACTACAGCTATGGATTTAGAGGACTCAGTCATGTGTTTTTTTTTAAAAGACTCAGTATTTGAGTTTTTTTTGGCAAGACTCAAGTCTTTTTACAAAAGACTCCAAATTCTGAAGGACTTGAGCTCTTAGTTTTATTTATAAGACTCGAGTCTTCAAAAACAGCTCAAGTTTTATGAAATAAGATTCCAAGACTCGAGTTTCTTACAAACACTAGATTCAATGCCCCCGTTTATATTAACTTATTCTACTTTCTAAGCACTAACTACGTACCCATTGATATTTATACCCAACTATGTTTTGCACTATTAAAATCACAACACAATTATTTTTTAACATGCAGTTAAGTTAAGAAGTTGACTGCAGACAACCTCTACATTACCACCGACTTTTTTTGATACCCTCAACATGTCTAAGCAGATATAAGCTTAAATGCCAAAGACCCCAGTAGTTTATTAAGTACTTATGCTCTCATGTACGATGGACAGACGCCAGTACTTCAATTTAACACAAAATGTCAGATTTTTTTCAATAAAATTTGAGCTTTGTCACTAGGGATATAAATATCATTTAAATAAATGATCAATTTCAAATGGAGTATCTATCTATCAGTTTAGTATAGGTTAATTGCAGGCGTATGTACTCGATGTACAGAGGACAGGAGGTGAATCTATAACAAAATGTCAAAGGACCATGGGCCATGGGAATTTTTGTCCCTACCATCCAACAGATTTGAAAATAGTGTCATTCGAAGGGTCTATTAGGATAGATATGTTTTACTATGGCGACGTTCTTCAAATACGCGGGATTTAGGTTATAAAAAATATAATGTTTTTGAATATTTTATTTTTCTTTCCAACAAAATAAGATTGCAAGAGCAGACCAGACTCCACAGGCGGCACCCGTTCACGAGTATGACATGTGAATCAGCCATCGCTTCGCTCAACCATGTTTTAGGGAACGTAACGACCCGACGCACATGCCACCACCGCAGAGACACTCTGAGAGAGCATGACACTCTCGAGCAATTCCAACTAAAGCAAGAAAACAATAAAAGTTTTTTTTTTATTATAAATAAACCCAACACTTTTTGCAACTAACACAGGTACTTTAGGCTTCTTTGGGTCCCAATGAACAAATTGACACGTATCCCATGACTGTTGTAGGGTGGAGACGGGTTCATACAAAATCCCCCATGGTCCTTTCGTCAATAAATTTTGAATTTTACGGTTTGACTATAAAGATCAATATCGATTAGAGAAATTTGACAGTTTCGGGTAGGTTGACCTACTGGGCGTGGGTAGGCAACTGCTACGTATGGTTTAAAAAAAATTTAGCTTTTACCTCCACAGTATACTACGATCAAATTATTTTTTTATTTATCCTCGTAAGGCCCAAGATTTTAGAAGAAGTTATAATCCTCAGAATAATAACTAAAGCATAGGAGTGCTATGACATTTGAGTGGGCACTCCGTTTGGTCACCATACGAATTACATTTGTTTACGTCGCTTTTGAATTTTATATCATAAATGGTGACCGGTTATTTTTTCCCTAGACATTTGACGTTTTTTGTAACTTATTTTGTCTTTTCTTTTAATGTTTATGGCCCATTTAAAAAAATAGGACAACTATACGAGTCTCACTTGGACTCCTTTTATGCTTTAGTTACTATTCTGTTATAAATAAGTTATTACCCAATGTTTTCATCTGACAACATAATGTAATAAAGTAGTTACCGCCCACGACAACTAATCGTTAGAGAGAGAGGTGTGCGTGTCCCTCAGAACAATAATTATTAGTTATTGTTCTGAGGCGTGTCCTGCCATTGTTTCACAAACTAGATCGGCTGTGATTAGTCTATTTATGACAGCACTCAAATTTGACGTCTAGGAGTCTAGCCAATCGTGTTCACCGGAAATGCGTGAAATATGGCGCTTTCTTTCACAATTACGAACGAAAGTTTGATATGTTGTCGGATGACAATTGGGCCACAAAGGACATCATTTTTTTTGGGCCTTTTCTGAAAGTGCCGGCCATCAAAAAAAAGGGTACGTATTGTTAGAACTAGCCATTTGGAGAAATAGTTAATAAGGCACAAAAGTTGTTGGACTGCTCCGAGCCAAGTTATACAACTTCGAAGATACATTAATTTCATACATTTTTTTGATTCCTAAATTTTTTTTTGTAAAGCAGAATTGATGATGACCGCATAGCTTTTGCGCTGCAATGACAATTGCTTCAGATCATTAGTTCTAGCAATATCTATCATTATTTTATGTTTCCCTGTCCCAGCACTTTCAGAAATCAATAAATGTATGAAAATGATGACTCATCGAACTTGTATAACTTGGCTCTGAGCAATCCTACAACTTTTGTGTAATATTAACTATTACTCCAAATAGCTAGTTCTAACAATATGTACTTACTTATTTTTTATTTTTTTTTGTTGGCCGGCACTTTCATAAAAGGCCCAAAAATTTATGGAGCCCGAATGATCTCCTTTTAAACTTGAAATATTTAGTTGGGCTTGAAATGATGATGTTGATTATGTATTCATATAGTGACAGTAGGCCTTACGAGGTTAATTATTTTAGGTACTTATTAGATCACCAACAAGATTTACATTATAAAACAAGTTGACAAATTCGATAGAAAGTGTGTGTAAACCACAGACATATAATGAAGGTGTAAACAAATTATTGACAATTCTTTGTGCAAATATCTAGTAAAGTATACATTTTGTTTAAGATTCACAAAAAAAAACTAGCAATACAGTCCGGCTTTTAAAAAAACAGTAAAAATCCGAGCGAAACAAGATATTAGCTTAAAAGAAATGACAGTAATTTATTTACAAACATTCTTCAATTAATTTGGCCGTAGTATAGGTTAAACCTGTACTGTGTACTTTTACTATACCTTTTGAATCAAGTGTGACCGTTACACATGCTTTTAAGCCCCCCGTTCGACGTTAATAAAACTTTCCAAGTAAAATATTAAAGCCTACAGATTATCCTTATCCCTATAATCCACGTAGACCCTGACTATTTCACCTTCGTATTTGCGCTGCGACGGCATGAAGTAGAAGTCGGGCTGCGCCCCGTCGGCCGGTCGCCCGCGCGGCAGCGAATACGTGGAGCGGTCGCCGCGGGCGCCGTAACTGGAATAAACGCGATAAATTAATCATAATTACATAGCGATGCGCGATTATGAATGATACTAACTGAATCATTCGATTATTACATTCATTCGAATAATTCGAATGACTTCTAAAATGTATTACTAATTACTAATCAGTACTAATCGGGTACTAATCAGTCAGTAGTGTAGTCGGAATCAACCACTAACGAATACAGAATTTTGAACTGACTCATTGATATTGAATGATACTGTAAGTAACTAATTTAGTAAAGAAGACCCGCGGATTATTACGAAACTAAATTCATTGGCTCTGCGACGCTATTTTCAAAAATTTTATTCAATTTACCTACAGCTAGTAATATTATTCTGTTCCTACAGAACAGTTGCTGGGGTGGTGTAAAAGCAAGTAAATAACTTCTTTTTCTAATTAGGTACTCATTTTGTACACACCTCTCTTAGTAATCGCAATAAGCCTTATGCTGTGGCGTTAAAGTACATTTTAGCTTTCTTTCTTTCAATATCAATAATCGTTCGATTTTATTACTAATTAGTTATACTTATTCGATTATTGAAATTAGTATATTACTAATCTGGTATTCGATTTTTGAGATTAGTATTAGTAGTCAATTCGATAAATGAAATAAGTCATAATCGCGCATCGCTAAATTACATAATTAGGTATATAATTAACTGTGTCGCGTAGCGGTGAAAGAATACTACCATCCCCTCTCTTCCCGTGGGCGTCATAAAAGGCGACTAACGGACTGAAGACTGCACATACATCCAACAGCGTAGAGCGGTGACGGGCTCACCACCTGTCACGCTGAGCACATGTGCTGTCGCTATTTGGAGAAAAGTGGACTATGGTTGAGGACTGCTTTTACTGTCCTCATTGCCTCGTCTCTGAGTAACCCGGGGATAATAGTCGTGATTATATGTATGTACATAATTATAAAGGACAGATGAGAACAGACTAAACATGATCCAAAAAACAGGTCTGACATTCTAGGTGTGAGGTGTGACCTGGTGTGACACAATATGCTTACGTCACTGTCGAGTTGCCACTTTTTTAAGTAACAAAGGTAACAAAACAGCGAAGATGACGTAGGCGTGTGTCACCCACTTGACTATTGTCACTGGGAATGCTATACCTGGCGCAGTATTTTATTATATTATGAGACTAACCTACCACAAAATATCAAATTTCTACAATAAATTTTGAACTTTATCATGCAACTTTAGCATGGTAATAAGGAACATCGATCGATCAGCAAGGAGCTCGATGGCGCAGCGGCTAGCGCGTTCGGCTTGCGATCTTGCTCGCTAGGCAACTTTCGCAATGCCGGGTCGCTGGATGGGTGACCAATTAAAAACATCTCGAGCTCTTCCGTGCTTCGGAAGGCACGTTAAGCCGTTGGTCCCGGTTGTTGTCGTAGGATGACAGCCGTTAAAACCCACCAACCCGCATTGGGCCAGTGTGGTGGGTTATGGCCCAATATCCCCACATGCTATTGTCCACGTGGGAGGCCTGTGCCCAGCAGTGGGACGTTTATAGGCTGATGATAATGATGATGATGATGATGAATAAGGATCATTATCGATTGGAGAAATTTGATAGATTTGGATCGATTTGGATAGGTTGACTGGGTTGAATAGGTTAAATAGGTTGCCTGTAGGCGTGTGTACATAATGGATAGGTTGACTGGGTTGAATAGGTTAAATAGGTTGCCTGTAGGCGAGTGTACATAATTATGTTAAGTCAAATTGAAAAATGATACAAAATTTCCACAAGCAGGATTCGAAGCTGAACCCTTCTGACAATCTGGGTCAGGTGCTCTTCCAATTAAGCTACCGTGGACTCATCTAGCCCGCCGAAATTAATCCACACTTTTTACTATGAAAGCCAAATGCGTCCATTTAATGTAAACCACGTCATCAAAATCCGTTATTAAAAATCAGTTAAAAAGCTAATCTATGTTTTTAAATCATCAATACATACATATATATATTCACAACTATTATCCCCGAAATGTTAGTCAGAGACTAGGCAATGCGGACCGCAAGAGCAGTACTATGCCATAGTCCTCTTTTCACCAAGTCGCTGCACAGGTGCTCAGCGTGACAAGTGGTGAGCCCATCGCCGCTCTATGCTGTTGGATGAATGTGCAGTCTTTAATCCGTTAGTCGCCTTTTACGATACCCAAGAAAAGAGAGGGGGTGGTAGTATTCTTTCACCGCTACACACGGTAATACATACACACACGCGTCACGTTTAAGACGACCCCGATGATGCAATAACGATTGCAAACGCGCCCCTGCCTGACATTACTCGCGCAGACACACTAAACTTGCACACTAGTTTAGGACCAAGCACAAGACTAGTTTAGACCGCACTCGTAGAACAAGAGTGCGTAGACCCGGTTCACACTCGCTCTATACCTAACAGGATACGTTCGTAACGTACCTGTTTCTCACGTATCCCCCCATTACACGGTTAACCCGAGCCGAGGTACAGGCGCCCTCGGGTTTCCCGCTCTCGGACCGACTCGAACCCCCAGAGAATCTGGGGGGGGGGGGGGGGGGATCGAAGACTCGCTTGCGGCGAGATGCCATCCCCCACCAGAAACCCTCTGGGGAATTTCGGTCTCACGGCTTGAGGAATCTGTAAGTTTCTCGCCGCCCCTAAACAAGCCCGGTTAAGCTGTATAGGTCATCTGCGACCGGCAGCATGAAAAAACATACACAGTTGAGGAAACTCCCTGTTAACCAATTTTCGGCGATAATCTAAATTATGATTGCAAAGAGGCTGTAAATATCTTCAAGAAAGACAAATATTTGTTCAATGTCGCAAAGACCAAAAAAAATACGTTTTTAAGGACAAATAAATAAATACTCTTTTTTTATGCTATGTAGGTACTCTATTTTTGTTCTAATAAAATGAAAAAATACTCTATTCGTCCTAAAAAAAGGTGGCAACCCTAATAACGATCGTCGCTAAGCCACTTTCGCAAAGCCTGGTCACTGGATTGGTGACCAAATTAAAAACATCTCGAGCTCCTCCGTGCTTCGGAGGCACGTGAGGCCAGTCCTGGTTGTTGTCGTAAGATAGCAGTCGTTAAAATTAAAATCCACCAACCTGGGCCAGCGTTGTCCATATAGAAATACCTGTGCCTAGCAGTGGGATTGTACGTTTATAGGCTGACAATGATAATGATGACATAGTAATTAATATTTTTCAACAAAAAGTAAAATAGAAGTGTTTTAATTTTTTAATCAAGTAACCTTACATTTTGAAACAGTCTTGAATCTACAACAATGTAGTGACTGATCTACCGAGAAGAAAAATAAATTGCAATAGCTCACAATTTTTTTAACCAATGTTTTTTTTATTCTTGTATAAAATTTCCTACATCTTTGTATTTTCCTTAGGCATAGAATTTAAAGTAAAAAAAATACTTTAAGGATTGCATGATATTTGGATTTGTTTAAGCTGTATGAACAACTTTATAACTTACAAGTTAGTAAAAAATGCAATAAAAAAAATCAATACGAACATATTGTGACCTATAATTAAATTATTATTAATCACGCAACAATCAGTGTACAGTTCATATTCAAACAATTCGAACAAATAAATATTTTTTCGCATATTTGTATAAGTAGGTAAGTACTTGTTTATTAATATTAATGCAAGCGAAATAAAATAAACAAACATGTAAAAAAAGAGACAAAAAGACTATCTCGACCGTGACAGGACTCGAACCTGCAATCTTCGGATCCGAAGTCCGACGCCTTATCCATTAGGCCACACGGTCTCGTTAGCACAATTGCGAAATTAACGTACATTTCTATTGTTAATATTTCCATTGTATTCTAAACACAATTTTCACTTTTTTATTTTTTTACCTTTTTTTCAATAATCTATGTATTTTGTTAGAAAGAGGTAGACTTATGTAGATTTTTTTCGGCTTTCGTTTGCAACTTTAAGTATTTCATTAACATTTGTTTTATTTATTGTTTGTAAATATTATTTTTTATTATTTATAATATTTTATTTAGTCAACATTTATTTCCGGTCCAGGTTGTTGTTGTAAGATGACTGTCGTTAAAACCAACCCGCATTGTGCCAGCGTGGTGGGTTATGGCCCAACATCCCCACGTGCTATTCACGTGGGAAGCCTGTGCCCAGCTGTGGGACGTTTATAGGCTGATGATGATGATGATATTTTTAATTTGTCTCTTGCAAGTATTTTAACCATGTGATTTCATAAAAACATTTATAGAATTATTGTAGCACTCTTTAACAATTTAGTATCTACTTACAAAGTATTATAAATAGGAAAATAAAGATGTACTTACTCACAATGCACCCACCTTTTTGGCTTGCTGTGGCCGTTGACTTCAACATGAAACTTTCGAACGTCGATACCTACCTATCCTAGCCACCGTTGGTATTATGTTGCCGTTTGTCACAACTTTTAGCTAATGTAACTCACCCGTAGTGCTGCCGTGGCCGCTGCAGCGATCGCGTGTCGTGGTGCGCGGGTCGCGCGGCGGCGTGGCCGTTGGGCCCCATGTGTGCGGCGCCGTGGCCGTTGGGCCCCACGTGAGCGCCGCCGTGGCCGTTGGTCCCCATGCCCGGCGGCAACTTCTGGCCGTTCGATGGTACTTTGTGACCGTTGGTTGGCGTCTGAAATTTACAAACTATTTTATATACACGAAATATGGTACATATGACTGTATGGGTATATGATATCTTGTTCACTTACTATATAGTTTGTGCATGCTGTCTGCATCAAGTACATACTGTTGTGTTTTTATTTTTATCTAAATGTCACAATAAACTTTTGCTATTCTATTCTAATGTAATCCATGTGATACATTTATAATTTACTTTAGGCATACAATATTACCGGATTGTATTTAACGGATAAAATGTTTACTAGAAAAAAATCAACCAGTCTCAGAAAGCTCGAGTGGGATTCGAACCTACGACCTTTGGATTGCCGGTCCACTGCTCTAACCGCTGAGCTACCGAGACCCCATTTTATCCGTTATCTATATAGCATTGTGAATGTAAAAGTTCAATAATAAAGGATTGTATTTAGTTTTTTAGACTAACAATTATTTAAAAAAATGGTGTTTCAATGAATCTGATTAAATATAGTTCTCTATTTTAGAATACTAATTACATTCATGAATTCACTTTGTTAATAAAGGGTAAATGGTGTTCAATAGTCGTGTTTTAACCGGAGCTGTTGATCGTATAACAAAACATTGCTTGCATAATGAGATGTGTTTGTGGCCCATGGGCTGCAATCGTCAAGTCACTCCTAAGCGATTTACACACTCGCCACACAATTTTATGGCGTAATACGGCATATTTATATTTTTTAAAGATTAATTTTTAACTTCTAAACTTTAGTTTTTTTTTTTTTATATTGTCAACGGGTAAGCGCTTGGCCTTCATCTCACCTGATGGTAAGTGACGATAAGGCCGAAGGTGGAAGCGCGCTTCACCCGGAATCCTCAACCACTGAGGAACTGGCTATCTTATCTCAAACTGCCGGAACACAACAATGCTATAAACATCGTTGTTATGGCGACAGACTTAGATAAGATGGTGGTAGCTAGCCAGGCGGACTTAACAGCCCTACCACCAACCAAACCGAGCACACAAAGATGTACCCCCCGCTGGGAATCGAACCCGGGACCTCTGGGTCTGAAACAGGTAGCTTAGCCACTAGACCACAGAGGCGGATGTGTACTAGTGTCAATAAACGTTTCTCTCTCTCCCTCTCTCTCTCGCTGTCCCTCTCTCTCTCACCTTAATAGGCGTGTGTCTGTGCTGCGCGCTGCCGGCCGCAGTGCGGGCACGTGCTGGATGCTGGTGCTAGGGATATAGCTCACCTTAACAGGCATGTGTCTGTGCTGCGCGCTGTGTGCTGGTGCTAGGGATATAGCTCACCTTAACAGGCATGTGTCTGTGCTGCGCGCTGTGTGCTGGTGCTAGGGATATAGCTCACCTTAACAGGCATGTGTGAGATGTAGCGATGTATATCTATTAGTAGTAAGTTCATATGTATCGTGTATGTTATAAATATGATAACCAATTATTAAAATATATCATTATACTCGCAGCATTCAGTCGTTTCACTTCAATCTCGGGTCCCCTCCTTACATGGCGACCCTGCCGAAGTTTCGGGTAGCGCAGTTCACGAGAACTGACTAATATGGACTGCTTTGTAAAAACATTGGCTTAGTAACAGTGCTGGAGCATGCTGTAATAATGAGTGGAAAAAAAACTTTGTGCTCGTCGGCCGATCGGAACGCGCGTGTATTCTCTATAGTAAAATGGGAAAGCAACAGTCGAAGGAAATTGTGATTGCCCAAAATGCGGCAGGCGGAGGAGAAAATGGGACGCATCTGACGGATCTGAGTTACCATTTATCAACGGCCAATATTTTGACCACAATTATTATTGGCATTGCGGCCCTTGTTATGCTGTACTTCGCATTTCGCATTTATCGAAAATGCCACCTGCGATGGGTGCGTGAGGAGGTCCAGTTCCAGGGTGGTACGAACAGAGGTTCGTTTCTGCGACGTCGTCCATACCCGATCCCGACATATCCAGATGTGAAAATTGCCGATTCCAGGGTGTGAAAGTGAAATTGGTGAAATTGTGGTGTACCTACGATACGGCGGCAAAATGCTAGTTTGATTGGACAAAGTAGTTATACTCGTAATACTAAAATTCATGTAATCACCATAGGTGTAAGTATGTTAAAGAAATTGTAACTATAAGGTACGTAATATTTTATTATTATTTGTTGTTGACGTATTTTATTCATTATAAATGTGTAATGTAGGTTTTTTTATTTTTATATATGTCTAATTCATTATAAATCTGTAATGTTTAATGGAAGAATTTTTAAATAATCTGTATCAAGAATTATTAGGAGTAAGAACTTATTTAATTAAAATTGGCGCTTCTCGTAGGAAGGGTGATATTTTAAATAAAAAGTTAAATGAGGCCAAGTCAATTGTTAAGCAATTTAATACTTATGTAGAGAATATTAAGAAAATTCCTAGAGATGAGACTATAGAGAGTAGTTTATTAGGATTTTGTGATAGATTTAATGATCTTTTTTCGGAAATTGTAAGTTTGTGTCAGGAAAAGGAAATTATAAACATGGCGAAGTTTGACCTCAAAGTTGCTTTGAATTTATTACCTGTAATGAAGACGGAGGATAATTTTATAATTCAGCAGTTAATCGATGGGATTGAATATTATAGTTCGGTGATTGACACTGAATCACAAAGTAATTTGATTTCATTTGTTTTAAAGAGCAGGCTTTCGCAAGGTGCAAAGTTAAAATTATGTCAAAAATATGATAAGATTTGTGATCTATTGCAGGATATGAAACAAATTTTATTGCCCAAAAAGTCCGCTGGTTCTTTACAAAAACAATTATTAAATTTAAGACAAAATGATTTATCTGTTGACGAATTTGGGAAAAGACTTTCTGAATTATTTGTTGACCTCACGATTTCACAATCCGAAGGTGATTCTGTAAAATATGACGTTCTAAAGTCGATTAACGAGAAACAGGCGATAAGACAGTTTAGTGATGGATTGCGAAATCGCCGGATCAGCACAATAATTTCTGCCAAAACCTTTGAAAATTTGAAGGATGCTGTTCAAGCAGCAGTCGATGAGGACTGTACCACAGTAAATTCAAATGCTGAAATTTTTTCAATGAGAACTTATAATAGAGCCAATTACAACAACAATTCCAGGCCACACATGTACGGACGGCCAGCAAGGCGAGGCTACGGTAGAGGTGCGTATAGCGGAACTCAGTCGCGCAGCTACGGGGTGCCCGGCCGATGGTCTCAGCCGCGAGCGGGACCGCGCCAGTGGGCCGAGCAGCAGCCCTGGCAACAACGACCAGCATTCTCACCGCGAGGCAACCGCCCTCGTACACGGGCGTACTCCAGAGGTAACCATTTTAACAATACTAATCGCGTTCATAAGTCATATCAAGGACATATTCGAATGTGCGATAATGATGAATCGCAGGCCGGTACATCAACGAGTGAAGAAAACTGTGAAAACCAGTTTTTTCGGAAATACGACTTATAATATTTTGGCTAGCGACAGTAGTTTTTGTGTAGAAATATTTGTACGTGACTCGCAACTATTATGGAGTTGGTTAGTTGACACAGGCGCTTCTATTTCAGCGTTAAAGTATAAACATGTTCTCGATTCCAACATCCCGATTCATAAGGAAAACATTGTCATTAATGGTGTCGGAGGCAAAGTCAATGCAATAGGATACACTTATTTACAGTTGTTAATCGATGGGCAAAGTATTAGTCATAAGTTTTATATATTTGAAACGCTTCCATGTAAGGCGCACGGACTTCTAGGACAAGACTTTTTAAGCAAGTACGGATCAGTCATTGACTTTAACAATAACTTGTTATCACTAAGGTATGATGGAAAGGAAATTGTTTTGAAATTAATTAGTATACACGAGTATTTATTGAAATTACCAGCTAGGTGTGAATCTATACACTACATTAATACAAATTTAACAGGCGACTGCGTTGTATGTACAAAAGAAATACAGGAGGGTATTTTCGTAGCGAGTAGCTTAGCCTCTCCGAAAAATGGGAAAATACCAATACGTATTTTAAATACAACTAATAGGGACATAACATTATCTGAGATAAATATTAACATTGAAAGTTCCAAAAAGTACGACATTTGCACGTTTAATCAAAATGCGAAAAATGCATCTCGCGTAAAACAATTGTTTTCCAAATTAAATTTAAAACATTTAAATAAAGAAGAAAAAAGTAGTATAGAAAGTTTATGCGCGAAATATTCCGATGTTTTTTATTTGGAAGGGGACACATTATCTAGTACAAACATTTATCAGCATACGATTAAATTAAAACAGGGTACACAACCCATTTATTCGAGACCATACAGATTACCGCATTCCTTAAAAGATGAAATTAATCAACAGATTGGTAAAATGTTAAAAGAAGGTATTATAGAACCATGTCAAAGCGAATGGTCTAGTCCAATTTTGCTAGTACCAAAGAAACCTGATGAAAATGGGAACAAAAAATGGCGTTTGGTAATCGACTATAGAAAACTTAATGAAAGTATTCAAAATGATAAGTTTCCACTACCAAATATTACCGAAATTTTAGATTCTTTATCCGGTTGTGTGTACTTTTCGCATTTAGATTTGCACCAAGGCTATTACAACGTTAGTCTGGATCATGATTGTAGGAAATATACGGCATTTTGTTCGGGGCAGTTTCAAATGACACGAATGCCAATGGGCTTAAAGACTAGTCCAAGTTCGTTTTCCAGAATGATGACCATGGCAATGAGTGGTCTTACATACGAAAAATGCTTAGTCTATCAAGATGATCTAATCTGTTTTAGTCGCGACTTGAGTAGTCATGTTAAAAATTTACAAGATATTTTCGAAAGACTGAGAAAAGTTAATTTGAAATTAAATCCTTTGAAATGTGATTTTTTAAAGAAAGAATTGCTTTACTTAGGTCATGTGGTTTCACCGGAGGGAGTGATACCAGACCCAGGAAAAATAAGTGTTGTTCAAAATTATCCCATTCCAACAAAAACAGACGAAGTCAAGCGTTTCGTCGCTTTCGTAAATTATTATAGAAAATTTGTTCCTCAGTTTGCTGAAAAGGCTTATCATCTTAATAGACTTTGTAGAAAAAACATACCCTTTAGTTGGGATGAAAATTGTCAAAAATCTTTTGATATGTTAAAACAAAGTATTATATCTCATCCAGTTTTGCAATATCCTAATTTTTCCGAAAAGAATCAGTTCATATTACAGACAGACGCTTCCGGCTACGCAATAGGTGCAGTTTTATGCAATTCGGATGGTAGACCTGTAGCGTATGCCAGCCGAAGCTTGAATACAGCTGAGAAAAAGTATCCAACTATTGAGAAAGAGCTTCTCGCAATTGTATGGGCAGTTAAACATTTCCGCCCCTACTTGTACGGTCGCACTTTTAAAGTTCAGACCGACCATAAGCCTCTCATATCTTTGTTTGGGATGAGAGACCCCTCCAGCCGGTTAATGAAATTTCGATTAGTATTGGAAGAATACGATTTTATAGTTGAGTATTTAAAAGGGAAAAACAATTCGGCAGCGGACGCGTTGTCGCGTTTAACTATTACATCAGAGGAGTTGAAAGAGATTAGTCAAAATTCAATTAATGTAATGACACGAGGTCAAAAGGCGAGGCAAGCAATAGGTACTACTGATTTTAGGGATAATCGGCTTGATCAACCGAGAGTTGTTGAAATTCAGTGTAAGCCTAAGTATTTCACGGAGTTACGTTTTACCACGGATAAGGAAATAAAACGATATCGTAATTTAAATATGATAAAATATGAGAATTATTGTTTTTGTTATGTTGAAGCTATGAATACAATTTTTATTAATCCAGTGTCTCGATCACAACTATCGCCAGACGAATTTGTGAGAGAACTGAGTAAAATATGTAAAATGTTAAGAATAGAAGAAGTATACTTTTTAAAAAATGACAATAACAATATTTTTATAAAGAAAGTAGTTAATGAGATACAAAAGATAAGCGCATGGTCCGGACCATTGTTATGTATTTTAAAAGGCGTTGAGAGAATTGATAATAAAGATGACCAACGTGTGATTTTAAATGACTTCCACCTCTTGCCCACAAGTGGCCACGCGGGCATTAGGAGGATGATAAATAATATTAAAAAATATTATTTCTGGCCAGGTCTTGAAGTCGATATAACAAAATATGTCAAAATGTGTGATAAATGTCAGAGACAGAAACACTCGTCTCATCACACAAAGCAACCCATGGTTATTACAACTACTGCAAACACGGCGTTCGAGAAGATTTTCTTAGATTTGGTGGGCCCTTTAGATAAAGATTACTATAATTATATGTATATCCTAACAATACAGTGTGAATTAACTAAGTATATAGAGACATTTCCTTTATACTCGAAAAATTCTGTAGAAGTAGCTAAACAATTAGTTAATAATTTTATTCTTAGGTACGGTATTCCAAAGGAGATTGCCACAGATCGCGGAACCGAGTTTTTGTCTGCAACAATGAATGAGGTATGTAAACTTTTACATATCAATAAGCTGCACTCGACGGCGTATCATCATCAGAGCATTGGGGCATTGGAGAATGCACACAAACAAATGGGTAATTACTTACGAATTCAAACCGAAAACCATTCAAATGCTTGGAGCACGTGGCTTCCATTCTGGTGTTTTTCTTATAATACATCAGTGCATAGCGAAACCAAATTCACCCCTTTTGAACTAGTTTTTGGCAAAAGGTGTACTTTACCGTCAAGTCTAAATTCAAACAAAATAGATCCACTTTATAATTTCGATTCATATCCGTTAGAGCTAAAATATAGAATTCAAACCTCACAAAAGGAAGCTCGAGATAATTTGATAAATAGCAAAATAAATAGAAAATTAAAATATGATAAAAACGCTAATCCAGTGTCCTATCAGCCGAATGATTTAATTTTACTGAAAAATGAGACAGGGAATAAGTTCCAAGCAATTTACTCGGGTCCGTATAAAGTTGTCAAAGATTGTACTCCTAATGTAGAAATTATTAAAAATAATAAAAGTTACATAGTTCATAAGAACAGAACTAAACGGTATTTCCCAACGGTGTCTGTGTAAATAGTCTATAGTTTTATAACCATTTGTAAGGTGTATCTGCTGAATTTATCTATTACTATTACGGACCTATATCTAATGTGTACTTACTCATTTGAATTAAATATGAAATTAAGAACTATTTAGGTATAATATGTTAAAGAGAAAAAAAAAAAAAACTTTCAGTATTTTTTTTTTTGTTGTGCACGGTGGAGGTGAGATGTAGCGATGTATATCTATTAGTAGTAAGTTCATATGTATCGTGTATGTTATAAATATGATAACCAATTATTAAAATATATCATTATACTCGCAGCATTCAGTCGTTTCACTTCAATCTCGGGTCCCCTCCTTACATGTGTCTGTGCTGCGCGCTGTGTGCTGGTGCTAGGGATATAGCTCGCCTTAACAGGCATGTGTCTGTGCTGCGCGCTGTGTGCTGGTGCTAGGGATATAGCTCACCTTAACAGGCATGTGTCTATGCTGCGCGCTGTGTGCTGGTGCTAGGGATATAGCTCACTTTAACAGGCATGTGTCTATGCTGCGCGCTGTGTGCTGGTGCTAGGGATATAGCTCACTTTAACAGGCATGTGTCTATGCTGCGCGCTGTGTGCTGGTGCTAGGGATATAGCTCACTTTAACAGGCATGTGTCTATGCTGCGCGCTGTGTGCTGGTGCTAGGGATATAGCTCACTTTAACAGGCATGTGTCTATGCTGCGCGCTGTGTGCTGGTGCTAGGGATATAGCTCACTTTAACAGGCATGTGTCTATGCTGCGCGCTGTGTGCTGGTGCTAGGGATATAGCTCACTTTAACAGGCATGTGTCTATGCTGCGCGCTGTGTGCTGGTGCTAGGGATATAGCTCACTTTAACAGGCATGTGTCTATGCTGCGCGCTGTGTGCTGGTGCTAGGGATATAGCTCACTTTAACAGGCATGTGTCTATGCTGCGCGCTGTGTGCTGGTGCTAGGGATATAGCTCACCTTAACAGGCATGTGTCTATGCTGCGCGCTGTGTGCTGGTGCTAGGGATATAGCTCACTTTAACAGGCATGTGTCTATGCTGCGCGCTGTGTGCTGGTGCTAGGGATATAGCTCACTTTAACAGGCATGTGTCTATGCTGCGCGCTGTGTGCTGGTGCTAGGGATATAGCTCACTTTAACAGGCATGTGTCTATGCTGCGCGCTGTGTGCTGGTGCTAGGGATATAGCTCACTTTAACAGGCATGTGTCTATGCTGCGCGCTGTGTGCTGGTGCTAGGGATATAGCTCACTTTAACAGGCATGTGTCTATGCTGCGCGCTGTGTGCTGGTGCTAGGGATATAGCTCACTTTAACAGGCATGTGTCTATGCTGCGCGCTGTGTGCTGGTGCTAGGGATATAGCTCACTTTAACAGGCATGTGTCTATGCTGCGCGCTGTGTGCTGGTGCTAGGGATATAGCTCACTTTAACAGGCATGTGTCTATGCTGCGCGCTGTGTGCTGGTGCTAGGGATATAGCTCACTTTAACAGGCATGTGTCTATGCTGCGCGCTGTGTGCTGGTGCTAGGGATATAGCTCAACCTAACAGGCATGTGTCTGTGCTGCGCGCTGTGTGCTGGTGCTAGGGATATAGCTCACCTTAACAGGCATGTGTCTGTGCTGCGCGCTGTGTGCTGGTGCTAGGGATATAGCTCACCTTAACAGGCGTGTGTCTGTGCTGCGCGCTGCCGGGTCGCGGCGGCGGCGGCGCGCGCGGGCGCGGCGCGGGCGTGCGCTGGGTGGTGGTGTTATGGTACTTGTCATCGTTCTCGAAGGGTTCGAACGCGTAATTGGTGTTGGCCGAGTAGTCCTTCCACGCGGAGTTGGGGATTAGTTGGTCCTGTGGGTTGAAATAGGAATAATTAAATAACTATTCGGTGTGAGATTATCAAGGAACTTATACTTAAACACTGTTTTAGATAATCAAACTAGCGAAGCAACGTATTTCTACTACGTCTGAATAGCTCGTCCAGTGCAAACCCTTCATTATACTGTAATTTCACTGAAACTGGCGGAAGATGGTGGAAGGGTGCCCACCGAAACAATTGTCTGCTGCTCGGTGGCAAAAAATGGGTACTTAATTACTATAGAATAAAGAGTATACCCCTACTACGCCGTGCGTTACCAGCCCCTGTAAGTTACTGTCTTGTCTGTGTTTAGGCGCCCATTAAGTGCAGGCAGCTTGCAGTAACGCTACTAACAGGTGCGCGGCTAAACAAGCTACAACCATCTATAGTTTGGTCTCTGCCATCGTTACCATATATTTTATGTATACTGTTTAATAAAATCCTACTATCAGTAGTACGTTACGTTACCCTCACTGTGAGCTACTGACCTGAAACTCGTACCCTTCTAAGGCCTTTGCGTTACCGACCCCACTGTACTGACCTGCGTGTGTTTAGGAGCCCTTAAAGTGCAGGCAGCTTGCAGTAATGCTAGTAGAAGCAGCGCGGCGACACAAGCTACCACCACGTATAGCTTGGTCTCAGCCATGCCGAAGAAAGTGCGCGCGTTGCCCGTGCCCCCGTCGTTGGGGCGGTTTGTCAACACTGCGAAAGATACGAAATATCACTCAAATCTCTTAACTACACTTTTCAAATTCTCTTAACGAAACCTATACGAAATTGTGCAATTTACGTATTTTAAGTCATTTGTACTATGCGCTGAATTAGTTAAATACATTAAAAGAACCTATGCAAGTTAGCCTGATCACTGCACAAGATCATGGCCTTATTTAAATTTGAAACAAATTCTTTAAACAATAACAAGATTTAGGAACTAATTCGTCAAGCAGAAAGAAAGTTCTAATTGATCAAGTGTGTTTTTACCGCGTATTTTGGTTCTGATTTGTCAAGCAATGCAAAAGTAATAATTAGTCAAGTCCCAATTTTGTTTCGATTTGCCAAGCCTTATTTTTGTTTCAACTGGTCAAGCCAATAAAAAGTTCTGAATTGTCAAATCCTAAAAAATTACTTAAAAAAACATTTTAACCACTCAAGCCCCAAGCGGCCAAATATGGTCGCACCTAAAAAAATCGCTATTCCGTCAGACCCCAAGCGGCCATATATGGCCGCGCTCTCCACTTGACTTTGTACCGTGTTTTAATACACTTAGAGACTACTTTAGTATGAACAAGGTCGATTATTTCGGTTCTGTGGTACATTTTATGCATCGTGAATGCAAAATTTAACATGAAGTGCGTTTGATTTTTTTTTCATTTCCATAATTTTGTTTTTGCATACCCGCCAAATGGCACTTGCTGTCAAATTTTTTAGACATTTCGATTCCAAGACTGGGAGGTTAAACCACATATAATATCATTGGGTTAAACCCCTCGCTGCATAATAATAACGTAAATAAATAAGTAAAAGATATAATATCCTGAAAACTGTTTATTTATAAACTATTTGTTGTACCATATCAGAAAACTAACAAACAAGATTTGCTACAGAACTTACACTGACAATTATAAAACGCACTTGTTACTACCTACCCACTTAGTAAAAGTGCATTCAAACGCAACAAGGAAAATAAACTTACCCACATGTAAATTAATCATGCATGACACTAATGTGAAATAATCTTATCATTATTATAAACACACCTATGTAAATACTTTCAAATACACTAATAATTGTGTTTAAGTAAAAAAAAAATTGACAATTCAGAACTTTTTATTGGCTTGACCAGTTGAAACAAAAATAAGGCTTGGCAAATCGAAACAGAATTGGGACTTGACTAATTATTACTTTTGCATTGCTTGACAAATCAGAACCAAAACACGCGGTAAAAATACACTTGACCAATTGGAACTTTCTTTCTGCTTGACGAATTAGTTCCTAAATCCAATAATTCTTAGGCTGATTTCACAATCACGCGTTTGATCTGCGCCGGCCACACGCGCGCGTTTACAATTACACTAGATAGTAGTTGCGTTTCATAGTCACGCACGCAGTTCAAACGCGCAGCTCTATGGCTGGTTTCACAGTCACGCGTTTGACCAGCGCCGGCCACACGCGCGCGCTTACAATTACACTAGATTGTAGTTGCGTTTCACAGTCATCACGCAGTTCAAACGCGCAACTACTATGTAGTGTAGCGCGCGCGTGTGGCCGGCGCTGGTCAAACGCGTGACTGTGAAACCAGCCTATGTAGTGTAATAATTGTAAGCGCGCGCGTGTGGCCGGCGCTGATCAAACGCGTGACTGTGAAATCAGCCTTACATGAAAATATTTGTTTGATATACCGCAGGTCGACCCCGTCTTTAAAAGTGAAGTTCTTCTTTTTATTTTTAACACAAGCGCGTGATGGTTTTGCACATTTCGCGGAACAAAAACATTGCTCTAATTAAATTACTAGGTCTGAGACTACAAAGCAGAATAATTGTTCTATTTTTAAATATCATTATGATTGATTTTACTTTGAAGTTCATTAGGAGACTTAGGCTGGTTTCACAGTCACGCGTTTGACCAGCGCCGGCCACACGCGCGCGCTACACTACATAGTAGTTGCGCGTTTGAACTGCGTAATGACTGTGAAACGCAACCCACAATCTAGTGTAATTGTAAGCCCGCGCGTGTGGCCGGCGCTGGTCAAACGCGTGACTGTGAAACCAGCCTTATGTCAGTTTTTGCGATCGCGCGGCATCCCCCTAAGAAGTCCATGTGTGACGTCAGTAAAGTCCCACAACTTTACTGACGCTCAAGGGATTTTGGGGAATTACATAACATATAATCACGACTTATCCCCGAAGGGTTATTCAGAGACTAGGCAACGAGGACAACAAAAGCAGTCCTCTGCCATAATCCACTTTTCACCAAATAGCGACTGCACATGTGCTCAGCGTGACAAGTAGTGAGCCCATCACCGCTCTATGCTATTCTATTGGAAGTATGTGCAGTGTTTGTCCCGTTAGTCGCCTTATACGACACCCAAGGGAAGAGAGGGGGTGGTAGTATTCTTTCACAGCTACGCAACACGGTCAATGGGGAAATTACATTTACCATTAAATATCACTAAGTATCTATTTATAAGAGATAATAGCAAATAATACATAAGTGCTGTGCTGGTAGCGAACTCATTAAGAATACTACCGCCCCTTCTAATCCTAATCTCCAATTTATATTACTTACCACAGTATCAATACGATAATTGGAAATCATATTACACAATTCTATGACCACGGCTTATATTTCGGTTCGACGCGATTCTGTTTCGGCGTGCAGTGGTACTGGGGGTAGCAATGCGCATTTGTCTGGCACAGACTATAATAGCTCGTTAGATTAGTTATTAAGTCTTAACTATAAGTTAGTTAACTGTTTTTTTATTATTATTAGTATTGACGTCAATAAGTGCCTGTAAAGGTTTACATTGAATAAATAATTTGACTTTGACTTTGACTTTCTCTTCCTTTGGGTGTCGTAAAAGCACAGAACTAATAGTACTACCGTACAGAAGGTTCACTCTCTAACGACTTTCACGCGAAATTGAAACTTATCGTGTGACCCGAGCGTTCATATTCCGTAAAGCAACGCTGACTCGATATCGATTTGACGTCACAGGGATTACGAGCTAAGCGACGACTCGTTTGGTGTTCGGTGCGTGTCGCGAGCGGCAACCTTTACGCTTATGCGGCCTGCCTGGGAGGCGCACCGGCCGAACGTACTCTAAACTGCGGAGTGATACCCTCCTGGTAAAAGGCGTCTATCGGACCAAGACTGCGCATACATCAAACAACATAGAGCGGCGATGGTATCACCACCGCCCAGTTATCATTCAGTGTGTCGTGCACTGCAGTCCTCATTGCCTAGTATCTGACTAACCCTCTGGGGATAATTGTCGTGAATCTGTGTATGTAATAACCTCTTTGGTTCATGCATAGTAGTAGCACAAGGAGATCGATTCCAGCGAGTAGTTGCGACATGGAACACACGCCTGCACGTCAACCTATTCAAAACTTTAAAACTATTTTAACGGGACTTAACACGATTAATTTTTATAAGTAAGTACATATCTACTCTACTACTAATCGTAACTGCTACTACTCTTAGGGTGGATTCGACCAAACTGGAATAAGACTTACTCCGAGATTAGTCTATACAAATTCGGCGTTTAATCTAGGTATAAGACCTTATTCCAGTTTGGTCGAATCCACCCTAAATCGTGTAAAGATCCGTTAAAATAGATTTAATGCTATGCAACGCGATAGTTTAAAGTCTTAAGAGTCCCCGCAGACTGCAAACTTTATATCGGCCGATACTTTGGTTGGCTTTATAATCAGTATGAGGAGGTATGTAAATGCGCACAATTCTTCGCATACTTATTAAAAAGCCAACCAAACTATCGGCCTATATAAAGTTTGCAGTCCGCGGGGACTCTAATCTATTCAAAACTGTCAATGTTCTCCAATGAACTCGAAAAGGTAAATACCTATGTGTTTATGATTTTATAGGAATTATTATTGTAAAAAAACGGTCGTAATGTGCATTTATATGAAATTTTAGAGGTAACTGCAGGTTTTTTTTGTATCGAGCCAAATGTTTCCAACCGTGTTTTGGCTTCGTTCATCCCGTCACACATACGCTCTGTAATACACATTGAAAATTTCAGTGCGAAATATACAATATATTTTGAATAACAGCTAATAGAAAACAGCCAATTTTTCCGTTTTCTAAAACCAAACTATTACATCTCTAATGTGATTTTTGCGTAAAATGCCATTTCGCATTGTGTAGTAATTTTGCAGTTATATTTATCGTTTTTATCGAAATAGGACAATAAATTTGTGCATAATATCATAAATCTCCATTCTGTGAGCATAAGTAATTTTCGAAGTTGAATGGTTTAGAATAAGATTTTTTTCCTATATAAAATCAATGATTTCTAAAAATTTCGAGGCCGCTACGCACTATTCGACTATATAAGAGATAACATTATATTTTTTTTATTTCACTTGTTTAGAACAGTAGTTCAATCGATGAGCTCAAAAAGTGCCTTCGCGCACTTTATGAAAATCTTGCTCTGCAATTTTGGGTTTTATTAAAAAGAAAAGCAAAATTTACAAAAAGCGAGGCCGCTACGCACTATTCCAATAGCTATTCTACACTATTTAATAAGTCATAATTGTTAATGTATTTTGGTTTCTGAGATCCATAACGCCAAAATTGGCCATTTTACGCAAAAATCACAGTCGAGATGTAATAGGCCTCTTAAAGATAAAGTTCAAAATGTATTAAAGTTTTCACACGAATACTCACAGCTCTGAGGCTCGAACACCAGAAACTCGGGGTCTACATTCAAGTTCCCAACCCGGCCCTGAGCCAATGTATCTCTCACTGCTCGCTTCCACCTCATCATGTCATCGTTATTGTCAGTCTCATTGGCCGGAGCGGCGTCGAGAGATCGCGCGCTCGAACCATCGATCGAGTTGGAATCAATCGATTTCAGTGTCAACTCAGCGATTATTGCGTTGGTTTCGTTCCTGCGGAAATAGTGTTCATTTTACTACATATTATATTAATCTATTATACAATAGGGCGTTTGTTTTATACTCGTATAGTATAAACATGAACGAAAAAAATACTTACAGGAAAATACCAATGAGGAAGTGACTGGAATTCTACCCACTAAACTAAATAGAATAAAATGAATAATTTACTACGCTCACACCAATATCTAGCCCAAGTTAAGCTGCTTTATAAACTTGTTTAAACTAGATAACGGATAAACATAGAAAACACGCAGATCCGAAAACAATACAAAAACAGTTTTATCTAAATTTACCTGACCGGGAATTAAAACCAGGACCTTAGGGATGGCGCCTCGCCATCGTGCTAACCCATCGACCACGGAGGTCAGCAGGAGATTATAGCAAATCCTTCCATGGAAGAGGCTTATATCCAGCACTGTACTATAACAGACTAGTAAAGATGAAGAATGTCACTTACTGCATAAATCCATTGACGACCATCCCATGGTAGCCTTTGTTCTTTGCGATTTCTTTCTCCAAGTTATCCACAACCTGTTTGCTCAGATCCTCGTACTCCTTGCTCCCGGCAGCGGGCGGGTGGAAGTTATCCGCCAATCCGGTTATCCGGATGAGGACGGTGTAGGCGGATAGCCCGGGTATTATCGGTTCTATGGCGAGCTCTTCTTCGGTAGGTTCTGTTAGGTGATATCATTTATTTAGTTTATAGATATTTATCATATTATATTTAAGACTATTATCCCAAAAATAAACCCACCAACCCGCATTGGGCCAGCGTGGTAGGTTATGGCCCAATATCTCCACGTGCTATTAGTCATGTAGGAGGCCTTTGCCCAGCAGTGGGACGTTTATAGGCTATGATGATGATGATTATCCCAAAAGGGTTAGCATAGAACACTCAATGAAGACCCCAAAACAGTCGACTGTCACAGTCTTCGTTTCACCAAATGATAACTGAACATGTGCTCAGCGTGACCGGTGGTGAGCCCATCGCCGCTCTACGCTGTTGGATGTCACCCAAGGGAAGTGAGGGACTGGCGTACATACCCGGGTACAATTATAAGTGGCATACATACCAATACCCGTGTACAATTGGTGATTAGTGAGATACATACCCGGGTACTATTCGTAACTAGTTGTATACATACCCGGGTACAATTGGTAACTAGTGGTATACATACCCTACCCGGGTACAATTGGTAGTGATATATTTACCCATACCCGGGTACAATTGGTATTTAGTGGTATACATACCCGGGCCACAGGGCTTGATGCACACTTTGTCTGCGGATATGACGGGCGTCTGCAGATGTTTGCTGGTGCGTTTGTTGACGGGCTCGAAGTTGCCGCCCTGAGTCACGAACATCATGTACAGGCACTCGGTGTCCGTAAACGCGAAGTCCTGTAAGCAAATGTGTGGTTTTTTTTTCTATTTATAATCAAAATCAAAGAAAAGCTTTATAAAAAAGCTTATTATAAAGTGTCAGATTACACAGAAGACAAAACAGCTTGGATCTGAAATACTCCAAGCACTCCAACAGCTATTTCTGTCTTTATTTAATTTAAACTTACTTATTTTTTTACGTTTATTATTTTTTAAATTCATATTACGTCCTGAATGGGTGGTCGGTTAAAAAGATTTGGACGATTCAAAGTACTTATTAATTGAGTTTATTGAATAAATATATTTTGACTTTGACTTTGACTTAGGGGCGTACGGCTGAGTTTCGGTTTCTCATAAAAACTTTTAAGTTCAATCTTGGACAAACCAATGAGCCAATTTCTTCGATATACCCTATCAAAGGCTAATTCAAAAAAACTTTGCATGCTTAAGCTAAATACAGAGATCTAAATAGACGCTTAAAAAATTTATAAAAAACGTTTAATTAACTGAGTTAATGCGATTTAGAGTTCACTATAGAAAGTTTAACCGGTTAAGGGGTCGACTGAGCCATCGAGGTGTTAATGTATTTATTTATTTATTTTATTTTTAGCCATGGTCGTCCCACTGCAGGGCAAAGGCCTCTCTTCCCTTTTTCCACTGCTCAGGTGCTAATGTGTACAGCCTGTTAATGTTTGAATCGTTTACCTTCTGGTCTCCAGTATCCCTCTTTCTAACGAAGCTTAGCGTGGTGATTCCATCCACGGTACTGCCAGATTCCTTGCTGAGGTCCTGCCTGGTATCGACTCGGGGCGCGGAGTATCCGCTCACGTAAGTATCCATGAGGAAAGGCCGGCCTGAACGGGAGTCCACCCAACCTATCACCGCGTCTGTTTGGGACTGTTCAAAAACGTATTATTAATTATATTAACTTTTAAACTTTCGCTTCCATTATGCATAGATATTTAAATGGGATTTAACGCAAAACTTTACTAAAGACCGAGTTGCACCGGATGTGGTAACGGCCGTTAGTCAACCCGTGACCTAGGCCGGTGCAACTCGGACGATACATGTTTTAATTAATTAATACGAAATGTTGTAATTTATTTTGTGAGACATTCAAGATACAAGAAGCGATCGAGGCGCCATCTATGGCCGTCGAGCTTAAATACAATTTAGTAGCAAATGCAGAACAAGTAAGTAATTCAGGCTGCAATGGCCCTCAGTAGTTAACATAAATTACTATCAGACAATGACAGTTGAAGGTCAAGAGTGTTAACGGAGCCGTCTTAAAACGATTACATTGATGTAATGGGAAGATTGGAGCATTTAATTTTTCCTGATCATGATCAATGTAGATCAGGTAATAGAGAATGCCATGATCAGGTAGTCTAGAATGTCATTGAAATATTACTCACCATTTTCTTGTCCTTGCTGAATCCTATTCCGGTCCAGAGGTTGGTATGCTTCGTCTTGACGATGAACCGGACTGAATCCTTGCCTCTCTAAGTAATGAAAAAAAAAATTTTTTATAACTGTTCTTTGTTTCTCATTAGATCACATCACATCGGATTTATCATGTGATATCTAGATTAGATGAGCCATGTGGTAAAGTGGCTCAATAAAAATGCTACCAACGCCTACTACCATTATGCACAGATATTTAAATGGGATTTAACGCAAAACTACTTAGTAAAGACCGAGTTGCACCGGATGTGGTACCGGCCGTGAGTCAACCCGTGACCTAGGCCGGTGTAACTCGGACGATACATGTTTTGATACCCTCTTGAGGGTCGTAAAATTCGACTAACGGACAAAAGACTCACACATCCAACAGCATAGCATAATTTGGTGAAACATGGACTGTGGCAGTTGACTGCTTCTACGGTCGTCATTGCTGACGGGCGCTTTTAATTTAGCAGGACGTTGGGGCACCGGGATGGATCATGTTATATTTGCTGTCCCTTGATTCACATTTAGAGTCTACACTATTGAGACACACGCACGGCTGCGGTCCGTTTGTCGTACGTAGGCCAGAACACCCTGGTCGTTACTAATAAATAGTCTGTTTAAAGTGTAACTTGAACCATGTTGGTCCTGTTCTAAACGCTTAATTTGAAAGCAGTCTAACCTTTCGCGAATAATAGTCGTGTATACATGGATACTTTTCGGCGATATTCGCTTGCGCACTATCTACGCGCACGCTACTGTACTATCGCGGACTCCGTCGCTTTACCAATCTAAAGGTCAAAATCCCTTGCACACCGCGTCGTCTATTTGGTACGGGCACGCACCCGGGCAGGCGGCGCGCTTCATCCGAAAATTTCTGCAAAGTGGTAAAGCTACGGTGACCCCGACAGTACGTAGGCGCGTATGGAAACTTCGACTGTATGTATGTAATTGTCGTGTACCAGTACCTTGAGCCCCAAGTACTCCCACGAGGCGTAATACTCGCACGTGTTGTTGTCGGGGTTGCAGTGCGTAGGGTGTTTCCATGAACCGCCGCATTTGTCCGCTAGGGGCAGCACTCCGCCCGAGATTGAGGATTTAGTCTCCTCTGTAAAGGAATTTTTAATTAAATATTTCAAATTTAAACATTTATTTCAGAGACACAACACAAGTCCATACGGCACAATAAGTTCATTTATTCAGTGACGTTAACCACAACTACACTATAAAAATAAAAGACAAAAGTAATATAACAAAATTAATGTAGGTAGGTACTTGCAGCTCCGCATACAAAGCATCATAAATCATAAATACAGAAAACATGCCCTGCCCAGTTCCAAATATAGATCGCGGCTTTACAACAAAGTAAAAATAGTAAAATTATGGTCAGTCTATAAACATACTATGAGGAAGGAACATGAACATGTAGCACCTGAGGACATCAATATCAAAATATGTTTTATTCAAAGAAACTTAAAGCGCTTTCACACAGGCGTTTAAGTACACACATCAAAAGTGTCTAGGGATCAAGCATTTTTATGCGGATTTCTTGAGATTGAGATGTGGCTTTGTAATAAATTTATGATTTTATAAATTTATATGGATCCTTTTTGGTACATTTCATAATTTGAAACAGGAACTTTCAACCAATTTCTAGTAAAAGATAAAAATCAGCTGTCAATATTTTCCCTATAAAAACATACAACGCATTGAAGACATTATTAGTGCTACTGTTTCCCTACTACTGATTAAAACCAACGTTATTATGGAGCGGCGACGTCATTTAAGCAGGGAAGAAATGCTCAGAGCCGTGGGAATGATAGAAGCTGGTTCCCGGCAACGTACTGTGGCTTTAGCTCTGAATACAAGTCAGAGTGTTATCAGTCGACTTTGGACACGTTACCGAAGCACTGGTACCGTGGCTGAGCGCCATGGAGGACGGTATCGCTGCACCACACGGAGACAAGACCGATACATTCAAATCACAACTCGAAGAGCTCCAACAATAACCGCCATGATGTTAGCCGTGAGGCTTCATCACTCTTCAGGGAACTTAATTAGCGACCAAACAGTCAGAAACCGCTTGCATGAAGTGAACCTTCATTCCCGAAGACCGCTAAGGGTACCACCTATAGCAATGCACAATCGTAGGATTCGATATCAATGGGCTCTTGAACACAGAAATTGGACAGAAGAACAATGGCGTTTCGCGTGCTTTTCTGATGAGTCTCGTTTTGGTATGAGACCGGATACAAGACGTATACGACACTGGAGAACCCCTGGACGCCAACAGCGATTAAAATCCTGCCAGGAAGTCCATCCTTATAGTGGTGGAACCATCATGGTATGGGCGGGTATTTGGATCGGCGGAAGAACTGAGTTGATTTGGATCAGAGGCAACCTCAACGCTCAAATTTATGCTGAGACGTTTGTATCAGACGTCATCGTTCCTCTACAAGTGCAAATCGGTCCCTTATTTCAGTTAATGCATGATAATGCACGACCGCACACCGCAAGAGTTGTAAGACAGACTCTCGCCGCAGCTAACATCAATGTCATGCCCTGGCCTGCTCAGTCGCCAGACTTGAACCCGATTGAGCATGCATGGGATATGCTACAGAGAAGAGCTCTGCCGAATATGGAGGGTATCCAGTCGCAAGAAGACCTTTTTTTGTTGTTGCAACGAACATGGGCGGCCATTCCACAGCGTGATTTGGATGAACTCATTTTGAGTATGCCAAAAACCGATGTTCTTGTGTTGTTAGTGTTCGCGGTAGAAACACGGATTATTAATTGTTTAAGTTACCCAATAAAATTTTAAAGAAAACTGTTATTTCAGTCTTTTTTTCGAACTTTAATGTTAGTGGTTCAAATGTCAAAAATCCCTTTATTAGGAAAATGGCAAATTTCTTTATTAATGCAAAGGTGACTTGGTTTATCGTTACTGTAGACAAACGAAAACACTTTATTTGATGAATCTTTAAAGAAAATTTTAATTAATATCAATCAGGAGAAAAGTTATTGCAAAAATATATGTTGATCCCTACACACTTTTGATGTGTGTATTTAGGGGTCTCTTCGTACCACAGCGGCTGCTAAGTAAAGAAAGTATTTCCTGATTGCCTGGTCTCTGACTAACCCCCTGGTGGTAAAGTCGTGATTCGTGAGTAATTTTTGTATGTATTTTTTATAATTGTAGTTGAAAAAAAAATATATTACCAAAGAAGTTGATCCCAGTGACGCCTCGCTGCGACCCGTGGCCGTGGTACTTGAGCTCGTCCTGCCGGTAGAAGTCCTTCACGGCGGCGGTCCCGCGTTCAATGCCCGACGGCGGCGCGTGCACATATCGGCCGGGCTCCTGGCCGCGCGCCCATATCACGTGCATTATGTCGTCTACTATGGAGTGGTCGGTGGGTTCTTTGGCCTACGGAGATATTAAGATGAATTAACGGTAGGCCCAGAAGGAGATAACGGGACGAGCTGGTCTTTTTCTGAAAGGATTGGTCTCAGAACGCTGCAAGTAGGGAAGAAGGGAAGGGAGGCCTTTGCCATAGTAGAATTAAACAAGTACGCTGACTTTACCCCCGAGCGAGCGATAATTGCCTAAACTGTAGGGCTGTTGCTTTACGAGCGGCAGCGGCGGGCGCAGCGACGAAACACGCAGGCGGGCGCGGAATTACGTACGGCTCAGCCGCGACTGGGATCGACGATACCAGTCTATCAGGCAGTCTATGTCAATTTATTGATGCTAACGATCGTATCGTTAGCATCAATAAACTCGTCAGTGTGTGCGTGCGCCGACGCGTACGTACGGGATGGCTCGGCCGCGCTCATATACAAGCCGCCCTCGGTGCGTATGAAGATACGAGCATACCTGTTTAATTCTACTATGCCTTTGCTCTGCAGTGGGACAATTGAGATTAACAATAAGATTAACGAGCATTTTGAAAAAAAAAAAAGTAAAAGAACACGCTGCTGTGCAAAACATATGAATTTTTTATTATTGAAATTTTGCATTCACAATCTTCGATCATTGTTGATCGAAGTTCACAAGGCTATATAGATATAGGATAAAATATTTACTAGAAAAAACTGCCGCTGGCTTGCAGCGTAAATCATCAACTACTAGAAAGAATTCAACGAGTTTTCTGGGGTCTCAGTAGCTGAGCGGTTAGTGCAGTGGACCGGCAATCGAAAGGTCATGGGTTCGAATCCCATTCGAGCTTCCTGAGACTGGTTGATTTTTTTCTAGTAAACATTTCATCCTGTATTCTTTTTCTACAAGAAATGGTTAGTCAATGCGTTGCTGTCGAAAGTGTCGATCGAACAACAGAGCGGAATCACACATAATTTAGCGTATTATACAATTTTATTATTTAGATAGAAAGACAATGATCAGCGGTGTTCAGAAAAATCTTTTAGAGGTTTATGTGAACAGTTTCAATTTTTTTAACCAGTTATAAGCTTCCTTTTATACAACAAATTAAAGTAAAACTTAAATAAAATTATTATAAAATTATAGTATTATATATAATGTAGTGTAGTGTGGCCCTTGATAACCCACCAACCCGCATTGGGCCATGGTGGGTTAATATCCCCACGTGCTATTGTCCACGTGGGAGGCCTGTGCCCAGTGGGACGTTTATAGGCTGACGATGATGATGTAGTGTGTGGTATGTAAAGCAGGGACTGAATAACCCAAAAATTAAGGTACCTTTATATAGCGGTATGGCGTCATACCGAAAAATAGCGGTTACCGGAATATTCCGATATCCAAATTTATATCGGTACCGTAATTTTGAGTTTTTAAATAATAAAGGTTTATTTCGGTATGAAAGAGACGGCTAACAACCGTTTCAAGCGTAAGCAACTACTGGCTTTCTTATAAAGCTTTAGTTTGGATTGTTCTCGTTGTCAAAACACGTGCGCCGCGCATAGGTTTGAATTTTTTACTAAAAGACAGGATATACCCACAAAATATTCTTTTCGGCCCAAAACACAAACAAGATTAATTTTGTCAACTTCTAAACTTCACTTACACTCTAAAAGTCCGTTAGTTATGTGTGTGAAAATATATAATAAATTACCTACTTCTTTAAAAAATATACCCACATAAAAATAATTCTTTAAAAAACTGAAAGACCTACTTATTGCAAAATGCTACTACACGCTGGAAGATTACCTAAAAGATCGCCTATAAAAATATAATAATGTATAATAATAAAATAATTATTGATAAATAAATAAAATAATATGTAGATAATATTTTGTATATGTATATATATGTATGTAAATATATGTGCATATGTGTGTACTATATCTATATATATATATATATATATATATATATATATATATATATATATATAGAACAATACCTGTACCAGATTGGATGCAATTTTATTCCTATGTACAATAAGTCCTACTCTCGCCTTACGTAATTATATTTATTTAAGTAGAATCACAGAATAATATTGTAGAACAATGCAACTGCCGTGCACACGGACTTTTAAAAGTACGCTTGCCGGTAGGTATATTAACGCCAACTCAAGCTAGTGTCTGCTAATAAGCGGACGGACTTTTACTTAACCCTTAACCGATTCATTGCGTATCCCTCTTTTAATGACTTTTGTGCATGGCGGCTAACAAATATTCTGTGACGCCTCCGTGCGTCAGCCGCCACCCATTAAAGTGACGCGCTTGCGCGTCTTCAGCCATGAGTGAACATATTTTGCTTTTTGTTATGATTTTGGCTTGTTTACACGTGATTGCATTCAGTCGGAATCGGATGTCAAACGTAAAGGGTTTGCTAATTCGTTTAGTGTATTGTAAAGTGACTTATCTACGCGATTTTGCTGGAATGGCTGCTAAGTGATTTATTTGGATCAGTGGTTGTTAACCTTTTGTGTATTTTTAGTAGAAGTTTACAAAAGGGTGTGAAAGCAGTACCTTTATTTAGGTTCTATACCGTAGTGTTGCGATGCAGCCACTATAACGAGTCAAAATATAAAAAATAAAAAAATAAAAAATACGCATGAGTAGGTGTCGGAACTCTTGTTCCCATTGTTAATGAGCAATGTAGTCCAATGAAATGGAAAATGGGTCGGGTGGTTCAACTTCATATTGAATAATCGCTTGAATTTGCGAATAATCGAACTTACTTATAAAATCAGTTTTCAATCTAGCCGTTTTTAATAGTAGATTGATACACAAGTTGCTAAAATGACATATTAAAACGAGGTATTTTAACTCCCGAGCCTAATTCGATTGCAAGAAAATAAAATAATCCAATACAATATTTAAAATAAATAATGTACAGCCACTCAGGGCTTGTTTATTCGGTTAATTTTCAAACCTAGTCAGCAGCCAGTTCATAGGAACCGTTTTATTAAGGTTTTTTTCTTTTAAACAAGGAGAAATCCTATTTTCGGATACACAGCGGGCCTGAGGAAGCCCGCTGGTTATGTGGCGGCTCTCCCCCCAACGCCCGGTTCCCTGTCCAGGTCCGAAGGCCTCGACAGGGACTCGGGTGAAGAGGGGCCTTACCCACTAAAACTCCTTACACCATCCCATCACTTTTTTTTTTTTATGGGTTGGTTTGTAACTTAGGGCTTCATTAGAAGGCAAATATTTCCTTTTGTGTGTTAATTTGGGAGTATGGGTATTTCCCCGCATGGGATAAGCGTAGGCTATTAAAGGATGTTGGGTAATTTTGGGATAAAGGGTTTTGAGGATCAATTTGGATTAGGGTTCGTTTAAGGATATTGGGAATTATTTAGGGAAGTAAGGGAAAGCAGAAATTTAGAATCTATTATTTAATGCCAAAATTTTTGAGGTGGACTTTAGAGTCCTATATTTAAATTTAAGTGGACTTAAGGTCCACTTCTAGTCGATTGCGGGTCACAAATAGTTAGGAAAGAAAGATTTTAGAGGTAGAAGGGAAAGAAGAAGTAAGGATAAGAATAAGGAAGGAATTTTTAGGGTTTTATGGGATTATTTTTGTTTATAAGCTTTATTTGCGTTAGTTTTTAGTCTTTAATTTAGGCTTAAATTCATTTATTAAGTCTTAATTCCGTATTATTATTTTAATTTAGTTTTATTTTAATATTATTTATTGAAGAATGAATTTAATTTTTTTACGTTTTTTACAGAGTTTTGAGAGATTTATAATTTATTTATGTAATAGTTTTTATATAAAAAGGCTAGGCATTATACTTGCCAATTTTCTGCCAATTTATTTTAGGTTTGTTTATGTGTATTATTTGGTCAAAGTTTTTTATTTTACACTAGGTAAAAATTTTATTAAAAGTTTTAGTTTTGTTTTAGAAATTTTTAGTGTTTTACTTTGGGCCTTTAAGTGTAGATTTTATTGTGTGTTATTATTTAGGAACAATCTGTGATAAATTTATTTAAAGGTGTTAAAGTTAATTTTATTTTTTTTAAAGATTTTATTATGAATATTAGGGTTTTAATTTTTAGTGTAGATTATTTTAATGTTATTTTAGTTATTCAATTTAGGTAATTTTAGTTTATAATAAGTTTTGATTTCAAAATATGTTCAATTTCCATAGTCTGTTTGGTTCTGCAAGCGCAGAACCATGGATTTGATTCGGGGGCACTCTTTTCCATTCGTGGCATTATGGCTGGAGTCCACTTTAGTGCCCATGCGCAGGTTGTGTGCGGTACAGTTATAACATTTGGGTCTGTCCAGTTTGTTTGGGCACTCGGTGATCTGATGTCCTGGACTAGCACAGTGGGCACATGTTTTTTTCTCCGCCTTGCACTTGGACTTTGTGTGCCCGTATTGCAGGCACTGGTGGCACTGCACAAAGCGGCTGAAGTCCTCAACGTGGACCCTGCTATGGTCCACGTTGAGCCTCCCGAGAGCGAGGATGGTCTTACGCATCTCGGGAGTGACCTCCACAACCGCATTGTACAGTGCCGGGTTTCTGTTTGAAGTCAGAAAGCAGATGCGAGAGATGGCCACGTCATTTTGGGTCACAGCGACCTCCACCAATTCCTCGCGGGGGATGTCTTTCGAGACTCCCTTCAGGATTAGAAGTGGTGGTCGCTGCTTCGCCGGTTCGGCGACGAAGTTAGGGCTCTCGTGGTGACGGGCAATTGTCTCATCGCACTGCTCTCTGCGTTCAAACTCGACCCTTAGTTTTGAGTGCGTGATCGGCAGAATTTTGATGGGGGCATATTTGTGCCTCCGGAATGATATCTCTTTCTTCCACATGGACATCACTTCCGGAGGCTTGAGGGAGGCGTCAAATGGGCTGACAATAATTGCGGGGTAGGTTTCGGGAGTTGGGGGCAACCAATTGCTCCAAAAACCACCACCACTTATGCAAGCGTTACTGCTGGCATCCCATCACTTGTCGTCAGGGTGGTTCGGGACCACGGACAGCAGACTCCGAATTCCACCCTACGACGGCCCGCCAGTGGGGAGGACGCCCGGGATAGTTTGGGCGCCCTGCAGATTCCCATGAGTTTCATGCAATGCGGCTATGGGGTCTCCCACCCCACAGTCACGCAAGCCTCACTGCGGTGGAAGGAGGTGGGCAAAATGCCGCCTTCTCCTACCGACTCGCCTGCGTCGGATCGGGTCCGCATGGAGTTGCTCCTCGCGGACCCTCTCCGCGGCCTCCTTCTGTGAAACAACCGCTTCACTGATCAAGGCCATGGCCCTCCATGATCTGTCGCTGTCTAGCATGGCTTTTACCACGCTAGGCAGCGAGAGTGTCTCCCCCAACGACCGACATCAGACTGTGGCGCTGCGCAGCCCACGACCCGCACTCCTCAAGGGTGTGCGTTTCTGTGTCCTGCGCAGCTCCACAGCTGTGGCATTCTGACGTCGACTCCCCTCGGTGCAGGTAGTATCCAAAGCATCCATGCCCAGACAGCATCTGCTCCAAGTGGAAAGATAGAGTCCCATGTCGCCGCTGTAGCCATCTCCCCAATTCTGGTTGGATGGCTCGGCACAACCGGGAGCCGTAAGTCGATGACCGCAAATCATCGGCCCATTTGGCCAGCAGCTCTTGGTCAGCCAAATCTCGAGCCTGTTTAAGCTCTTCTTAAGTATGGTTTCTACCCTGTTCTTTAGCCTCTGCCCGATGTCGGTACAGTTCCGCCAGCTTCACTGCCTCCAACCCCCATGGCGGGATGCCAGCCAGCGCACAAGCTGCAGCATGAGACACTGTCCTGTACCCTCTGATGGCCCTCAACGCTATTATCCGCTGTGCGGCACGAAGATGTTGTTTGTTGGTAGCGTTGAGGGCAGTCGCCCATATAGGGGCCCCATAAAGGGCCATCGAGCCCACTACTCTAGCATAAAGCCGGCGAGTCAAAGCGTTCGGCCCACCAACATTCGGCATGTTGCGTCCCAAAGCGGATGCCGCACTGACGAGAAGAGGGGAGAGTTTGCGAAAGTGCTCCTCGAAGCGCCAACGCCCGTCCAGAATGAGACCCAGATACTTCATCCGGACCCCAACCCGGATCCTATGCTCGTCTATATCTAGGTGGGTTCCAGGCGGCGGTCCTCGTCGAGGCCCATGGAAAAGAAGAGCCTTAGTTTTACCGATCGCTACCTCGAGCCCCAACATATGGATTCTGTCCACCACCAGAGATGTTATGACGGTGACCAGTCTCCCTGCCTCTGCGCAATTTCCGCCCCGGGCCGTGATCAGAGTATCATCTGCATAACAGATTACATCGGCCCGTGGGCCTACCCAAACATTAAAAAAAACCTGTTTCTAAAAAAACAATAAAATGGGTTTTGAATCAATTAAACGGTTTATAGAGGTTTTTTCTTCTTTTTTAAGTACCTAAACACACCGGGACAACGCGAGCGCGCGAGTGGCAAAGCGAATAGCGACCTTCCATACGTAGACATGAATTCTATTTGCCTGAAATACCGCTCTCCCAAATAGAGCGCGCGAGTTTTAAATCGACTTGCGAGCTAATGTCTACACACGAAAGGTCGCCATTAGCCTAATCGCCTCGCCAGCAGTAGATACATTTCGCAGCTTTGGATTAAACTGGTTTATTTAGGTTTTTGAAGCCCTCTCATTTACATTGGAAGCGGTTTTTGTAAAAACCTTATTCAATAACCGGGATTTTTTAAACCGGTTCGAAGCCCTATCGTCACTAATTCAAATCATAATTAGAAAATATTAATAAAGGAAAGATGGCGAGCCAGTTTAAACCTTTACATCGTTGTTCCATAATAAGTCTTAACGCGTCAAAAACGTATGCCGCATAATCGCGTTTATCGTCCGGCATAGAAAATCGCGTAGCGAATTATTTATTACATCAAGCAAATCCTCAATATAATGAAAGTTCTGCTAATTAGCACTCCCTAAAAAGTAATTCTACAAAGTTTCAGTGGAATTTTCTTTATGACGCTATGTGGCGTCATACGCCATACACAAAAGAAGTAAAATTAGGGAACAAAAAGTTTGCTACCACTGAAGTTTTTTAACTGGCGCTATCTCCTAAAACGTTCAATACAGGCATAATCTACGTGTCAAATAATATAAGTTCTGTTAATTAGAACTCTCTAAATAGTCATTCTATAGAATTTCAGAGGAATTATTTATGACGCCATTTGGCGTCAAACACCATACGTAAAAGATATCAATGAAGCTCCATGGCGTCATACGCAATAAATCGGTATGCATGGCAAATGGCATAAATGGCAACACGTAATGATGGACTTATTATACTAGTGCAGTAAGTTAGTTTTCACAGACGAGTAGACTAATGTAAGGCTTACTATTGACATGAGTTTGTAAATACCAATTTCCGCACTAGTGTAAAAAGATGTTTACACGCGCACATTTTTTACACATTTTTGCGCGCGACACGCAACAAAAACAGGTTTTTACTTGTCGCCTCGCAAGCAAAAGCAAGTCTCACCCCTCACCCTGCGCCCCGCAACTGTCAATGCAACGTTTTTCGGTACCGATATCGCATAAAGGTTAAATAACGGTAAAGCCTTACCTTTATTTTATTAAGGTACACTTATTTTTTACCGGTAACGTAACCTTATACCGTAACCGCTTTCAGTCCCTGATGTAAAGTAAAAAACGTACTCCATAATATTTCTTTTTTGTTTTGTTTTCATATCAAATTATTTTTTGTTCCCCCAGCCAATATACAATGATGTACCTAGTTAAAAAAATATATACTTATCACAGATTTATTTAATATTATTGTAAACTTACTTAAGATGTAAAATTTCTAAAACTTTTGAATTATTAAGTTTTATTGATACACCTTTACATCCAAGTCATAATGCTTCACTGCTATACATACTACCTACCTTAATCTTTTTCCTGAATATGATGGTGGTGACTCCATTCTCTTCGAAGCCCGATGCAGCGCTAATGTCGTCATGACCTCCCCAGAAGGTGTCCACTCGAGGAGTTGACCTGAACACAACCACATATTATGTGACATGTATTTAACGGTGAAAGAATACTGCCGCCCACTCTCTTCTCTTGGGTGTCGTAAAAGGTGACTAACGGACTAACAACATAGAGCGGCGATGGGCTCACTATCTGTCACGCTGAGCACATGTGCAGTCGCTACTTGGTGAAAAGAGGACTGCTTTTGCGGTCCTCATTGTCTAGTCATGTATACATCCTACTAATATTATAAACGCGAAAGTTTGTAAGTATGGATGGATGTTTGTTACTCTTTCACGTAAAAACTACTGAATGGATTTAGATGAAATTCGGCATATAGATAGTTTATAACCTGGATTAACACATAGGGTACTTTTTATCCCGATATCCCCATGGGAACGGGAACGACGCGGGTGAAACCGCGAGCGGCCGCTAGTACATACATATATTCTCGACTATTATCCCCGAAGGGTTAGTCAGAGACCAGACAATGAGGACCGCGAAAGCAGTCCACTGCCACAGTCCAAGTTTTATCAAATGATAACTGCACATGTGCTCAGCGCTGTAGGTGGTGAGCCCATCGCCGCGCCGCTCTATGCTGTTGGATGTATTATTTTTTTTTATTCTACGATGGGTAAGCGCTTTGCCTTTATCTCATCTGATGGTAAGTGACGATAAGGCCGAAAGTGGAAGCACGCTTCACCCGGAACCCTCAACCACTGAAGAACTGGCTATCCTATCTCTTTTGTCGGAACACAACAATACAATAAACATCGTTGTTATGGCGACATACTTAGATAAGATGGTGGTAGCTAGCCAGGCGGACTTAACAGCCCTACCACCAACAAAACCGAGCACGCAAAGATGTACCCCCCGCTGGGAATCGAACCCGGGACCTCTGGGTCTGAAACCGGTGACTTAGCCACTAGACTACAGAGGCGGTTAATTTTATTAATATTAAAATAGTATGTGTAGTATTTGGTCCGTTAGTCGTCTTTTACGACACCCAATGGAAGAGATGGGACGCTAGTATTCTATTAATGAGCACTGTTGTTGACCTGAATACAATAACATATTATTTTTTATGGCATACAGAAGTTTCCCCGTTTCAGAACCGGCACTTTCCATACAAAAAATGCTTAATTTGTATACAATAGAATTTGGTCATAGAGTAAAGTTAATATTATTTGCTACCTTAACCAAGTTTTGTCTTATTTTTATCAAATCGCGGATAAGAGTTATTTAATTATTAATATCTTTTAATATGGAAACACTAAGTCTTCAAAAAACAGACATGTTACTTTATAAATGTCTAACGTGGCTGCATAAACCATAATTCTTTTGCTTTTAAAAAAGAGAATTGTCAACAATGCCGTCACGTCATGTTTGATTTGACAGCTAGCAGCTGTCATTTGTCAACAACTGTCATTTGTTGACAGTCGTCACGTCATGTTTGATTTGACAGCTAGCAGCTGTCATTTGTCAACAACTGTCATTTGTTGACAGTTGTTGACAAATGACACAACTTCCCAACTGCTTTAGTTATTGTTCTGAGTTCCCAACCACTGGATGAGTGACCAAAATGAAATCATCTAGAGCTCCTCTGTGCTTCGGAAGGCATGTACAGCCTTTTGTCCCGATTACTACTCGTGTAGTAAGAAGTAACCGTGTCGCGTAGCGGTTAAAGAATACTACCAACCCCTCTCTTCTCTTGAGTGTCGTAAAAGGCGACTAACGGACTAAAAACTTCACAATACTTCACATACATCCAACAGCTTAAAACGGCGATGGGCTCACCACTCGTCACGCTGAGCACATTTACAGTGGCTATTTAGTGAAAAGTGGACTATGGCAGAGGACTGCTTTTGTGGTCCTCATTGCCTAGTCTCTGAGTAACCCTTCGGGGATAATAGAGTACTATTAGTTATTCTGTGGTTATAGTAAGATAGCAGTCGTTAAATCCAATTAACCCGCATTGGGCCACCGTGGTGGGTTATGGCCCAATCGCTCCATGTCATTGGGCTGTTGTCCATGTGGGAAGTCCTTGTCCAACAGTGGGACGTGTGTAGGCTGATGATGAACTACAGATGGAAGTGACATCTTTAAACGCACACGCCTGTATTTTTAAACCCCGACGCAAAAAGAGGGGTGTCACGATTTTATTGTGTCTGTCTGTGGCATCGTAGCTCCTAAACGAATGGACCGGTTATGATGCTGTGTTTTTGTTTAAAAGCTGACGTGATCGAGGTTCCATCTTAACAATTTTTTTTTTACTTTTTTAAGTTTTTTGTGTCAGTTTAAAATTTTTCATTTCATTTATTTGTTGTTAGACGTTCTTAACAAATTTTTTTTTTACTTTTTAAGTTTTTATGTGTCAGTTTAAAAAATAATATTTTATTTAGTCGTTGCTAGGCAACGCATGCCCATATATCAGCATATGCATGCATGCGTATGTTAGCTTACCTGTCTCTAGTGTAGTAGTCCAGCACTCTGTGGTAGTTTCCTCTGGCTGTGCCTATGACCAGATCAGTGCAGTCCATTGGGTTGAAGTCGAATTTTGGAACATACTCATGTGCGGGAGCATAGCCTGGAATGTTTATAGAACGATTAGTATTTAAGTATAGCATATATGCTGTCCCACTGCTAGGAAGGCCACCATCATTGAAATCAAGTCTTCGCTACCATTGATGGTTATTGGTTTAATTGATCATCATCATCAGCCTATAAAAGTCCCACTACTGAGCACAGGCCTCCCACGTGGACAATAGCACGTAGGGATATTGGGCCATAACCCACCACGCTGGCCCAATGCGGGTTGTTGGGTTTTTAACGACTGCCATCTTACGACCACAACCGGGACCAACGGCTTAACGTGCCTTTTGAAGCACGGAGGAGCTTGAGATGTTTTTAATTGGTCACCCATCAGGCGACCCGGCATTGTCAAAGTTGCTGAGCGGGCAAGATCGCAAGCCGAACGCCCTAGCCGCTGCGCCATCGAGCTCCTCAGGTTTAATTGATATTGAATACAAACTCGGGCTTGGCAATAAAAAAACTTAAAACATACATTTGCCCGAACTGGGAATTGAACCCTGGACCTCCAGTTATCGGCCACCGAGGTGTTCAAATATTAGAATTGATATAAATTATATTTTTGGTTTATAAGTAGGTAGGTATATTAATTGGTATTAAAACAGAAATGAGGAGCTCGATGGCGCAGCGAATAGCGCGTTTGGCTTACGATCTTGCTCGCTAAGAAACTTTCGCAACGCCGGGTCGCCTGATTTGTGACTATTATAATCATCTCGAGCTCCTCCGTGCTTCGGAAGGCACGTTAACCCGTTGGTCCCGGTTGTTGTCGTAAGATGGCAGTCCTTAAAACCCACCAACCCGCATTGGGCCAGCGTTGTGGTTATGGTCCAATATCCCCATGTGCTATTGTTCACGTGGGAAGCCTGTGCCCATCAGTGGGACGTTTAAAGGCTGATGATGATGATGAAACAGTAATGCAATTTACAATGATTGTACACAAACAGATTGTTATTAAAAAGGCCCAAACTTGATCAAAAAGGACACTTTAATATTTGAACGGGACTTAACGCAAAATAAAGGAATCCTACCTTTTATATTAAACGTCGGGTATAAAAGCTATGCGTGGAACGATGCCTTAATTACCGCAAGTAGTTTTGCGTTAAATCTTGTTCAAATATTTGTTGAAAGGTAGTTAATAAAATGGTAAAAAGTTGTCAATAGAGTATGCTATACATTTATACAGCTACTGGAACGTATTTGTTAAAACGGTAAGAAGAAAATAACATAAAAATAGTTAAATAATTGTAAAGATAAGACATATCTTGGGAATTGAACCCAGGACCTTCGGATAGCTGAACACTTAAGCACTCGGCCTACGAGGCGATTAGTAGTTAAGAGGGTTTACGCATTTCGGTTTCCCATACAAATTTCCAAGTTGAAATTTGTAAAAACCAGTAAGCCAATTTTGATGAAACTAGTTTGTTGAAAACATTTCTAAAAAACGTAATTTTAACCGAGTTATTGCGATTTTAAATTTTCTATAGTGGAATTTAAAGCGCAATAACTCAGCCCAATAAACCTTTTTTTTAAATGTTTTCAACAAACTGTTTAGATCCCTGTATTTTACTTTAGCATGAAAAGTTTCATTAAAATTGGCTTATTGGTCTTTATAAATGTCGACTTGGAAGATTGTATGGGAAACCGAAATGCGTAAACCCTCTTAAGTAAAGTTTAACAAAGCTGAGAGGACTTCCTACTTTGGTATTATTTTCAGAACCAAGTAAGTAAGTAGAAAGCATAAAGTTACTATCTAGGTATAGTAACTTTATAGTAGAAAGTAGAAATCAATGCCCACCATCACACCTTTATGACATTAGTATGTGCTGTACAATATTAATTTAATTATACAGTATCCTGTAAGAAAAGTTTAAAGTTCCATAGACACCAGATTAATGAACAGAAAAGTTACACCGCTGAAACATTTATTGAAGAACGTAAACAGAGAATTTGAAGAACGAAACGAAAGAGGGAAAAGGAAGAAGGATTTGTAGGAGAGAGAAAAGGACAAGAATATTTGTGCAGAGATAGCTAAAGCAAAGCGTTTAAGCAAAGACAAATAGATAGTAGAGTAAAATTTATAAAATAAATGCATAGTTGAAATAAATAAGTACATAAACCTTTTTTTACAGGCAAAAATGTTTTAAAACAAACAGAATTTGCAAAAAAACGTGAGTAATTTTATTAGGGAGGAAGAGAATTCATACTGTAAAATAAAACATTATCGATTCGGCAATAAATAAGAAAAATGTTTAAAACTATTTTTTACTATATAATTTATGATTAACCTACAGAACAAAGGTATTTCGTTCGTGAATATTTAATCATATTATTTTTAAAAGCATTGCTATTATCCACTCTATCATGCATTAATGTTAAGTATTATATTTGCTTTATTGGCTACTTGACACAGTGCTCGGTAAAGTATTTTAAATATTACAAACGCTTATTTACCACTTACAATTTTTTTTTCTCGGAAAAGCTTTATTTAAATAGAAAAAAAACATATTTTTCTTCTTTAAATTTCCTGCGAAAACGGTTGATCACGTGACATTTTACCCTGTGACGTCACACCTCAATAAACAAACAAATTTATCTTGAAACCTGACAAATAGTTTTTGTTTATTTTGTGAGATGTGACGTCACACGAAGCTCAATCATGGGCGCCCCAGTGTTCGGGTCTTGTAATCCACAGATAAAAAATTGCAAATTTATTTTATCTTAAGAAAAAACTATTGGATAATTATTATCGTTAAATTATAAACTACCATATCCGACATATTTCATATTTTATTGTTACAACTGTCAAATAGCCAATTGTGAAATGTTTGTATTTTTTTAACATAAATAGGAATTAACGCGGATATAAAATTACAATGCAAATTGTACACCAGACGCACAAAAATCACGTTTAGTAAGCCGCAAAATTTTAACAAATTTTACAAAAAAATATTTAGAAAAATAAAATAAAATAAACATTATTATAATAGGTACTCTTATATTAAGTGCAAAAAGCGAATGTGCGTTACCTGTGTCTTCTTTGAGTCCCTTGACTAGCAAAGTCTCGGTTTTCTTTTCCGCTTTGGATTCGGGGGAGGGTTCCGGACTGGGTTCCGGTTCGGATTTGGGTTCAGGGTTGGGTTCCGGTTCAGATTTGGGTTCAGGAGTGGGTTCTGGTTCTGACTTGGGTTCAGGGGTGGGTTTCGGTTCTGATTTGGGTGCGGGAGTAGGTTCCGGTTCAGATTTTGATTCCGGAGTTGGTTCTGGTTCAGATTTAGGTTCGGGAGTTGGTTCGGGCTCAGATTTAGGTTCAGGAGTAGGTTCCGGTTTAGAATTGGATTCAGGAGTTGGCTCCGGTTCCGATTTTGGTTCAGGAGAAGGTTCGAGCTCAGATTTGGGTTCTGGAGATGGTTCGGGCACAGATTTAGGTTCAGCAGTGGGTTCTGGTTCGGATTTTGGCTCAGCAATCGGTTCCGGTTCCGATTTCGGCTCTGGTGTAGGTTCTGAATTAGGCTCAGAAGTAGGTTCCGGCACTGAATTAAGGCTCGAAGGTGGTTCCGGATTTGATTTCGATGGTTCGGGAATAGGTTGAATAGTAGAATTAGGTTCTGATGTTGGTTCAGGTACCGCTTTAGGCTCTGCGGTGGGTTCCGGTTCGGATATTGGTTCCGGTGTGGATTCCGGTTCGGGGGAAGGTTCTGGTTCCGGCTTGGGTTCCGGTGGGGGGGTTGTGGTAGTGCGATGCAAATGTTTATACTTTGGTGTGAACTTTGGTTTGGCTTTTGGTTTGTTATCAGACTTTGGTGTTGGGGATTCGGTACTAGGGTCAGGTTTTGATTGTGACGTCGATGCTTCCACATCTGCAAAAGATTGAATCATGCACCATTATCACAGTATGTACATTAGTGTACTCTTTATACATTGTTAGCATTTATTGGACAGTGCATATATGTTGCGTGGGTGCACGTGACTTGGGCACTAATGTTAATATTTGTGCTGTGTTTTTAATACATTTAGTAGTAGTTTAGTTAGGATTTATACTCACTCTCGTTGGCCGCCGCTCGCTTGCGTCGTCCTGTGGGAATTCGTAATTGTTGTTAGCAAACATTTTTCTATAGATAAAGTAAAGTTTAGCCTATTATACTGTCGCAGTGCTGCGCTAAGTAAATCCATCCTTATTATAAAAATAATTATCGTTCTAAAACCGGTAGTTTAACTGCTAGTGACCAGTGACAGTCAATTAATTTTTAGAAGATGGAATAAAGAGTGCTTCCTGTAATAACTACTTCTTATCTTTTAAATTTTTTTAATTTTATGTGATTTTTGTTATTTAAAAATTTTGTACACTTTTTACCTTTCGAACTTGACACCTTGTACGAGACGCTAGTTTTCACTGTGACGTCATCGCCCAAGTTCTTGAAGTCGAATCCGTCCAACGAATGCATGGCCACTCTCTTATTCCTATTGTCATTCTCTGAAGCTCTTCCGGTGGGTACCGGTTCCGATTGAGGCGCTGGACTTGGTTCCGGCTCGGCTGCCGGTTCTGAGTCAGGTTCGGGGGAAGGTTCCGGTTCCGCTTTCGGCTCAGCTGTTGGTTCTGGTTCGGCTTTCGGCTCGGCTGTTGGTTCCGGTTCGGCGGTAGGTTCCGCTTTGGGTTCAACCGTCGGTTCCGATTTGGGTTCCGGTGACGGCTCAGGCTCCGCTCCCGGCTCGGGGCTCGGCTCCGAGTTTGGCTCCGCGTTTGGCTCCGCTTTTGGTTCCGGTTCCGGTAACGGTTCCGGTTTCGGTGTGCTCTCTGTGAATAATTAACATATTACATGAAACCTTTTATAAATATGCAGAACCTCTGGAGATGGAACATCTGGTAGTCTAAACAAAAACCACAGAGGCTGTTTGTTTAATGTAAGTAATCAGCATTTTAAGGAATTTGTTAGTAAATATCGGGGACTCTAAAACGAACAAGAAAAACATGGTAAAATCCCGTTTTTTTCTAAAAGTTATTGTAGTCATGAAAGTTTAAAATGTCATATGTACTTTCCTACTGCTGGGCAAAGGTCCTCCTAAAGGCAGTTGTCCCACCGCCGACGATGAACGAGAAGCAAGTGGAGCTAAAACTAGAAACGAGTTGACGAGCAGTGGAAAGCGATTGTGTAGTTCCGATAGTTTTGTCGCTGGGCTATAAGCGAGTGTACGAGTGAGACGGGCAATTACTCGCGCCATTCGCTTGCGGCGGCCGAGCCGAGCGTACAGTCCTCTTGGCGGGAAATAACCGCTGCGGCTGGTTGGTCTCTCGGCGTAAGTTCTGATCGCTGAGCGAGTATCGCTAGCGAGAATTATCTTTGATAGCTCTTGTCGCTCAGCGACGAACTAGTGGAGCGAGTCCTCGCCGGCAGTGTGAACAGTCAGCGATTAACTATTTATATATGACACGTACAACCTGGACATTTTCAAGGCAAGGGTGAACAGGCATTATCTAGGCAAGTATGCTACTATCCTAGGCCGCATCGTCACTTACCATCAGGTGAGATCGCGGTCAAATACTTGCCTATAAAGAATAGAAAAATATATATGCATCTCTTTTGTTTACACAGAATGTATATGTATTGTACGTTTCTTGAGCGAGAAAATAGCCGATAGTTAGTCGTTTAATTTCTAGTTCGCAACAATTGATAATAAAATGTTTAACATACGTTTTTCATCAATGTTGGGTCCTAGAACGGGAAAGTTTTTGCATTCCTTGGTCAAACCGCTGGGCCGCCAACCGACACCTGAAATTAAACAAACGCAAAATTATTGCAATCATAAAATAAATATATAAACAAAAGTTAAGTATTTATAGCATACAGTCATACATACATAGGTACATATAATCAACTATTATCCCCGAAGGGTTAGTCAGAGACTAGGCAATGAGGACAGCAAAAGCAGTCCTCTACCATAGTCCATTTTTCACCAAATAGCGACTGCACATGTGCTTAGCGTCAGAGGTGGAAAGCCATCGCCACTCTATGCTGTTGGATGCATGTGCAGTCTTTAGTCCGTTATTCGCCTTTTACGACACCCAAGGGAAGAGAGGGGGTGGTAGTATTCTTTCACCGCTACCCGACACGGTTGAGCACGCAAAATTATTGCAGACATTAAATAAATACTAGTAGAAAGGGGCTATTTAGTAACCGTGGGGCTTTTTGGAACAAAATAATATTTTTGAACGAACGCAAACAAATAAAAAATAATAAACGTGAACGCAACCTTTTTTTCTGTAACAGTTGGTAACTTCGTTATCTGTAAATTTCGATTAATCAGAGAGAAGAACACCGCGCTTGTGACGATGAGAACTACATTTAGCGAGAAGACTCTCGCTAAATGTAGTTATTAACGTCACAAGCGCCACAAGCGCCACAAGCTTGACAGACGTCAATGGTAATAAAATTTTCGTGTTGAAACTTTCGGTTGGAATTATTTTTTGCAAACATATTTTTAAGACTGTGGTAAGTTTTATTGTTTCTTTAACTATTCAATTTAAGGATTGTAATAAAGCTTATTAAGTTAGTTCAATATATTTAAAATAATACAACTTTTTTTTATATGGGGCTTTTTGGAAGCTGTTTAGGGGTTATTTGAAAGGAGTATGTATTAGCACAGTATAAATATAAGCTATATTTATACTGTGGTATTAGTTTTTATTTTACCTCATATAACATTCATTCGTTATTTACAGATGCCACATTTGTTTCAAAGTGGCAAGAACAAAAAAAGCGGAGCTAGGGATAGTAGGGCTCCGCATCAGGGAGACTGCCACTGGCTCCCGGATAATGGAGATCCCGGGAACATCCAGTGGCCCTAAGGCTGATGCTCTGGCGACCAAGGTTCTCAGCACGACCGCCACAGTATGAGGCCCACTCGGTGCTTGGACATCAAGAGGCCGAAGAGGTCGTCGCCGCCTTGTTTAATTAGGGGGGTGTGCCCCTGATTAGATAAAGGCTGGTTTGATTAGTTTTGGGCCAGGCGTAAAAGGCTCCGTTCTGGTCCGGTGTCCTGTGGGGGCCGCTAAGAGTATTGTGGAGTCAGGCCGGCTCCTGGTTGGTCCCTGGCAAAGTGGAGCCTGTGTCGTGGCTTTGGAACCGCTGGCAATGAGGTGCTTTAAGTGCGTGAACCTCGGGCACACTCGGCAGCGGTGCCCAGTCGAAAGTTGACCGCACTGACACGTGCTACAATTGCTGTCAAAATGGCCATAAAGTGACGGCGTGCAACGTCGCAAACATGAGGTGCGCAGTCTGCGCTGCTGCTAAATGGTCCTCCGGGCATATCTTGGGGGGAAGGGACTGCCCCCCCTCCAGTAATGAAAGCGAAAGTGGCTCCTTGGACAAGGGCTACTTCAAGGGCGCCAGGGCATTTGCCTAATGAGGTTGAGATGCAAGAAACTTAATGTTAAGTACGGTCCATCTCAACTTCCTCTAGACTAATTAAACCACTCCAAAGCTGCACAAGACCTCTTGCCGCTGTGTCATCCAGCCCAAAAAGGACTGTGGACACGGCCAATACAGTGCCCATTGGAACCCCTACGGGCGCTGTCCACTCCCCTCCCCTCTCAATTAATGTGAGGGGTTTGGGATTTGTGGTGTGCGCCTGGGGAGAAATAGCCCTTGTAGGGGTATATTTCTCCTCAAACGGGGGGTTATCAGACCTGGAGGATTTTCTCCGGGACCTGTGCGTGGACGTAAGACGCTTGAGGCCGACCCAGGTCTTGGTCATGCATGGGAGACCTAAACTCTAAATCCACGACATGGGCTTTTTTTGTTCCAAATTAGTTTTTAAGTAAAAATGGTAATTATTTAGCGTTGTCTTTTGCATTTTAAGTAAACTTTTAATTGTATGTTACCAAAATATATCGTCCGTGTTTTTATATTGAAATAAAAACGGTTTTTTATAAAGATATTTTCTATCACTTTTTACTCATACCAAATCACCCCACCCTGGGGGTTATTTGGAAAGGCACCTTCATTTTAAAATAAACTATACTATTTGTTCATTCTGTTTTTATTTTTGTATTTTTAATATTAAGCAACACATACTTCTTTGTTTGTTAAAAATCAAAGAAAAAATAAATATTTAAATTATATCCCTACTTTTTAACCAAATAGCCCCGTTCTACAACCAAAAGTTAAGTAAGCCTCATACTTTCCCTCTGCTGGGCAAATATCTCAATCATTGAACAATTATTGGTGGGTATATTGGCTTGATCACCACGCTGTTCAAATGCGGGTTGGTTAAGTGATCATCACTACTGATCACTGACTCCGCAATCCAGGCGTTTGCGTTGCCACTCCACCACCGAGGTATTGGTTAGACCTGACAAAAATTTTTCAACGCTTTGAGGACGTAGTTTGATTCCCACCTAAAGAAGACATTTTTTTTCAACGTTTTGTTATCTTCTAGTAGTCTAAATATACATAGATAGCTTATTTTCAGGCGTAAGTAAAATAGCAAGTAACTGGTATACCACGTACCTGCATAGGAGGTGCCGTTGACCATCATGATGACTTCCAGCTCTGCTTCCTCCTTCAGCACTCGCCAGTACAAGTTGAACTCTTTAGATAGCTCCTTCTTTGTGTACAGCCCTAAGTTCATCTTCTTGTCCTTCCACGGAGCCTCTGTAAATGGAAAAAAAGAAAAATTTTAAAATGTGTAATTTTAAATAAGGCTTCTTGGCGGGAAATGTCTGCAGTTTTGTTTTATTTTCTATAATTTGTGTTTTGTCGAATATTAATGTGAAATAATGGTGGATTATTTACTGTTAGTTCGTGAACTTTAATGAGTGTTAGCAAATAAAACAAAACAGTCCAACATCACTTTTGAAATTCTCTCAAGAAGTCCGTTTAAGACCTCAATAAAGTCCCACGGCTTTATTGAGTCTCAAAGGGGTTTGGGGAAAATCATTTACCATTAAACGTTCATTATCACTCATTATCATCCACTTAATGTAAAGAAAATAATAATTACTTTTAAAAACTTGACGCTGGCTAAATGTGCTGATCGCACGAAGCCATTATTTAAGAGTTTATTTTTTTAATAATGATGATCAACTGATAATTAAAACAGGTTCAAGTAAAATATAGAGACTGCTATGAAAGTTCGATTGGACATTGTGCGATTTTAAATATTATGTAGCATAACTACATAGACATAAAAATCAATTGTCAAGAATGTATGTTCGCGTATCACTTCACAACGGCTGCATCTGTTTGGCTAATTCTTTTTTGTTGTGTTGTGACGAGTGCGCACTTGTATTTCTCCTTCAAGCACTTGTCAAAGAAAGTATATGCAATTATATTTGCAGTGACATTATACTCAGTTTTATTACAGCGCTTCTCGTAGAATTCGAACTGGCAGTAGCACATCCTATTAAGCGACTTAGTGTCGTTGGCGACCACGCACTTGTCGGAGTAAGTACATTTAAGTATACTCACTTTTATTGCAGCCCTTTCCGTAGAATCCGAAGGGACAGTAGCACATTCTAGTAGGCGATTCGGTGGCGTTGACGTCGACGCACTTGCCCCGTAGCCCGCAGTCGTTGTCATCCAAGCACTCGTCGGAGAACTGGCATCGAGGTCCCGAATACATTTTGTTGCACTTGCAGCGGCCGAGGATGTGGAAACCGTGGCCGGAACATGTCTCGTGGTACTCTTTGCCTGTAAAAAATTAACCTTAAAAATTTTTGGACGATTCGAACACACTTATAATAAGTTTACTTGAATAAAGAATTTATGACTATGACTGTGGAACGTAAAAAGTTTTATTGGTACAATGCAACACTTCATACTGAACATCATCATCATCCTATAAACGCCCCACTGCTGGCCTCAGAGCTTCCCACATAAACAACACACATGGGGAGATTCGGCCCTAATCCACCATCATCATCATCATCAGCCTAAAACGTCCCACTGCTGGGCACAGGCCTCCCACGTGAACAATAGCACGTGGGGATATTGGGCCATAACCCACCACGCTGGCCCAATGCGGGTTGGTGGGTTTTAACGACTGCCATCTTACGACAACAACCGGGACCAACGGCTTAACGTGCCTTCCGAAGCACGGAGGAGCTCAAGACGTTTTTAATTGGTCACCCATCAGGCGATCCAGCATTGCGAAAGTTGCTTAGCGGGCAAGATCGCAAGCCGAAAGCGCTAACCGCTACGCCATCGAGCTCCTCACACTAATCCACCACATTGAGACTAAATGCGGGTTGTTGGTGGGTTAAAACGACTGCTATCTTACGACTTCAACCGGGACCAGGCTTTACGTGCCTTCCGAAGCATGGAGGAGCTCGAGATGTTTTAATCACCCATCCAGCGACCCGGCATTGCGACCGTTGCTTAGCGGGCTAGATCGCAAGCCGTTATATTCACATATTCTGTAGGCAAATTCCTTGTACGTTTCTGCCGCTCGCTGTTGGGATAACATAAGTCATAATAGTTTCTCATTATCTTTAAATATATTGGTCATAATCTATAAATTAATATTTTCAATTACCTAAGATGCGATGCAACTATTATTATAGCTAGTCGTAAACACTGCGAGTTATGTCCATGGTATACTCATGCAGACAGTGGAATGTCGCGACATTCCACTGTCTGCATGTCGTGGCGTAATAATTTATGCAGTAATATTGTAGTGATGCGACGAGTACTAATTTTAGCGATACAATAAATTATTATATTAAACTATGGACAGTTTTTGTTTTTATACGTGGTTTTATAACAAGTTATGACGTATAAACTTAGATGTATACATATGAATTTCTTTATTTCGTTGTAAAACAAAGATGTAATAATATTTTTTAAGTTACTTGGAATAAATGGTTCTCACATGCACATCTGCAGTCGCTATATTTGGTGAAAAGTGGACTATGGTAGAGGACTGCTTTTGCTGTCCTCATTGCCTAGTCTCTGACTAGCCCTTCTGGGATAATAGTCGTGATTATATGTACGTATGTATGTACATGGTCCTCTAATGATTTACATATGTTAAGACCTTTGATTATACAGAGAGTCCCACGGATATGCCACATGGAGGGAAAGTACCTTGAATATTGTAGATGGAACATTTTACTGAAAGATGACATTATTTGAATTTAAAAAACAATTTAAACTGCATTCATAGATATTTTAATAATTACATGGTTGAAACGGGAATCGAACCCGTTACATGAGAAAAATAATCATCCTGTAGATTTATCATACCGATCGAAAGGCTTCATACTAAGGATATTTTTTTGCTAAATAACATAGTGTCACAACTAAAACGAAGACCATGAATTTTAAAGTTTGATGTGAAATTTTGTTCAGTAAAATAAAAAGATGACATTGCCCTAAGGACATACTTGTACAACTATTGAAATAAATACATACATTTGATTAATTTTGTATTAAAAATGTTAAAATTAATGGTCTTCCTTTTATTTGTGACACTATGTTATTTAGCAACAAATAATCCTTATGATGAAGCCTTTCGGTCGGTATGATAAAGGTACAGTAAGATTATTTTTTTCATGTAACGGGTTCGATTCCCGGTTCAACCATGTAATTATTTAAATATCTATGAATGCAGTTTAAATTGTTTTTTAAATTCAAATAATGTCTTCTTTCAGTAAAATGTCCCATCTACAATATTCAAGGTACTTTCCTTCCGTGTGGCATAGGTATCCGTGGGACGCCCTGGGGCCCAAGTCTGCTAATATACGAATGGCATAATTGAATCGCAATTGGATCGCATTGTAATTGTTTGACACATTTGGTATTCTCTTACTCATTTAAGAATACCAAATGTGTCAAACAATTACAATGCGATCCAATTGCGATTCCATTATGCCATTCGTAAATTAGCAGACTTGGGCCCCTGTATACATATCTATAGTCAAAGGTTAAGAAATACGTAAGTACCCAAAGAAGAATGGGCTTTTTGTATGAAACCCGTCCTACCCCTTGTAACATGGTAAGTTTCGAAATAAATAGTGTATTTTGTTGTAAGGACAACAAATATAAACGAGCGAATGAATGAATGAAAAAATAGAAATGAAAAGGGAAAAAGAAAAAAAAATGAGGGTGTATCCCCAGGGTATGTATACCCAGTTAAATTCAAGAAAAAATCTTGACTTTAATTTTATATTATCATTTATTATTTTAATTTTCTTCTTCTCAATAACTTTTTTCTCCAATGCCTGGCAGATTTGCTGTCACATAATAAAATGTATCACTTTTCAAGTACTTTCATTTGATGCATAGATATAAGTGTTACAAGAGAGGGGACGTTTTGCCCATTCTTCTTTATAGATTACTTAACATGGCCATAGTAGACCAGTTTCAGGATTATAAACCTATTAACAAACACCCTTTACAACATAGAAAGCATAATACAATCAAGGTTTCGATATGGGTATAGATAGATATATTCGAAAATTAGCATTTAATAAGCTTAATATACAAAACCAGTTGCATGATAATAATCGCCCTTGTCAAAACTCACTGTGTTCCGTCCGCAAGCTTATAAGACTACTAGTTCATTAGTCATTCATAGTTATAAATTTGATTAGTCCTGACACAGCTGATTAGCTTAATTTATTGAGGAATTCCTTTGTTGCATTACAAATTGATACTTAATTAATTTAAATCTTTCAACTTTACGTACCGTTTTGAGCAGGGCCTGAGTTGTGTTGCGTAACGTTTCTTGCAAGTACGAGTATAATCGTTCCTACTTGAGAATAAAACATGTCACATACGATGTTCTTTTTTATTATTTTACTAAGGGTAAGCACTTGGCCTTCATCTCATCTGAAGATTATTTGAGTAAAAATTGGTGGAAGGGCTTGTTTTAAGTCCGCCTAACTAGCTACGTACATACATATAATGACGACTATTATCCCCGAAGGGTTAGTCAGAGACTAGGAAATGAGGACCACAAAAGCAGTCCTCTGCCATAGTTCACTTTTCACCAAATAGCGACAGCACATGTGCTTAGCATGACAAGTGGTGAGCCCATCGCCGCTCTGCGCAGTTGAATATTTGTGCAGTCTTTAGTCCGTTAGTCGCCTTTCACGACACCCAAGGGAAGGGGGGGTCGTACGTAGTATTCTTTTACCGCTACTTAACTAGCTACCTAACTAGCTACCATTATATTATCTAAATATGTCGACATAATATCAGTGCTAGTAGCATTGTTTTGATTTTGTACCGGCAGTTGGAGATAAGATAGTCAGTTACTCAGCGGATAAGTAATATATACTCAAATTTATAATGCTAATTTATACAATGCTCTTACAGCAGTTTAAGTAATACTGCTGTATGAGTTGATGGTAAGGCCCTAGGAGGACATCATGTATGATGTAGTTTATAGTACAGTACACTCACTCGGCAGTATGTCGGCGCAGGAACAGAAGCTGTAATGGGCGATTTTCCGAGATCAAAAAAAAAGAAATTGGTTCGTAAATGACTTCATAGATGGCGCTTAGCATAGATTAGTATGGCGCATGGTAAAAGGCGAGTTCATGAAAAGCACGTGTATGGCTGCGTAATATTTATTCTATTTCAAAATAGAAATAGGTTCTGGATGTCCTGAATATAAATAGGTAAGTAAATACTATTTTTTTATTCTTTTGGTAGACAAGTAAAAGTGTAGAATTTATTACAGCCCTTAGGTAGGTACGGCTTTCATAAAACGACATCTATCGAGTGTTTTTGAACTAATTTTTACTTTTTAATTTGGGCTGTCAGAAAATCGCCCATTGGCCCTGCGCGTTGTTGTTAGTCTTTATTGCCTAGTCCCTTTGGGAATAATAGAATGCACTTACGTGGCAGTATATCCATGTCGGCGCAGGACCAGAACCTGAAGTTGGCTGTAAAGTGCTTTGGCGGTCCTTTTTGCTTAGTCTCTGACTAACCCTTCGGGGGTAATAGTCGTGATCGTGAGTGTATGTATTTAGTTTTTGTCTCTGACAAACCGTACCTTTGTGGGTAAAAGCACAGAATAATCAATAGTAGGGTATATTATGTGTGTAGTATGCACTTACGCGGCAGTATATCGATGTCGGCGCATGACCAGAATCTGTAGTTGGCCCCCCACTCGCCAGCCTCTCGCTGGAGCTGTAACGTGCAGTTCTCACAGGTGAAATCGCCGGGCAGGCGGACCTCGTACTTCTGGGCCCTGGAAAAAGTAAATGAAGTTGAACAGCCTATTTTACACATACAATCGATATTCGCTTGTGCTCCATTCCGATCGCGCATACATACAGTAGCTTGGGCGTAGGTCGTATGCAAGCGAATATTGCCGAAAAGTGGTCCGGGAACGTCCTCGACTGTACATACATCAAGCACGTTTCCCTGAGGGGTAGGCAGTAGGGTTGCCACTCATACTCTAAAATAGAGCATTCTCCTCTGTTTCATGTAGGCGTACTTTATAATCTACGACACCAATAAAGTACGTTAAAATACTCTATTTACGTAGAACTATTTACGTAAAAGACAAATATTTGGTAATTGTCGCAAAGAGCAACAAAAAATACGATTTTAATGACAAATAAATAAATACTCTTTTTTATGCTATGTACTTTATTTTTGTTGTAACAAAATGTAAAAATACCTTATTCGTCCAAAAAATTGTGGCAATCCTAGTAGGCAGGACTACAGCTTTCCATTTGCTGCGATCCTTTAATTAATGAGTGTGTAATCTCACTATGAGCTGTTGTCCTTGTGGGAAAGCTAGTGCCCAGCAGTGTGACGTTTAAAGGCTGATGATGATGACGATGACAGCCTATAAACTATCCAACTACTGGGACTTTGCCCAACACGCAATTAACAAGCGCAGTGTTTTTTTCCCCCAAAAAACGGACACACTTGTTTTATCTGTTTATTGTATAGAGATACAACTTGATATATTAGCCAGAGTAAAACTCCCATGAACATCTTTAGCGCTTTAACGACTGCTGCCATCTTATGACAACAACTGGGACAAACGGACGTAGTAACTATTACTTAATATGTGCCAACAACTTTTAAGTGCCTTCCGAAGCGAGGAAATTATAATTGCATTAAAAAATAAAATGATAAAACCAATACTCACGTAACATCGTCTCTGACAAATTCCGAGCCGGCCGCCCTCGGCGTTAGATCGAGCACCGGTCTCTCCAGCTCATCCAGTATTCTCAAACTGAATCCACCCTGGAGACAAGACACTGATTATTGGAGATATCATGTTTAATCATTAAGCTTCATCTGAAAAAATAAAGCCATGTGAGACATTGTCTCGTAAACTAGTTTGTACGAGGGTTTATGTACTTTCTTTTATACTCCCTTTGTTTAATAATTAATTTAGGTCTTATGTAATTTGTTTTACAATATTTTATATTTTAAAAACTTAACCTAGTCTGCCACCGGCAGCAGGGATAGACCCAAGCCATCGGTGGTTACTGGTTAGGGCTGCAGACAGAGTGATGAACCTCCTGACAATACGTGCCGTGTCAAGGAGTATAACTGTCTTCTGTATCTGGTCTTTGATCCAACATTTTAGCGAGAGCCTCTCTAGATGTTGATCGAGGCTCTTAGCTATAAGGCCGTTCTCCGAAACGACTATCGGTACAATAATGGTTGAATCCACACATTCCACATGGCGATACCCTCGTGAGCCCAGTCAAGGTACTCACTGAGCTTGTCCTTCTCGGATTATTATTACTATTATTATGGCGATAGGCCATCACCTGTCACGCTGAGCACATGTGCAGTCGCCATTTGGTGAAAAGTTGACTATGGCAGAGGACTGCTTTTGCGGTCCTCATTGCCTGGTCTCTGGCTAACCCTTCGGGGATAATAGTCATGATTCTATGTATGTATATTTTATTATTATCTTAATTAATGGTCTCGCGGTATATGTATACAATACCTATATGCATCTCAAAAATATCTAAGAAAACATATTTGTACATCTCTCTAGTGCACCAAAGAGACCTCTTTGGTGTACTACAGAGCATTCTAAATACTTCATTCAAAATCAGAGTAGCAATGTCGGGGCGATTTCAAATACGAGGAATATATTTTGTAATAGTTACACTTAGGATTGTACGGTCGATTGAATTAAAAGTGGAGTCCCCCCACTAAAAATAACTCGGGTGAAACTCCTCAAAGCACTTATAGCAACTGGAATGTGGGTGACAGGCACTTGTCAATTTAAAGTGATTTTGTAATAATGACATAGTGCTATTTTATTCTGTGATAGTGCGAACTTGTTCAGTTTGTTGACATGTTGCTTATTTTACGTTAGTTCTTCATTTTATTACTTTATGAGCATGATTAACTATGCACAGACATGTATAACATATATTTTTTATAGATATAGCTTGTATAAATAATTACAAGAACTTTTTACTATTATCCATCTTCTTACATACCTACTAAATTAAAGTAAACTATGCTAAAATTAATTTCACAATACACAAAAACGGCTATTTAAATTTTTATGAACAACTTTTTTATAGTCTATTCAAAATAAGCGATTACCTACATAATAAAAAAATAACGAAACTCACACGGTGTGCGTACGCCAGGTGCCAATGAACTATAAACGTCGATCCGGCCAGAAAAGACGTTTTCAGTGTTCCTGAAACAAATACACACAATTAATTAATTTTAATTAAAACAATACAATACAATCAACAACTATACACTCAATGCACTGTTCAGATTGCCATATACAAATTCGATATCAGCGCCATCTAGCGGCGAGTAGCGTTACTACGCAAAGTTGACACCGATTAGAGTAAGTTACGCAACCAGCCATAGATGTCGCAACGTTTCCAAAACACTTTAGCTCGATTGTGCTCTTGAGAAAATGAATGTGTTAATGTTATTTCTACAGTAGGTACCGAACGTTTAGCTTTTCTAACAAAACATTTTCGTTATGCAATTGAACACAATTCTCATGGTTAATTGCTCACTTCCCTCTTTCGGCGTGTAATTAAATTAGATAACTTCGAGCGTCTGCTAGTAGGCAATTTATGCACAAATTCTACTTTCCTCTTTTTTGTAATTGTAATTCCAAAGTCATGGAAGTGGAATAGGTCTGGTGAAACCTGCGAACTCGTAAGATAAGGTGTTCACACATCTGTGTTAGTTTTTAAATTTCTATAACTTACTACCTACCACGGAGCAAATTCTCCGTGTGTTACATACCTACTTGGATGTAAAATAAGGCTTACATACAAGTTTAGTATAATACACTTTCAGGTGAGTATGTAATGGGCATAAGAATGGCCAATTATTTATTACTAATAAATAAAAGACTTTAATTTTAATGCCGTAAGTACAATGGTCAATAATTGTCTTATGTCTCATACTGGCCAATAAACCACTCTAAACAAGAATAACCCACATAGTACCCACATAGTACCCATGTAGGACCTGTGCATTTTTACAGGTCATCATAATCTACTGTCTATAAACATCCCACTGCTGGGCATGGGGTGCTTAGGCCATAGCCAACCACGTTGGCCCAATGCGGGTTTTGAAAGGTGCTAGCTAATTGCTAACTATTTGCTATTGCTGTGTATGCCTATGCTGTTTTGTAAGGCAGTCTGACTCTTGAGTGGCAATAGTGTGGTATAAGCAACCGTTTCCCAGGCCTTTGTCGATTATTTTATTTTTTAAACTTAATTGCTTTAAGTACAGCAAATGGCAGACTTAAGGTCATAAGGCATTCTCTGACATTCGACCAGTAAAGATCAGTTATGATCAGAAAGCCTAACTTGCAGAACGTCATTGAAGCAAAATGTCTAAAATCAATGTCTAAGTTGTAAAAAGTCTAAGAAGCAAAACGTCTAAAATAAAAATTGCCTTATCAGAATTACGTCTACTACTCGTATGTTAAAATGTCAAAAAGGTAAATTGCCTTAGCAGCACTACGTCTATACCTACCCACAGAGCAATGCGGCTTCCGTCACAGAATAATAGCTTCTGTGCCGGAAGGGGTAGCCAATGTAGCCATACGAATTCCCCTCTATCATAGACAAATAAGATAATATATCGTCCTTGCCTCTATCAAAGTAGGTACAGTGGTACTAGCCCAAGTGATCGTAGTTATACATAAAAAGACGAAAGCTGAAAAACTACTTTTTAGTTACACAGTTAAGAGGGTTTACGCATTTCGGATTCCCATACAAACTTCCAAGTCGACATTTTTAAAAACCAATAAGCCAATTTTGATGAAACTTTGCATGCTGAAGTAAAACAAAGGGATCTAAATAGTTTGTTAAAAACCTTTTTTTAAAACGTTTTTTTAGCTGAGTTATTGCGATTTAAAGGCCACTATAGAAAGTTAAAAATCATAATAATTCAGTTAAATAAAAAAATTTTTTAATGTTTTCAACAAACTATTTAGATCCCTATGTTTTAACTTCAGCATGCAAAGTTGCATCAAAATTGGCTTATTGATTTTTAAAAATTTCGATTTGGAAGTTTGTATGGAAAATCGAAATGCGTACACCCTCTTAAATAGCACAAATTTTAATATAGATGCTTAAATAAATTATATTTCGGCGTGACAAGTAAACGGCTTGCTACTAAATCTTAAGGTTTATATTAATGTTGCTTATTTATATTCTGTATGTTAGTTAAGTAACTGTGTCGAGGACATGTAACTAATAATAATAATAAAATTAATAAACACACAATTAGTTTATTAATAATAACCTGTACGTACTACGTTTTAACTTCTTGTGCCATAAAGTCTTAAGAGAAAAAGTTATGATAAAATTGGTCACCCATTCATGGATCTGTATCATTATCATTAATTAGGGAAAAACCACGGCCATTTAATTAAAAAAAACAAATTAAATACAATCTCAAGTACAATTTCACGTTTCTCGTACTTTGATTATTGCTACAATGAATATTAGAAGTTTTCATTTAAATCGAGCTAAAAATAAAAACGCATCGACCGTGACAGGACTCGAACCTGCAATCTTCGGATCCGAAGTCCGACGCCTTATCCATTAGGCCACACGGTCTCGTGACGTAGACGCCGCAAATGCGAGTCCCTACCCTCGGAGGCCCTGCGCGCGCAAACTTACATTGGGGTGAAGCCACAGAACATGGACCACAGAATATAGATACATAGATAAAGCAAATGCATGTACTTCGCGTGTCCGAAAACCCCGACCAAGCGTCACGGAGTTGGTCGACGTTACCTTCCGCCCGCGCGCGTAACTAAAAAAATGCCACGTTACGTGATAACGAGGCATTTTCCTAAAAATTTCGAGCACCTAAAGCACAGAACCTAAAGGCAGAAACGTAACGTCGGCTGTGACGTCACTATAGGTGTTATAAAAAGTCGATACGCTTGGTTTTTAATCATAAAGTTACTATACCTAGCGGTAGGTATGGTAACTATATGTTTTTAATACAAACCGCGTTATACTTGCGTTATGTCTATATCTGTGGGAAAAGCTTTGATAAATTGGATCTATAGAAATAGGGAGACACTGGAACTGCGGGTCTATGGGCTAAAAAATATGGATATGGACATGGGCTTCATTTAACATTTGAAGCCCATATTTTGTCCTTATATGGGCATATTATGGGCTTCAAATGTCAAATGAAGCCCATGTCCATATTCATATTTTTTAGCCGATAGGGTAGCTGGTCAACTCATCGTCTAGTCTCTGACTAAGCCCTTGGGGTTAATAGTCGTGACTCGTGAGAGTATGTTATGTATGGTAGTATTGGTAGTATGATAGGTATTTGTTTGTACAGTCGTGGAAGTACCCGGTCGACCACTGTTCGGCGATGTTCGCTTGCATACGATCTAGTACGCTATTGCTAAGTATGCGATCGAGGAGCCCGATGCTGGCGCTGCGGCTAGCGCGTTCGGCTTGCGATCTTGCCCGCTAAGCCACATTCGTAACGTCGGGTCGCTGGATGGGTGACCAATTTAAAAAAAAAACATCTCGAGCTCCTCCGCTCTTCGGAAGGCACGTAAGGCGTTGGTCACGGTTGTTGTCATAAGATGGCAGTCGTTAAAACTCACCAAACCACATTGGGCCAGCGTGGTGGGTTATGGCCCAATATCCCCACGTGGGAGGCCAGCGCGCGCAGTGGGACGTTTATAGGCTGATGATGATGAAGTATGCGATTCTCTAAGCAACACAGACGCTGCGCGCATCGCTGTGATCATGGATGTTACAGCCATCACATCTGTCGCTGCAGTCACGGTTGAGGTCAAAGTTGAGGCTGTTTTACTTACAAAATACCCATTTTATACCTACAAGAAATGTCAAACAAGTGATTCTCTATCACGCCGCTTACAGCCGTGCGGAGCTAGAGTCGAAGCGTTGAAAATTATTTAGAAGAATACCAATGCTCATCACTGTGGCAGCCGCTGCTGCCAAGGCTTTTACGATGTTTGCGGTTAGAGAATCGCACTACTGTACGTAGTAGGCGCGTTCGGAATGGAACGGAAACAAGTGAATATCGCCGAAATGTGGTCGACCGTCTGTTATGCCTCTCGCCGAATAAAAGTAAGACCCATATGGAACTGAGCGTGGAGGGTTATGTACGATCCAATCTCCCTATGTGTTGTTGTTCATGTAGGAATAGGGTTCACAGGTTTTCGGCTTTTTACAGTCGTGTCCGGACAAATATTCCTACTAATTTATCAACGCGAAAGTTTGTAAGTATGGGATATTCCTCGAAGCGCACCCATTTTGCAGCGCACCATTAGGTAATTAAAATATTGTATTTTTACTCCTCGAAGCGCACCTACGGTAAAAAATAGAGAATATTCGTAATATTGATGTCGATAGAAACTAGGACTAGGTGCTTAGGCAACTTACTACGTTAATAATAAATTGAATCATGACAGTCATATTGATCTAAATGTACCAGGGAGACTTAAATGAAAAGAGGTAGATAGGCGCCTTAGCGATCTTCAGGAAAAAAGAAAATAGGAACGAGTAGGACTGGTGCTGCAACTTACTATGTCAATAATGAATTGAATCATTTCAGTTATTTTGAACTAAAAGTACGGCAGTACTATTAGTTATTCTGTGCTAAAAGTACCAGGGTGACATAAATGAAAAGAGGTAGATACTCTAAAAATAAATGTACGATATTCGTTATCGTTATTTTTTGTTAGTTACTACATCTCTTTCCACATTTTATCTGCTGGTTCGCTTCGAGGAATAAAAATATAATATTTTAATTATCTATTCTGAAGCGCACCCGGGGTGCGCTTGGATGAATAGTTTAGGTACGCTTGGTCTGGGTGCGCTTCCAAATGGGTGCGCTTCGAGGAATACCCCTTATTTTGGATGGATATTTGTTACTCTTTCACGTAAAAACTCCTGAATGGATTTGGATGAAATTCGGCATACAGATAGTTTATAACCTGGATTAACACATAGGATACTTTTTATCCCGATATTCTCACGGGATCGTATGGATGGATGTTTGTTCCTCTTTCACGTTAAAACTACTCAATGGATTTAGATGAAATTCGGCATACAGATAGTTTATAACCTGGATTAACACATAGGATACTTTTTATCCCGATATTCCCACGGCAACGGGAATCACGTGGGTGATACTGCGAGCGGCCGCTTGTAATACATAAACAAGTCCGGCCTCTCATGCTTTTGTTTGGCTTTGGCTTCTGGTCAACCCCGTCACGTTCGCCAAACGATGCCGAACGAAAGCAAGCGATCGAGTTAGGCGGTCACACGACGCATATGCATATAGCTCATAATTTGAAACCAAATAGAAATAACATTTTCCCATACAAACTTCCGAGTCGAAATTCTCAAAAACCATTAAGCCAATTTCAATGAAACTTTGTATGCTAAAGTAACATACAGAGATCTAAATAGTTTGTTGAAAACATTTTTAGAAAACGTTTAAATAACTGAGTTAATGCGATTTTAAACTTTCTATAGTGGACTTTAAATAGCAATAACTCAGCCAAATAAACCTTTTTTTTTTAATGTTTTCAACGAACTATTTAGATCCCTGTATTTTGCATCAGCATGCAAAGTTGCACTAAAATTGGCTTATTGGTTTTTAAAAATTTCGACTTGGAAGTTTGTATGGGAATCCGAAATGCGTAAACCTACTTCAGGGAAAGGTGTCCGACTAATTATCAATCTGTGCCGGCTTTTCCTACTGAGCCTGACAATTAGGGTTGTAAAGGCCTACGACCTTACTCTTGAATTTGATGCCGATCTTTCGAGATTGGTATTGTGAAATTTCGTACTTATGGCGAACGCTCACGTCAATAAATATTGTGATAATAATATTTATCACGATATTTATTGATGGATCTTGGGCTGGACCACAGCACACCCTACACCATCAATACGGATCGCGTCAAACTCTACGACGAAGACGTTATTAGGGTTGCCACCCGTGCTCTAAATCTACGACACCAATAATGTAAGCTAAAATACTCTTTTTACGTAAAACTATATGCGTAAAAGATAAATATTTGTTAAATGTCGCAAAGAGCAACAAAAGATACGTTTTTAAGGACAAATAAATAAATACTCTTTTTTTATGCTAACCATGTAGTTACTTTTTTTTTCTAACAAAATGAAAAAATACCAAAGGTAAGGTAAATAATACCTACCTACATTATTTATTTAATAAATGTTTTTTGCTTTACATTGTCCTTTTTTACGTGTCTTTTATATCTGGGCTTAATATACGCTACTTGTCAAAATAAAAAATATCAGGCAATTTAGGGTACTCGGTGGGCAAAATTTGGCGAATTGAGTAAGCTCATTTCTGGCAACCCTGACTGACACGATGAATCTTGACGCGCGACACTACACTACACGCAAGATAAATATCACGATCTGGGATCTGGGATCAGGATCAGATTTTCAGAAATCCAGCGATAAATATTGTGATCCGTCAATACACTACACTACCCGTCAGTATATATTTACGGATCACAATATGGATCTTGCGTGTAGCGTTCGCCTATGAGTTACGACACCAGCGCTAATTTGGATTTATATTGGGTGAACTAAATGGCATTTAGTTTTGCATTTAGTTTACTCAATATATGCGCAATATGAATCCATATTAGCGCTGGTGTCGTAACTTAAAGAGTACGAAACTTCACAATACTAATCTCGATCGATCGCAATCGAATTCAAGAGTAAGGAGGCTGTAACCAGCAGTTGGATGTATAGCATGTTTAAAGACGTATCATGAAAGAACTGAGAACGTATTGAAGATTTGAAGCCGAGGCAACCGCTATTCAAAGAATTAGCAACACGTTTAATCATCTGTTTTGGTGATCTAAAAGTTGACAATTTTTTTGCATAAATATTCGTCATAGCTGTTCAGCTGATTATAAACGTCCCACTGCTAGGCCTACTGAGGTCCAGGGTTTAATTCTCGGGTTTGTGATGAACAACCAAAACCAATACCCATCAATTGTAGCAATGACTTAATAACAATAGTGGAGGCCTTTGCCCAGCAGTGGGATATGATACTTAACAGCTGACCCAATGCTCATCATCATCATCATCCTATACTTGTCCACTGCTGAACATAGGCCTCTCCAAGAGCACGCCACTGACCACGACTCGCGGCTACTCTCATCCAGCTCTTACCAGCCACCTTGCGGAGATCGTCGCTCCACCTAGTCTGAGGTCCTACGCTACGCTTGCCGAGTAAAGGTTGCTTCACACATATCAGTGAAGCCACAGTTCCGGCACAGTGCCGTCACAGCGTTTTTCATACATTCTCTATGGACGCCACCCCACCTATCAGTGATATTACTCTCAGTGTCAGTGCCGCCACCGGCAAATCACGGACGTATTCTTTTTGACAAAATTCATAGAGAATGTATGAAAGAATATTTTTCACTGTGCCAGTACTATGCCGGAACTGTGACTTCACTGATATGTGTGAATCAAGCTTTAGGGGTTCTATCCAACATCATACATACATAAGACTTTAAACTATCGCGTTGCATTGCATTAAAAATAATTGAACGGGACCTAACTACTTACAAAAATTAATCGTGTTAGATCCCGTTAAAATATTTTTAAAATCATACAAACATAGACAGATTCACGACTATTATCCCCAAAGGATTAGTCAGAGATTAGGCAATCTTCTTCGTCGCATCGATGGTTCAACATCCACGCAACAAACCCTTAAATATTTTTGGCCCAATATTCCGCTGTTGCCACCTCAGGAGGAGAAGCCTCATTTAGATCTTTCAACGTGCAGGTATAAGGACAACGTGGGCATGACAGCAGATGCCGCATGTCTTGCTCGGGAGCGCCACACTCGCACTGGACAGAGTTCAGAGCAGTATAACCCCAACTGACCATATTCGATCTGCAGCGGCCCACTTGGGTCCGGAGTCGGTTAAGTGACTTCCATATGGGCCACGCTAGTTCAATGCCAGGGGGAAGGTTTTCGGAAGGTGCAATGGAGTTAGGTGGTGGGGCACATGTTTCCTGCCACAGTTTGCAGCAGGCCTCTCTAGGGTGTCCCTTTAAAGCTTTTGTGGACTTTAGGAAGCTCCTACGACTTTTGAGGCGACTTTCAGGCGGTTGGTGCTCGAACAGTGAGTGCCTGTTGTCGGATTCCTGTTTTTGCTTTTCCAGAGAGCAAGCAACGCCACGCAATGAGAACCACAGAAGCTATAGTTATAGTATAGATAGCTATAGTCCACGTTTCGTGAAAGGTGATGAGACCATCGCCGCTTGCTTTTGGATTTATGTGCTGTATTTAATCCGTTAGTCACCTTTTACGACACCCTAGTATTTTTTTGGGAGCCTTACCCCACGGCTTTATCCGACATCATATGGACGGAGCCCGAGTCAACCTCTCAAAAGCTCGTAGTGCAGCCTACCGACCAACAGACGAGACTCTGGTGACTTACCGATGGTGGGATAACCGGGGCCCGGTAGTTGCCAAGGGCATCGGAACTGGTTTTTTTGGTTCTGAACCGATTTGGCTAAGGGTAGCAAAAGGAACCGGTTTCCGTTACTAAAAGAACCGGTTTCGGTTTTTTCTAAAATCTCTCTAAAAATCATAACTTTATGATATCTTTAGACAATAAAGTTTTTTTAGTATTGCTTAATATGAATTATGTGGCTGTACTTTTAAAATAAATTAATAGAAAACATCAGACAGGACATTGTTTAACATTCTGCTGAATACGATCGCAGTGAGTGGCTAAGTTTTTATTAACAGTGACTTTTTTAGTAAATCTTATAGGCACTCATACGAAAATGAAAGGTTTAGGCGCATTAGGGCTAATTCTCATTGCGGCAACCGACTCGCTAATGGACTACTTCTCATTATGGCCACTTCTCATTTTGGCTACTTCTCACTTGGGCTACTTCTTATTAGGGCTACTTCTCATTAGGGCTACTTCTCATTAGGGCTACTTCTCATTAGGGCTACTTCTCATTAGGGCTACTTCTCATTAGGCCTACTTCTCATTAGGGCTACTTCTCAAAATTTGGGAATGTTTATTAAAATAAGTACTGTCTTTATGTATATAAACATGTTTATTCATTCATAAGAGATCAATGACATTATTTTAAGAATAAATCAACATGAATTGAACCAATGTAATATTATAAGTATTATTACTTTAGTCTGGTTTGAAACTAACATTTATTTGTTTATAACATACACAAATCAATAGTTAAAGGATAGGTAAACATTACTAGGTGTCACACCTTTTAATTAAATTTGACTAAAAGAAAAGAAACAAGACAGATTATAAGAAAAATAGCTATTTTACCACTTTTACCCGCAGAGAATATACCAGAGCTTTGCCAAAAACTAACAGAGATTATTGAAAATGAATCGTTGTTACCATTGTTTGAAACGTTTTTAAAATACTTTGCAAAACAGTGGTATCCAAGAATGAACCCTGCGCTTCTTAGTTGCTCTGGACAATGCCACCGCACTACCAACGCTTTGAGGGGTGGCACCATCGGATAAATGTGAAAATTCCCAAGTGTCCAAGTTTATTATTATTCTTACAGAAACTCTGAAAAGAAGCCAACCATTTTGACTCCAAACTCAAGAACAGCCATATCCAAACAAAAAAAACGGCATAACAAGTACATTCATTTCGACAAAAAGTATAAAAAAGTACTTACGAAACTAAAAAATGGTCAAATAACAGTTATTACATTTTTAAAGATGAAAAATGACTTTTTACCAGCTTCTTAAATAAAGGTAACTAATTAATATTGATTATTAATTATTGTGGTGATTTATGCTTATATAAAGATATACCTAATTATTATTGTTTGTTATTTATTGTGTGGATTTATGTTGATTTGATTGAAATTAAAGTAATTAAAAGAAGTGACACCTAGTTATGTTTACCTATCCTTTAACTATTGATTTGTGTGTGTTATAAATAAATAAATGATAATTTCAAACCAGACTTAAGTAATTATAAGAAGTAATACTTATAATATTGTATATTTACCTATTACATTGGTTCAATTAATGTTGATTTATTCTTAAAATAATGTCATTGACCTCTTACAAACGAATAAACATGTTTATATACATAAAGACAGTACTTATTTCAATAAACATTCCCAAATTTTGAGAAGTAGCCCTAATGAGGTAACAAATTTATTAGTTAATAAATTTAAAAAAATCATAAAATGTAAATTGTGCCAAAAGGCGTATTATAGTTTTGACAATTTCTTTAATGACAAGGCTGCTTGGCAGTGACACGAATTGCTCCCTAGGTAACTAGATTTTTAAAAATGTATTAGATTTTGAAACCTTTGATAAATTAGTTTGACTTTTGACCTAAGCTTTTGACATACAATTTTATTTTTGACGAATCTAATTAATTTTTATAATTTTAAAGATAATAAAGTATATATATATTTTTTTTATAAAGATAAGTAGCCCTAATGAGAAGTAGCCATAATGAGAAGTAGCCCTAATGAGAAGTAGCCCTAATGAGAAGTAGCTCTAATGAGAAGTAGCCCTAACGAGAAATAGCCCAAGTGAGAAGTAGCCAAAATGAGAAGTGGCCATAATGAGAAGTAGTCCATTAGCGAGTCGGTTGCCATAATGAGAATTAGCCCTAATGCGCCGAAACCAAATGAAAGGATCATAAATCAATCGTATGAGGTCGGCCGCCGCGCGCATCGTCCCCCTTTGAGGGTGTCGTGGAGGTGGTGGAGTGCAGCAGTGAGTACTGCCTCCCTAGACAAGCGGCAAACGCTCACTCCCTGTCTATTCGTAAATCGTCATACACTGCGGTAAAATAAATACAACAGTACAACGAATTACGAATAAACAGGGGATAAGCCTTTACCACTTGTGATGATGTTTGTTACTTTTTACGTGAAAGAGTAACAAACATCCATCCATACTTAAAAACTGTTTATAATATTAGTAGGATGTACGTAAAACTATTTACGTAAAAGACAAATATTTGTTAAATGTTGCAAAGAGCAACAATAATTAATGTTTGCGACATTAAGAGAGAGTAACAATAATTAAATACGTTTAAAAGGACAAATATAAAAATACTCTTTTTTTATGCAATGTACTTTATTTTTGTTCTATCAAAATGATAAAATATTTATTCGTCCTAAAAAGTGGTGGCAACCCTAGCCACAGTTGGTAAGTTATGTCGCAATCTCCCCATGTGGGAAGACCTGTGCCCAGCAGTGGGACGCTTATAGGCAAATGATGAAGACTTATAGAAATCATATGAGGGTTACTCAATAATGCTGCGGAATTTAGTTTCTCGTCGCCTATAAACCGGTTACGTTTTAAAGGTCATAGGCGGTCACCAGCAAAATCTTTACGAAAAAAAACACTTGAGGCTTATGATTGTCAAAAAAAAACCGCCTTATTTTTTGATAATAATTTTACTTATAATAACGGGTAGGTAGTAAAAGAAATTAATATCAAATTAAAATTAATTATTATAAAATTTTAAACACTAATTTTTTATTCGTTTTTATATCAGTCAAAATGTTACTATTATTTTTATACAGCATTATTCAAATTATATAAAACTGGAAACAAAAACTTTCGCAGCCGGTAGGATTCGAACCTACGCTCCCAGAGGGAATCTGATTTCGAGTCAGACGCCTTAACCACTCGGCCACGACTGCTTTCTAAGCAAGGCCGAAATTATGGACTCAATTCTTCTGATCTTCGTTTTGTTAATGCACAGATAAACCCAAACTGATGACTTACTGCCATTTAGCATTCTCTACCAGTCGACCAGTGGAAGAATAAAAATAGGATGTAATAAAGACAATTTAGGATTAGCATGAGGATTATTTCCAGTTTTAAATATGAAATAATCTAGTTTTAGTCACAGCGACAGCTTTTAGGTAAATAGTTTTAGTTTCCAGTAAACAGGCCTTGTAGAGAAAAAATTATTAAATTAGGTGTCATTATTGCAGTACACTATTTGGTTTTATTATATTAGTCATTGCTAATGCTGATTTACTAATCCTACTACTTAATCCTTGGTGCTAGTAGTGCTACACTATTATTTATTCTGTGGTGCTACACCTAAAACAAGCAACAAGATTCGACATAGAGATGTTAAATAATATAACCACCATACCTGGTTATTTATCATTTCTGCTAGCACGTTAGTATAGTAACAATATCCTAAATTACAATACATTTTAATTATACCTTACGCTTACGAATATTTCATAGAAACTGTCTATGCAAACCACATGTAAACTTACCTACCAACAATCTATGGATGCGTTTATTATGCCTAAAACTATAAGTTCGTTTATTATCATTTCACACGGGAAACAGGAAAGAAACTCTATCTGTGTATTATGAAATTATGTAAAAACACACTGCACCGGTGTCGGTGTCAGTGACTTGGGCACTCGGGTCTAGCCATAGAAGCATCTGTTTACATTCTAGACCGGCCTCGACCTAGGTCACTGACCTCAGACCTGCCTGACTCACCGCGTCATCTCTTGAGATAGGCCCTGTCTCTTTATATAAACGAGATGGCAGAAAATCCTATGAAGAGTTGCAGATAGAATCCGCGTACTTACATGTACTCAGTAATGTAATGTTTGCAGTACCGCTACAACTTCAAGTAAGTACCTACATATTTACGAGTTTAAGACAGAAACCAGGTTTAACTGTAGAACATGTATTGGAATGACAGGGCAATAATAGTTGTTGTAAAAGACGACTAACGGACTAAAGACTGCACACACCTCCAACAGCGTAGAGCGGTAATTGGCTCACCACATAACACGCTGAGCACATGTTTATTTATTTTAATTTATTTTATTTTTATTTATTTTATTAGCTACACAATATAGAATTACAGCGTTTACATAGTCATTTTCAGCTTGTACAAACATTGGTAGACTGCACTTCCAAAGTATGTGCAGACAGCATGCATTAAACACATCAAAGTCAAAGTCAAAATACTTCAATAAACTCAATTAATAAGTACTTTGAATGGTCCAAATTTTTTTTAACCTACTACCCATTCAGGACATAATTTTTTAACTGTGGCAAAGAATGGGCGCAAGAAACCACAGCGCACAAAAGCAACGACATTTACAAACAAAAAAAAGAACATGTCGTTACCAGGTCAATACAAAATTTGAATTCAAAAATTAGAAATAGAAATTTCAGATCCAAGCTGTTTTGTCTTCTGTGTAATCTGACACTTTATAATAAGCTTTTTTATAAAGCTTTTCTTTGATTTTGATTATAAATTTATTAAGATCTAATTTCCGAATCGAGATCAAAAAGAATCGAGTATAAAACATTATTTCTAAATTAATTACCTACAACAATTAATCACAATTTCAATCTATACTCGCAGACCCGCAATCGGCGGCGTTGAAAGACCTTATCTTGTATTATTTAAAACAATGATTCCTTAATTTTTTGTTATTTGTAAAGTTTAGGATAGATTAGACTATAGCTCGTTAGATTAGTTGTTAAGTCTTAACTATAAGTTAGTTAAGTAACTGTTTTTTTATTATTATTAGTATTGACGTCAATAAGTGCCTGTAAAGGTTTACATTGAATAAATAATTTGACTTTGACTTTGGATAAGATGGGGCTGACATACCTATCATTAATGGGTAAAAAGCCTCTAAACAATTTAAGATATTAAAAAAAAACAATTAATCACATTAATAATTGCCAATTCAAAATTTCAATTTCAATTCATAATTAAATAGGGATAGACAAAAACAAAACATGTGCAGTTTTTATTTGTTAAAACGTGGTCTGTGACATGGTGCATTGATTTTGCGGTTCTCATTGCCTAGTCTCTGTCTAACCCTTTGGGCATTGTGAAGTGGTACTCTAAGTATTGTGAGATAAAAATTGGATCAATTGATTAGCACATCCCTAATGTCACCGCGTTCCGTAACCCAGCACTAGTCGCCGTGGTTTGACACTTGAACTTGAGTTAGCGGGCTTTTAGTAGTTGTTGTAAAAAATTGTATACTAACTACATAAATTAACCTGTTGCTCGCGCCGTGAATACATAGTCTGTATTTCTGTACTAAAGACACAATAGAATTTTAATGGTTCCGCGCATCTTATGATGCGCGCGGAAAATGGGTATGTTTAATGGGGTTGTTCCGTATTCAACCCACACGAACTCAACCCACTAATTAATTTTTCCTTACTCAACCCATTTCTATTCCTTACTCAACCCACAGCAATATTTTAATTTTTAATTCCTTACTCAACCCACATGTATTCCTTACTCAACCCACATCGAAATTATAAAGAAAACACCTATTTGTGGGTACGGTTTGACCAAAAACTAATAGTGCCTGTTACTATTTTGTTTTTAATACATTAATAATAATTACGGTTCATAAAATAGATCATGTATATACTATATTCCGCTATAAAATAAAACTTCTAAAAGTGGGACATAGCCATATATTATTATAAATATCAACAATTAAGTTAAAATATTTCTCTTAAACTCTTAGAACTTGCCGGAGTTTATTGTTACCACTCACCTGAATAAGCGGTGTACTCTCCAAAATAATATTAATAGTTAAATCAATTGTTATAAAAGTAGGAGAAATGATATAGTTATTATTATAAAAATCAACAATGAAGTAAAATTGTGTCCCTCATAAATTAAGTTCTTAGAACTTGCCGGTGTTCTATTGTTACCACTCACCTGAATAATTGGTGCACTCTCCAAAAATAAGAATAAAAGTTAAATCAATTGTAATGGACCTTAATAGGTCAAGGATCATAAGACCGCCGGCGGTCGCGAAACAATTGACTTTCTATTGTGTCTGGTTTTATGGTGCTCAAAGGGTTAAGGAGGTCTCTGGACAGGTAATTAATAAGAGTGAAATAGCATTATCTTTCTTTCATCTTCGGTTCTAGTATTAAACAATGGTGATAGAGATAGCTATATTTTTTTGTTTGTTTGTTCTGAAAGGGCAAACCTTAAGATGGTCACTTAATCAGTTGCTCCTTAACTGACCGACTAAGCGCCATCTTATTATATTTAAGATGCACCAAGAGCGAGAAAGTGACTTACGCTATGTGGAATCACAACGAGAAGGTCAAGTTTTGTTGTTTGAAGGATTCCAATTTCATTATAGAAGAACAAATAAAGATGAAAGTATAATCTGGCGTTGTGTGAAGTCACCGGAATGCTTTGGCACTGTAACTACTCTACTCTACCCACTTAAGCGTCCGAGCCCCTATATTCTATTTATTGACATATCTCTAGTCTTAATCTGTCATTTTTTATGTAGACGGCTTGATAATGATTTTACTCTTTGTCTTAGACTAAATCTTAAATTTATGTTTGTCATAATCAAACAAAATTTATATTTTATTAGTAGAAGGAACCCGCGCTCACTTTTAATGAAAATATTGCATGCATTTATGTTCACAAAAGGTGTCCGTGGGTTTGGCTCATTTCATATTATTTTTGTTGATTTTATACAATATATTTGGCAATAATATATGGCTATGTCCCACTTTTAGAAGTTTTATTTTATAGCGGAATATAATGTATTAAAAACAAAATAGTAACAGGCACTATTAGTTTTTGGTCAAACCGTACCCACAAATAGGTGTTTTCTTTATAATTTCGATGTGGGTTGAGTAAGGAATACATGTGGGTTGAGTAAGGAATTAAAAATTAAAATATTGCTGTGGGTTGAGTAAGGAATAGAAATGGGTTGAGTAAGGAAAAATTAATTAGTGGGTTGAGTTCGTGTGGGTTGAATACGGAACAACCCGTTTAATGTAGGTAGGTATGTATAATATGTTATAATCACCTTTTGGCATTCCACATGGCGGCTTCGTCCTAGAATTGTCCAAGAAGTCCAGATCGTATCTCCTTGCAGGTGGATACGTCAAAGCCACGTGGCCACACACACTAACCACCACCACACACACCACCGCACACACTAATGTCACTTTAGCTACCGACGCCATTTTGATATTTTTTATCTATACCCGTTTAATCACAGAAACGTCCACATGGCACTATTTTAGTCTTCTGTGTAGTGTAAAACTCAGTTTTACAACATTTGTGGAGCGTTCACGATCCCAGTGTAAGTGAAGCTGTCAGATCTGTAACAAAGAAATCGATGGTTATTAAACGTAGAGACACTATAAAGAGACATTCAACTTTTTTACTATTCGGTCACCCCTTAGTTTTTCTTCTCCTTAAGTTTGTGCACGCTCTATACGGGACATCATTTACACTGGAATCAAACCCAGTACTTATACAAAAAACAGTGCCTGACACGAATTACTAGACCACAGAGGCGGTTAAACATAATAAGGTCGCCCTTGTCCCCCTCGATTAACATCAGTCCGCCGATAATATTTCCAACTACCTGTGATTACTATAAGTTGGTACTCGGTAGTTTCGTAGCTTGTTAGTTAGATTGTAAGATCGGGCTGTGTTGAGACTTGAGACATGCTAGATTGTTAGCAATGGTTAGAGCGGGCTGTGTTGAGACATGCGCCGGTGTGGATGGTAGAATAGAAAGTGACGCGATGGCAGTTCGAATATTCTGCTTCCAATAAGTATTTTGGAATCTGTCATTTGTCGTAATTTCATAGTTAGAGGAAGTACGAACTCTCATTTATATGATCAAAGAGTACGAAGAGTTTTTTGAACGGTTTTATTTAGCTTGACCTGTTTGTTGATGTTGGGTCAAAGTACTTAAAATATTGTCCCCTTCCTGTTGACCGATTGATCTGAAATTTGGTACACATCTTTAGTTCTGATCACAATACAATTATGTATTCAGTATCATGATAAATCCAAAATGGCCACCTCCACAAAATGGTGGATTACATTTTTTTGTTCAACCACCTCAATATGGGTTTCAAATCAAAGGACTTGACTAGTAGAATACTTACTCTTGGGAACATTCATTGCTATGCAGATGATAGCACAGTGCATGGGGGATATAACGGTCACCCAACGGCTGGGCGGGTAGATACCGAAATGAAGCGAGTAAATATTGTAATTGAGCTCGATCGGGTGTTGGACCTCATTTCTAAATGGGGCTCCGATAATCTGGTGGAGTTCAATGCCAAGAAAACACAGGTGTGCACGTTCACAGCGAAAAATCGCCATTCCTTCCCCTTCCCTCTCTTCAGGGTACATATCTGGGTCTGCAGAGCAGTATTAACATGCTCGGTATGAATATCCGCTGCGATCTGAACCAAAAGGACTACATCGAAACTGTCACCAAAAATGCCTCACGTAAACTCGGAGTCCTGAACAAGGTGCGCCGATTCTTCACGCCTGATCAGTTGTGTCTATTATACAAGACACAGGTGCGGTCTTGCGTGGAGTATTGCTCTCACCTTTAGGACGGCTTCGCAAAGTAAGTACCTTCTCGATGCCTTGGACAGATTAAAGGCGACGCGTTGTGCGCATTATCGGCAATGCAGAGGTCACTAACACTCTCGAGCCTTTGCAATTGCGTAGAGATATTTCGTCACTCAGCGTCTTTTACCGTTTATACCGTGGCGAGTGCTCTGAAGAACTCTTTGACCTCATTCCTCCGTCTCCGTTCCTCCATAAGAGTACGCGTGCTGCTCTCCGGAGTCACCAGTTTACAGTCTCTAATATTCCATCACGCACAAAGAAATTTGGTGACTCGTTTCTTTGTCGCACCTCCAAAGGATGGAATAGTTACCAGCATACGTATTCCCTCCTACATAAGATATAGGGTCCTTCAAACGAGGCGTGAAGAAGCACTTTGTGGGCCGGCAGAGTGAGGGTGACTGATGCTACGTCTCTTACGCTGCGCCAGTTGTTCTCGCGCCTGGACTTCACTTCCACTTAACATCAGGTGCAGTGGGGTCATTTGCCGGGCTTAATATAAAAAAGCAGTCCTCTCCCATAGTTTTTTTTTTAATGCTAAGCCCGGCAAATGATCCCACTCCACCTGATTTTAAGTGGAAATGAAGTCAAGGCGCGAGGACAACTGGTGCAGCGTAAGAGACGTAGCATCAGTCACCCTCACTCTGCCGGCCCACAAAGTGCTTCTTCACGCCTCGTTTGAAGGACCCTATATCTTATGTAGGAGGGAATACGTATGCTGGTAACTATTCCATCTTTTGGAAGTGCGACAAAGAAACGAGTCACCAAATTTCTTTGTGCGTGATGGAATGTTAGAGACTGTAAATTGGTGACACCGGAGAGCAGCACGCGTACTCCTATGGAGGAAGGGAGAAGGAGGGATGAGGTCAAAGAGTTCTTCAGAGCACTCGCCATGGTATAAACGGTAAAAGACGCTGAGTGACGCAATATCTCTACGCAATTGCAAAGGCTCGAGAGTTTTAGTGACCTCCGCATTGCCAATAATGCGCACAGCGCGGCGCTGCAATCTGTCCAAGGCATCGAGAAGGTACTTTGCGGAGCCGTCCCAAAGGTGAGAGCAATACTCCACGCAAGACCGCACCTGTGTCTTGTATAATAGACACAACTGATCAGGCGTGAAGAATCGCCGCACCTTGTTCAGGACACCGAGTTTACGTGAGGCATTTTTAATCACGGTTTCGATGTAGTCCTTTTGGTTCAGATCGCAGCGGATATTCATACCGAGCATGTTAATACTGCTCTGCAGGCCTAGAGATGTACCCTGAAGAGAGGGAAGGGGAAGGAATGGCGACTTTTTCGCTGTGAACGCGCACACCTGTGTTTTCTTGGCATTGAACTCCACTAGATTATCGGAGCCCCATTTAGAAATGAGGTCCAACACCCGATCAAGCTCAATGACAAGATTTGCTCGCTTCATTTCGGTGTCTACCCGCCCAGCCGTTGGGTGACCGTTATATCCCCCATGCACTGTGCTATCATCTGCATAGCAATGAATGTTTCCAAGAGGAAGCATGTCATTGATATGCAGAAGGAACAGCGTGGGGGATAGAACGGAGCCTTGAGGAACACCAGCGTTCACTGACATGAACCGCGAAGCGCATCCATCCGAAAGGACACGGATTCTACGCTCATGCAGGAAGCTAGCAATCCAGGTACAGAACTGAGCGGGCAAACCGTATGCGGGGAGCTTGGAGAGAAGAGCTTTGTGCCAGACCCGATCAAAAGCCTTGGCTATGTCAAGGCCAACTGCCAGTGACTCGCCACGCTTGTCAATAGCCTCACCCCAGAGATGTGTGACGTACGCTAGAAGATCACCCGTTGACCGTTTTGGCCGAAACCCATATTGACGATCGTGAATTAGGGAGTGATCTTCTAGGTATCGAATAAGCTGTTTGTTCAATATTCGTTCTAGGATCTTACACAACACTGAAGTTACGGCTATAGGGCGGTAATTAGTCGGATTGACCGATCTCCTTTTTTAGGGATCGGTTGCACATTAGCTTTTCTCCAAGATTCCGGCACACAACCCGAAGAGAGCGAGAGACGGTACAGACGCGTTAACACAGGGGACAACTCCGCTGCACATATTTTCAGGACTATTGCTGGGATGCCATCAGGACCGTTAGCTTTCCGGACATCGATTGACTGCAGCTCCGCACGGACATCACACTGCCTGATTTTAATATCAGACATTGTGTGGCCACAGTGAGGAATTGAGGGTGGCTGTGCATTACAGTCATCGATCCGGGAGTTAGCCGCAAAGAGTTTGGCCAGGAGATCGACCTTTTCCTGCGGCTTGTGAGCTAAAGTTCCGTCAGGACATCTCAGTGGTGGCAGCGAGGGTTGGCAGAAGTTGGATTGCACGGCTTTGGCCAGACGCCAGTAGCTACGGCTGCCCGTAGGATGCGTCAGGAGTTCTTGGTCTACTCGTGCAACGAGCGAGTTTCGGGATCCCCATGAGCTTTACCTCTGATCCAAGCGCGGTATGCCGTCTGTTTGCTCTCAACAGCGCTGGCACACTCGCGATTGAACCAGCGGTTGCGTCTACCTTTGCTGATGACATAATACTATCTCATCAGCAGCGGCAGTGGCGCTAGCGGTCGGGTCCTTCCCACTAAAGCAGCGCTGCCTCCAAGGGACGGATGCAAAATACTCCCGCATACCGTCCCAGTCTGCCGACGCGTAGTGCCAAATCTGGCGTTTCGAAACCGCTGTTGGCGGGCGCGATGCCAAGGGTACTGTGCTGGATATCAAGTAGTGATCCGAGGAACCTAAAGGAGCTCGAATCTCCACCCGGTATCCAGCAGGGCGACTCGTCAGCAGAAGGTCGAGTAAGGAGGGCGCATGGCCAACTATGTCTGGGATCCTGGTGGGCTGGTTCACCAGTTGCGTCAGGTCATGCGTGAGAGCGAATGCGTGGGCAGTTCTACCAGCATGGTCTGTTTTGGAGGAACCTAACCACAACTCATGGTGGGCGTTGAAGTCCCCCAAAAACACCAATTCCGCCGATGGAAACCGCTCCTGCGCATCATCTGCTACCCTACTAAGATGTTCAATTAGTCGAGTTGTCTCCATGTCGCCGTTATGGGATCGGTAAACGCAGATGTAGACACGGCAATGAGAGCCTAAGTCAACGTGTACCACTAGGAGGGAGAAGGAAGGGTCCTCCAGGCAGCGCAGACGGCGACAGCAAACATCCGCCCGAACGGATAAGCAAACTCCAGCTTTGGCTTTGAAGGATTCTTCAGGCACAAAGCCGGGATAGTTCAGGTAGGTGGTGTCAGCAGGGCGGATTATTTGCGTCTCCGTCAGGAACAACATTGCTGGCCGTGCCGTCTCAAGATGGTGGTGAACGGCATTGAGGTTTGCATGGAGTCCGCGGGTGTTAGCGAACTCCACCTCAAACGGTAAGGTTGTGGTGGGGGTGTGCACCGCTGTAGTACCAGTTTTGTTGTTAGGCGCTGTCATTTTAGGAGTGGAAAGAGAGAGGCGTGAATCGAGAAAATGATGCCGCGATGCGAATGGTCAAAGTGTGGTGGCCTGTTTCCCCAGGCATTTGCCCACAGACGAGTATTATTAACCTGCCGAACGGAAGGGCCCCCGAACCCCCCTCGGGAATGGCCGCCGGGACCCCACCGGTCACCAACCGGCACGACGGACCACCCCGAGATTATGCGTGGCATGGTGAGGCAGCCTCACGAGCTGGTTAGGCTCGCTTGGGCCCCTGTACTGTGCCACGGGCGGCCAGTGGGACAACCGTTTCTACGGGTCTCCCTGGTCGGCAGGTTAACGAAGTCCTCCTGGCACTGGTTTGACGGAAGCCTCCACAGACCAAATACATTGCAGCATCATCCTCTCGAGCTCTGGTTATACGCTGGCTGATCCCGAAACGCGACCGACAAGCAGTCACTTGACGGGTTTTACACCATGCGTACGGTGGTCACCAACCAGACGGGTCAAGCCCTACCACCAGTGGAGCAGATCATCGCTCGAAAGAGTCCGTTAGTCGCTTCTTACGACACCCACCGGACGGAGAGAGGGGCGGCGATTGGTATTCTTTCTCCGTCACCGCACGGATAAAAATAGTCCACTTGTTACCAAATAGCGACTGCACATGTGCTCAGCGTGATAGGTGGTGGGCCCATCGCCGCTCTATGCTGTTGGAAGTATGTGCAGTCTTAGACTAACGGCGCTTTTTACGACACCCAAGGGAAGAGAGGGGGTGGTAGTATTCTTTCACCGCTACGCTACCCGATACGGTTAAAGTCAAACGGGAGATAATAGTCGTAATTATATAAATGTTGTACGTAAACTGACATAATTATGAAGACATTTGAAATCGTTTATAGGGTCAATAAACTCAATAATTATCGTAAGGGGGATGTTAACAGATCTAAATCAAATTGTCACAAGAGCTCAGCCGCTGCAAAGTAGACAATAGAAACACAACTTTTAACTAGGAGTCTTGACAGACGACGGGATAAATGTGAAATTTACAAACGACGTGCATAATAGAATACATAATAACGTGTATATTGTTACACAATATATGACAGCATGGCCGCGAGAAAGCCATTAAAACACACAATTGAATGTGTTCGTCTTAACAATTTACTGTGCATACATAAAGAGACAGTCGGTTATATTATAAGTTTGTAACCGTCACAGTGGCCGGCAGTCCATCGCTTTCTCTCGACAAAGGCATCTTGCATTGATATTATTACCTTTTGTTTTCACTATTTTTTTTGCTGTAGCGGCTTTATAGACATACATATATCAGATCATCTCTATACCCTTGGATGTCATAAAAGTGGTAAACAGACCAAACACTGCATATTTATTCATATTTTTATTTTTTTATATAATCAGGAGGCAAACGAGCAGGCGAATCATTGATGGAGAGCAATCACCGCCGCCCATGGACTGGACACCCGCAAAACCAGAGGAGTCGCAGATGCGTTGAAGGAAGGAATAGGAATTGTGAGGTGGGGAGGAGGGGCCTCCGGAACTCTCACTAGCCGGACGAAACACAAAAGCACCAAGTGCCATTATTTCACGCCGGATATTCGTGAGAGGGTGGTATTACCCCGGACGAGCCGTCCCAATGCATGCTGCAACGCGGCGTGGCTCTACTCAGTCAGTGTCTTTCATTTAGCACCACCCAGGGGTCACGTGTAGGGTCTCAAGGGTAAACCTACGGACGCGAGTAACTTTAACCCCCAAAACATACATCCAACAGCGGCGGCGGCATAGAGCGGCGATGGGTTCACCACCTGTCACGCTGGGCACATGTGCATCTGTAACTTGGTGAAATGTGGTCTGTGGCAGTGGACAGCTTTTGCGGTCCTCATTGCCAGGTCTCTGACTAACCCTTCGGGGATAATAGTCGTGAATATATATTTTTTTTATATGTAAGTCGGTTATAACCGTTACAATGGCCGGCAGTCCAGCACTTTCACTCAGCAAAGGCATCTCGCATTTATATTATTAACTTTTGTTTTCACTATTTTTTTTTTTATAATAATATAAGTATAACGAACTGTGGGCGCTGGCTATTTTAAATTTGACCATTTAAGTAACTGTTCGAAACTTTCACTACGACATGTTAAAAAGTAGCGTTATTTAGAAATATACAAATGATTTATCTTTTTCTTGGCATCAGTGACAGGGCTGATATATAAATGTAATAGGATATTAATTTTGTGTAATGAATAGGTTCCATTTTAGCTTAATAGTAATGATGACTAATGAATGATTGTCTGATATGACTGCAATAGGAGCTCTTTTAGTCACATCTAAGTTTTATTTTAACATTATCATTTATGGCGGGTAAACAAACGTTAATAAATTAATGTTTTTAAATATATTTTATATTTTACATACTTAAGTAAAATTTTAAAGACTGAAAAAAAGTCGACAACCTCAGGCGGCAATCGAATCACGCACCTTCCGCATTCTGGGCGGCTGCCTTAACCACTTGGCTACCGAGGTCTGGTTTTCACCCGTCGAAATTTGTCAGTGCTTGATGCTTATGTTTTTAGTCAACATTGCTTCATCAAATCTTAGAAGTTTTCACCTCTGGGATCCGAAAGAAATACTTTTACAAATATTTGAACATTCGGTTAAGATGAAGCTGCGTTTATAGATTAATGTTTAAAAAAAAAATTATAAATTAGCTTTAGTTCTCGTGAGTAGACGTGTTTGATAGGTGTGGAATTTTTGTTTTTTTAAGATATCCGCAAGAAATGAGATTATATCATTTACCATTTACTTATCATTATCTTTCACTTACTAATCAGTCTCATTACCATTGATTAATCAACATTGAAAACTGTATTATCCAGTTAATTTTTCTTATTTTAAACATTGGACACATAACCCGGTCTGTGGGCTTAAGCAAACAGCATTGTAGCCATCGAAAAAAATACATTACAACTCAAACATACACTTTACATACGTTCAAAATCCGGTTACAATCCATCCATTAGGAATTAAGTGTCGCAATCGTAACAGACAGGGTACCTGTCGTCACACATTTTTGACAAGACAGCGTGGCAACTCCTACTTGTACCAACAAAGACGTATCGGTTCCACTCAGCATCATGTTTAACATTCACTGCGGGTACCCTTGAAGTGCGATCTGAATAGATCGTATCAGGGGCTAAGACAAGTGCTATATTGACTTATTTAAGGAATATAATGATAAAGGACATCATTTTTTTCTGGGCCTTTTCTGGGGGGTTACTCTTGAACGCAAACTCAATCTCAATACAATTCCAATGCGATTAATATGTATCGATATTGGGATAAATAAAGATAATTCCGGAACGCCACCTTGATAATAATTTGTTCAATCAATTTCCACGCAATTTAAGTCCAATGTGGCGCTATTGTCGCATACAAAAGTGCCATTTGATGTTTTTTAGATTTGTGATTGGAAATTGATTAATGCAATTCTGTTTCAAGAGTAAGCCTACTGAAAGTGCCAGCCAACAAAAAAAATGGTACGTATTGTTAGAACTAGCCATTTGGAGAAATAGTTAATATGGCACAAAGTTGTACAATTTCTTCGAGCCAAGTTATACAAGTTCAAAGATTCAACATTTTCATACATTTATTGATTCCTAAATTATTTTTGTATAAACACAACAGATGATTACCCCACAGCTTTTGGTGTCCATGTCTACAGCTTCCTCATTCGATATAGAGAAATTCTAAGCTATGCCATATTTTTGTGCATATTATGTGCAATCAAACGTTTCAGTCCTAATTTTTGTGCCACCACAACTTCGTTACTATGAATTGTTTTATGTGTGTAAGCTGGAGACACGTGTCACCAGCTCGCACACGCCCGTTAAGACAAACCAGTGAGGTTAGGGTTTTGGACTATAGCTAGAAATTTTGTGCATAATTTGTGCACTAGGAACAAAAAAAACTAACCATCACACTCAAATACTGTTGAAACTACGATCATAAAACTGTGTGCGAGCTGGAGACACGGGTCTCCAGCTCGCACAGCTGTATCTTCGTAATTGTTCAAGCTACGGTTATGAATTATACCTCAAAATTTTGTGCAGAATTTGTGCATAAGGCACAAAAATTTTCAAAACTTTAACTCAAAAGGTTTTTGAGCTACGAACCGATAAGTATGTGTAAGCTGGTGACACGTAACACGGGCTAACACATGGTGAATTATTGTAACTGTATAAGATAGCGCTTCGTTTTAAAGATCAAATAATACGTTATAATTTGTGCACACACGAGGCAAAATTTCAAATCTCTGGGCCTCTTACTTTATAAATTATAAGCCAAAAACTGTTTTCCCGCCAAAAAATTCAAAATAATAGCTCGGAAGCGGCTAAACGCGCGCCGACCGCGCCGTTGCCGTTCCGTGCGCTACACTATTGCAATCGAGTTTGAACTTGAGAGCTAGCTTAATTTAGTGTCATTTTAATTTGCGCTCTCGATCGTTTCGTTTCTATACCGAGAATTTTAGACTAGGAGACTGCTGATATAGGAAATTGGTTAATTTAAAATAAAAGCAGTCTATTTTATTTATGAATGTTCATATAATATCGCTATGCTTAGTTTTAAGTATTTACAATAACCTCATTAATATGATAAGTAGTGATAAAATTAGTCTGCCTGTATGTTTTTATTACCACGTTTTTATTAGGTAGCTTTCTCGTTTATTTGTTTATTTATTTGTCGACAAATGCAAACGATTTTATACTAGCTTTCCGATGAGCTAGACTTGCAACTTTGAACATAGGTCAGAACAGGATGACAATGCAATATTATGGTGTCATTGAGCTGATCTGATGATTCAGCCGGAAGAAGGCCACATGATCTCTGTAAGAAAACCATGAAACCCCATTCAGGCTCATTTGATTAGTTTTGATGAGCACTCTGACGGGAGACGACTAGACGAGGTCCATGGTCTGATGACGAACCCGAAGGAAGGTTACAGGAACTCAGTATTGAAACCATGCAACCCCATCAAGTTTGGGCTCGTTTGATTCATCTTGACGAATACTCTGTTAGAAAGAAGGGTCCAGGGTCTGATGATGGAGCCAGAAGAAGGCCACAGGAACTCGGTATTGGAACCATGGAACCCCATCGAGTTTGGGCTCGTTTGAATCGTCTTGACGAGTACTCTGTTGGGAAATAGTGTTTAGGGTTTGATGATGAAGCCGGAAAAAGCCCACAGGAACTCTATAATAAAACCATGCTACCCCAACGAGTTCGGGGTCGTTTGAATCGCCTTGACGAGTACTTTATCGAGAAATAGTGTTCAGGGTCTGATGATGGAGCCGGAAAAAGGACACAGGAACCTTATAATAATACCACACAACCCCATCGAGTTTGCGCTCGTTTGATTCGTCTTGACAACTACTCCCATAGGAGATGAAGAATTTTTAGTTATGGCACGTTAACTAAAAAACAGTTACTACGCTACGATAACTAAACCATCAACCATTCTGACAAGGGGTCGGTCAGCCATCAACACATAGAAGAATTGGTAACTTGCAAACTTTTTAACTTGTAAATAGAAAAAGTAAGAATTATTTACTACTGGTAAAATAAAAATTTGAAATAGCTTTATTAAAAATAATAAAAGTATCTTTTTTTTCGTTATCTGTGGATTGGGTTTGAAATAGGTCCATATAAAATTTAACATCTACTTACTTACTAGCATTTGAAAATAACTTTAGGTACTTACTCATAAGATAACAAAGGTACCTACGCCTACTATTGAATCTAGGTGATCTACTGCGGATGGACAACACTACATAAAGAAGCCATAACTGGAGGTTAGTATAGGTAAGCAGCAGAACGATTAGATAGAACACAATTAAATTAATTTTTATTATAGTTCTTTTTCTATTGAATTTACAATAATGACGAAAAAGGCCGGCGCACAGGAAGATGCGCGTAATAAAATGCCCGCTTGCAAAGTGTTAAACTATAGCTACATAAATTTAATATCGGTGATAACAGTATCGACCATATCTACGGACTATTAAAAATTCATGCAATATCGTGTTTTTTTCCACTATATAGTTTCAGAACGCATCGAACGTTTATAATAATTTTATATACGGTACAATATTCTTGAATTCGATCACGTACAATATAGTGATCACAACGCACACCGCATTCCTGACGCGATATAGTGTTTTCCAAAATAGGTATAGTTTCAGAACGCATCGATATTGGATTTGACGATATTGATGCAATAAATACGTTTCAGTAACCTTATACGATTTGTATCGCCTACTCCTAATTTTATCGGAAAAAATGGAAGAGGTGATTGGGCTTTATTACATGTCGGCAAATAATTACTATTTATTGCATCTTTATTATTTTTATTAATTATTAATTCGTAATATTGTATTACTTTTAATACTTTATCGTTACTCCAATCCATAATTATCGAAACAGAATAATATCGATAGTCGTATTTGCAACACGTTCACACCCATAGTTGTCTAGCAGTCAACTAGTGTGCGAAGGAAATGTGGCCGCACGAACATTATCGCGACAAAATCCTTGATGTGCGGCAATTTACCAACAGCGCGGCGCGTCAACGCCATGATACAACGCGCTAACGCGAAGTGTTTGGCCAGACGTGTCGCGAAAACGCAAATCTTCGCGCTAGCGCGATAATGTGGCCCTAGCAATACATTGGGATGCCCCAGGAGACTAATCGCAAAGTCATCGATCACCATAGAGTACATTTATTTTTATTTATTTATTTACATTTAACCATGGGTAGTTATACAATCTAATATTAAAAGAAATTACTTTCAATGGTTAAAATTTATTCTGTGACGGTCGATAGCGATTAGTTTGCTGGAAAGCATCCGTTCTTTATCGAATTAGGCTCAAGTATTCAACCATTTTGTCATTCTGCACTCCTCCATAATGTTTATCATTATGCCAAATCTAATTATTTAATTGTCTCAACAACAAAAAATAACTAAGACATTCGTGTGTGAGATATCTAAAATAAAAAGTAGGGTTGGTTATTAGGTACCTGCCTATAGTAAAACTAAATTAGTCGCGTCGCGCATCGCTTTAACAGACGGCTCCTAGTCTAAAAGTGGCAATAGTGTAGCGCACGGAACGGCAACGGCGCGGTCGGCGCGCGTTTAGCCGCTTCCGAGCCATTATTTTGAATTTTTTGGCGGGAAAACAGTTTTTGGCTAATAATTTATAAAGTAAGAGGCCCAGAGATTTGAAATTTTGCCTCGTGTGTGCACAAATTATAACGTATTATTTGATCTTTAAAACGAAGCGCTATCTTATACAGTTACAATAATTCACCATGTGTTAGCCCGTGTTACGTGTCACCAGCTTACACATACTTATCGGTTCGTAGCTCAAAAACCTTTTGAGTTAAAATTTGAAAATTTTTGTGCCTTATGCACAAATTCTGCACAAAATTTTGAGGTATAATTCATAACCGTAGCTTGAACAATTACGAAGATACAGCTGTGCGAGCTGGAGACCCGTGTCTCCAGCTCGCACACAGTTTTATGATCGTAGTTTTAACAGTATTTGAGTGTGATGGTTAGTTTTTTTTGTTCCTAGTGCACAAATTATGCACAAAATTTCTAGCTATAGTCCAAAACCCTAACCTCACTGGTTTGTCTTAACGGGCGTGTGCGAGCTGGTGACACGTGTCTCCAGCTTACACACATAAAACAACTCATAGTAACGAAGTTGTGGTGGCACAAAAATTAGGACTGAAACGTTTGATTGCACATGACATGCACAAAAATATGGCATGCTTAGAATTTCTCTATGTCGAATGAGGAATCTGTAGACATGGACACCAGCTTTTGCGCTGCAATGACAATTGCTTCAGATCATTAGTTCTAGCAATATCTATCATTATTTTATGTTTTCCAGTCCCAGCACTTTCAGAAATCAATAAATGTATGAAAATGATGAATCATCGAACTTGTATAACTTGGCTCAGAGTAATCCTACAACTTTTGTGCCATATTAACTATTAGCGGCCGCTCGCGGTTTCACCCGCGTGGTTCCCGTTCCCGTGTGAATGTCGGAATAAAAAGTATCCTATATCTTAATCCATGTTATAAACTATCTGTATGCCGAATTTCATCCAAATCCATTCAGTAGTTTTTACGTGAAGAAGTAACAAACATACACACTCACAAACTTTCGCCTTTATAATATTAGTGTGATTACTTTAAATGGCTAGTTCTAAAAATACGTACTATTTTTTTTTGTTGGCCGGCACTTTCAGAAAAGGCCCAAAAATGTATGGAACCCGAATGATCTCCTTTGGCGTTTGTCAACGATCAATTCTTTATTCGCCTCTGTGGTCTAGTGACTAAGCCAAAGACTAAGTTTCAGACCCAGAGGTCCCGGGTTCGATTCTCAGCGGGGGGTACATCTTTGTGTTCTCGGTTCGGTCGGGTGGTAGGGCTGTTAAGTCCGCCTGACTAGCTACCACCAACTTATCTAAGTCTGTCGCCATAACAACGATGTTTATAGCATTGTTGTGTTCCGACAGTTTGAGATAAGATAGCCAGTTCCTCAGTGGTAGAGCATTCCGGGTGAAGCCTTCGGTCTTATCGTCACTTACCATCAGGTGAGATGAGATGAAGCCCAAGCGCTTACCCGTTGTAGAATAAAAAAAAGATTGAAATGAAACACTTTTTACGGATGATTCTACACTTTATAATTTTTACAAATTGAAAAAGACAGTGAAAAGACACAGTTTTTTTTTAAATGTTTTTATTGTTCAAGTGATGTCTGTATGCATATATCATTGCGAAAGTTGCTTAACTTGCTAGTTTGCAACCCGAATGCACAAGCCACTACGCCATTGAGATTCTCAAAACCAGTTTTAAACCAGTACCCCCAATATACTGGTAGGTAGATACCAGAGTTAGTTGTATGTCATTACATTATTTTGGTCAACTCGTTCTGATTAGATACGATCTATTTAGATCGCACTTCAAGGGTACCGGCAGAGAATGTTTCACGTAATGCTTGTAATCGGCTTTAGTTTAACAGCAGACAAGTGGCAAACGCTCCACGTCGATTCGTTAACAATTGTCAATAGTATATTGGGTAGACAAGTTTACAGATACTTGACGAATGCTAACGCTAATCGATCGCTACCACAAAATAATAATTGAATAAATTTGTCTTTCATTACATAAATATTTTTTGATATTATTTATTTAGGTGCTGGTGCCTGGTGCACCTTGCATGCGTTTGTTTACAATAATTCTACGAATTGTAGAAATCAAATTACGAGGATGTAAAATAACAACACTGTTGTTATTTTAACATCCTCGTGATTTGATCAAATCACTTAGGGAATTGACCAAATATCTGTTATTATCATATCCCTGCGACATATAACTACCGTGAAATCTTCGGGCAATAAGCCCTCCCTCTGTGATATAAAAAATGATCGAAGCTTATATTATAACCTAGCGACTGTTCTTCCGCAGTTCAAACTCCCGTTTTGTAATACTAAAACCACAATATTGTGGTAGCAATCAAATACGTGTATAATGGAGTTCGTGAATACAGAATTGAGAGGATTCGGTTATATAAGATAATTTCCAATGAATTGAATCATATCTTTAAATTGTTATTGTTTTTCTAAAAATAGTAATTAAGTATAGTAAATATACAGAATACTGTAGCATTTATAATTTTAGGTAAAATCCCTTCTCTGTATTGTTTATATTTTATTATACTTAATTACTATTTTTAGAAAAACAATAATTTAAAGATATAATTCAATTATATACTTTAAATATTAATGCCGTTCAGCGGATGGGTGACCAAATCCAAGATTAGCAAGCGAAGCTTTTTCCTGTGTAGATTGGACTTCAATCATCATTACCGATTTCAGTAAGTTGAAGACATGATGAAAATTGTAATGAAATAATTCGTCAATTCATTCAGTATCCGATATGGTCTAGTGGCTAGGATACCTGGCTCTCACCCAGGAGGCTCGGGTTCGATTCCCGGTATCGGAATAGTCTATTTGTTTTTTTTTGTCCCATTGCATTGTACTTACAAGGATCGCTAAGCATCCCGTCCATGAGCAATTTGCATTTTCAGAATATGTTTGCATTTTCAGAATATGTAGGTACTTATTTACTATTTCTTTTAAATACACAACTTTGCTTCAATTAATTATTTTAATTATAAAACAGATTTTTATTTACACACTTCACACAAAAAGAAAAAAAAAACTCACTCATATAAAACAAAGAGTTCAATAATATAAAACTAAACAAAACATAAAAACGTCGTTCTTTGAAATTAATACAAAACTTTAGTGAAATTTTGTTTCCAGTCTTATAAATAAAATTACTTTCTGCTAAAATTACAATTACTTGATTGATATCAAGTACAAAAACATAAGGTTCATAATGGAACCACTTCTTATCGTATAACATGAATTTGTACAGTTATGCCATCTGTGTGCGAGTAGCAAGAGTTAATTGCTGGTTTCCATCGGAACGCGGCGCGTAGCGGGTTCTTGTCGAAGTGCAATCATGGGTTTTCGCAATGTGAGAATATGCATTACACATCATTATGTATTATTGCTATGTTTGAATATCAATTTACGTGTCCTATTTTTTTAATGAAATTGGTAAAAACCAAATGAATAACTAGCCAATGTTTAATAATGTATAATAACAAAATTTTAATTAAAAGTAGGGTAACCATACTTCTTGTTATTGATTAACATGTTTTTTCTTGGATAAATAAATACAGAACATTACTTAATTACCTCCGTGCTGTATTTGCCAATAATTGGTGAACTCAATAAAGAAGAACATAACAAATCAGACAAATGCAGACAGCAATATGAAAATAGTGTAAAATCATCAATAAACGTCTCGAAATGGCCGTGGCCAACCGATCTGCCTTCACGCTCTTTCACGGCAATTTGCTATTTTGCATTTCTCGGCTACTCTATTGCGAAAACTAGTAATATTTTTACACGTCACACTTTTTGTTATTTTGTTGTTCTCTTTGTAAATACTTATTCGAAATAGTTGTACCTTAACTTGAAAGCTTTAAAGATACTATTCCATTGTTTTATGTTAAAATTAACCGCAATACGGAAGCGCATCGCTTCCTTGCCGCCAACACAAACAGCTGTTGTTAGTTGTGGGAAAGATGCTATCTATTGCGCTGTGACCTTCTACGAACCTTTCGCTTGTAGTATTTAATTGAAACACTTTGATGTGCAATCACAATCATAGTAATTATCACTCAAAAGTTTAGTTATAAACCTAATCATTTAATTTACCAATATCAATAATTTTAACAGAAAGTTCAAGAAGCTTCGCTGTAATTTCTATTTGTGTTATAAGTGAATTTCTAAGTGATAGACAAATTAGATAAGTGATATAGATAACAAAACAATTCATTCATCATCACGACTATTATCCCCGAAGGGTTGGTCAGAGCTAGGCAATGAGGACAGCAAAAGCAGTCCTCTACCATAGTCCAATTTCACCAAATAGCGACTGCACGTGTGATCAGCGTGACAGGTGGTGAGCCCATTTCCGCTAAGATATGATGTTAGATGTATGTGCAGTTTTTAGTCCGTTAGTCGCTTTTACGACACCCAAGGGAAGAGAGACGGTGGTAGTAGTAATTCTTTCACCGCTACGCGCTACGGTTATACAACAAAACAAGATACCTATATCTACATTTATTCTACATAGGTACTTTTACTATATTATAACCAAAAAGATATATACGATTATGTAATTAATAAGACATTAATTTTTGAGACAGTCTAAGTAGAATCTAGGATCTTAACTACCAGAGGCTTGTAAAATTTGTGTTTTTATTTACAGTACCATAATGAAATTGGAACCTGAGCATGAAGATTCCGTATGAAAATGAAGTTTTAATTTGTTTTACCATACGAATCACACACTATGAACAGACTGTTTTTATATCGTCATGCCCGAACAACGACAGGTAGTTATTTTGTAGGCCTAAAATTATATAATTTAGTTACGGCAATGCTATAATTTTCTGTGTCAGCGCGCCGCTTAAAGGGCTAGCAGAAATAGAACATTACGGTGCTTGATGTAATGATGATCTTATGATTTTGTTTTTAAGATTGCGGTATTGTTTTTATTCCGTTTTTTTTCGTTTTGGTAGAAGTTTTATGACAGGCTTACATTACAGCTATTGTTCACTAAATACCAAGTGCTAGTGAGACCTACAACGGCATAAAGTACTTTTTGCAATCACAGGTAAGCAGGTAAACTTGAATAATTTCATAATATTTTGAAAGTAGCGTTTTTAGAATTTGGTTTACTTAGTATTACCACCACGTTGTACAATCCAATGCAAAATACCACCTAGGGTTATAGAAGGCGAAATGCCAGGAAACCTAGCATTGTAGGAGGTAAGTACATCTTCATAGTGGTATCACTTCTCTACCTCCCATGTCCCATTTATTTAAACGAGTCTCTTTACCTCTTTAGATACACCTGGACAAATTACACTCCAGTTGCAGTTGCATTAACATGGGAGTGATAAGTTTTATAACAAATAAGGAGTCCTGTTAAGATTGTCGTAACACTCCTAACCTGAGGCCCAACTGTCACCTCTTAGAGCAGCAGATATTACTTTAACCTTGCTATGCGAAATACCTATGGGAATCCGCATAGTAAGATTAAAGTAATAGGTACTAGCAACATGTATTTTATGTGTGTAAAGATAAATTATTTGAAGTACACTGGCGTTGGGTTATTTCTAAGTCAAGAGTTGTACATGCCAAGTCAAGTCAAAGTCAAGTCAAAATATATTTATTCAATAAACTCAATTAATAAGTACTTTGAATCGTCCAAATCTTTTTTAACCTACCACCCATTCAGGACATAATTTTTTAACTGTGGCAAAGAATGGGCGCAAGAAACCACAGCGCACAAAAGCAACGACATTTACAAACAAAAAAAGAGTATGTCGTTACCAGGTCAATACAAAATATGAATTTGAAAATAAAAAAAAATGATGCAATACAAAATTACAATACATACAATGTAGTATCAATTAAATAAAGACAATTAGAAATAGCTGTTGGAGTGCTTGGAGCATTTCAGATCCAAGCTGTTTTGTCTTCTGTGTAATCTGACACTTTATAATAAGCTTTTTTATAAAGCTTTTCTTTGATTTTGATTTTAAATTTATTAAGATCTAATTTCTGAATATCATTTGGTACTTTGTTGTAAAATCTTACACACAGACCCCTAAAAGAATTATTTATTTTATGGAGCCTAGTATAAGGTACTGCTAATTTGTTCTTACTTCTAGTGTTTACATTGTGAATATCACTGTTTTTTGAAAACATTCCAGTATTTTTATGAACATAAATTAAATTTTCATAAATGTATTGTGATGCAACTGTCATTATATTTATATTCTTAAATCTCTCTCTGAGAGATCTCTGCCTAACTACCACTATGATAATATGCCGGGGCCCCGGGGCCAACGGGTACATGATTGAAGGGGCTACTCGACGTGCATGGAAGAGCGCGAAATTGAAAGCTAAAAGCTGTGTTCAAGTTCAAACGAGGCGGTTGAACTTACGCTAGCGAGTGGATAGTCAATCAGGCAATTAAATATAACTTGCGACGAAACTCCATGAATCAATCTATCTGTCTTTTTGTCTTTTACGGTAAGAAAAATTACGTAAACTTCATAATAATGTAAGGCAACAATAATAAATAAATAAATAAATAAATTAATTAATTAATTAATTTTCCTACACTCACACCAATTATCTAGCCCAAGAAAAGCTTTGTTATGAAACTTCTTGCTAAATGGTTACTAGACAACGGATAAACATACTTGAAATTTTTAAATACATACTTATTATACATAGAAAACAAAATTTAGAAAAACAATAATTTCTAAATTGGCCCGACCGGGGATCGAACCCGGGACCTCAGAGATGGCGACACCATGAAAACCGGTGTACAAACCACTCGACCAAGGAGGTCGACAAAGTAAGAAAGAAATAAGTAATAATGAATAATAATTATATAATTTTCTTTTCTAATACAATCAAGTATTAGAAAAGAAACTGCAATCATTATTGTTCACACCCGCCAAACAGGTCATCATAGGATATCTTCTATTCCACAAAAATGTTCATGTTACAAAATCTAGAGTCTCATCGATTTGAAACATCAATAATTGCGACACTCAATCTATCGATTAACAATTTGCATCGTCACACGTAATCGAGTTGACTAACATTGCTGGTTCGATTTAATTGGCTTTTTTTGATTCGCCTACTTTGTTTATTCGGCGTAAGAGCTAATGTGTATTAGTTTCACAATTTACTGTTCAATCAAACCGTGAGAAATTAGAGAAGCACTTATACCTACGCGGTTTTATGCGCATAAAAATAAATACCATATTTGTGTGATGCAAAGTCAATGCCGAACTTAATAATAGTGGTACTTAATTAAATTTTTTTGGTTTGTGCAATTCAGGCAGGATGGATATAAATTTTGACTGATGTTACAATAAATATAGTAATAGTAAGTGGTAAATAACGAATTTTTAATGAAAAATAAGCGTGTCGCGTAGCGGTGAAAGAATACTAAATACTACCAAGCCTTCTCTTCTCTTGGGTGTCGTAAAAGGCGACGGATTAAGACTGCACATACACCCAACAGCATAAAGCGGCGATGGGCTCACCATCGCTCACGCTGAGCACATGTGCAGATGTTGGGGGTTAAGTTACTCGCGTCCGTAGGTTTACCCTTGAGACCCTACACGTGACCCCTGGGTGGTGCTAAATGAGTGACACTAACTGAGTGGTAGAGCTACGCTGCGTTGCAGCACGCATTGGGTCGGCTCGCCCAGCGTAATACCACCCCCTCACGAATTTTCGGCGTGAAACAATGGCACTCTGTGCTGTTGTGTTTCGTCCGGCGAGTGAGGGTTCTGGAGACCCCTCCCCCCCCCCCTCACAATTGATATGGCAGCGAACTCTAATTTAGATTTACCCCAGGGGGGTACCGACACACCTAGTGTCGGAGAATCCCCCCCTGAGCGTTCTCGATCAGGCTGCCCTACGTATTCTGGGGAGGGCAAAAGTTCGCTCGTGCCAAGGCATGCTGCAGGCAGGAGAAAGGCAAGACAATTGGCACCCCCTCCTACGCTTCGTGTGGACTTCTGCAACATCAGTGGAATCCACTCTAACTTGAGCGCCGTCCATTACCACCTCGAGACGGCGAAACCGGCCTTGCTCTTCCTCACCGAGACGCAGATATACCCCCTCCTGACATCTCCTACTTGCGCTACCCGGGATACAACCTGGAACATGCATTTGTGCCACGAGCCGGTGTTTGTGCCTATGTCAGGGACGATATGTGCGTCCGTCGCCTTGGCAATCTTATAGATAGGGACCTTTCCATCTTATAGCTACACGTCGACTGCGGACGCCATCCTCGCATCTACGCGTGCCTGTATAGGTCCCACAGCGGTAATATCGGAACTGACCAACTTATCGAGACCGTCCAGGCGGCGACGGACTCCCTTCTCCAACGGATCCCCTCGGCCGAGATTGTGGTATTGGGAGACTTCAATGCCCATCACGTCGAATGGCTTGGTTCACGCACAACTGACCACGCGGGTAGAGCCGTTCATGACTTCGCTTTAGCCTACAGTCTGTCCCAATTGGTAACAGAGCCAACACGGGTTCCAGATGTGGAGGGCCATGCACCTTCTTTATTGGACCTTCTGCTGACCTCGCACCCAGACGGCTATCAAGTTTCTGTTGATGCACCACTAGGCTCATCACACCACTGTCTGATTCGCAGCACTGTGCCTCTCACAGAAACTTCAAAACCGCAACCAGCGGCTAGCCGTCGAGTCTGGCATTATAGGTCAGCGGACTGGGATGGGATGCGAAGTTTCTTTGCGTCCTACCCGTGGTGGCGAGTTTGCTTCTCGCTGGATGATCCTGATGTCGCCGCTGACTCTGTTGTTGATGTGATACTGCAGGGATTGGAACTTTTCATTCCAAACTCTGTGGTTCCCATTGGCGGCAAGTCCCAACCATGGTTTGGTCGTTGCTGCAAAATGGCGTCTCGCCAAAAGCGACAACATTACCAAGCCTGGGCTAATGCGGTGTCATCAAAGGATCCAAACACCAGTGCGCTCAGAAGGAAGTACAACTTTGCCGCCAGATCCTTTAAGAAGGACATTGCCAAGGCGAAGTCATCATTCATAGGTAGAATTGGCGAGAGACTAGTGCGCCTTCCTTCGGGGACGCGTGCGTTCTGGTCTCTCGCCAAAGCTACCTTAGGGAATTTTTGTCAGCCGTCCCTACCACCATTGCATAAGACCGATGACTGCCTGGCCTATACTGCAAAGGAGAAAGCTGATCTCTTGGGCTCTCTTTTCGCTTCAAACTCGACCATGGACGATGGGGAAAACTCTCCACCAACCATACAGCATTGCGCTTGTACAATGCCAAACGTTCAGTTCCTGCAAAGGTCAGTTCGTAAGGCTCTTTTTTCCCTTGATATCCATAAGGCGAGTGGGCCTGATGCAGTTCCACCCATTGTGCTTCGGACGTGTGCTCCTGAATTGGCACCAGTTCTAACCCGCCTTTTCCGGCTCTCTTACACTACTGGCGTCGTCCCGAGCTCTTGGAAGACAGCCCTTGTCCACCCGATTCCAAAAAAAGGCGATCGCTCAGATCCGTCCAACTACAGGCCAATAGCTATTACCTCTTTACTCTCCAAAGTAATGGAGTCCATTACAAACCGCCAGCTCCGCCTTGCAGGCGAGTGGGCAAGGTACCTAGAAGAGAACTAGCTACTAAGTGATCGCCAGTATGGTTTTCGTCGCGGTCGTTCGGCTGGTGATCTTTTAGTGTATCTTACTCACCGATGGGCGGAGGCAGTCGAGAGTAGAGGGCAGGCACTGGCAGTTAGCTTGGACGTAGCAAAAAGCCTTCGACAGGGTATGGCACAGGGCTCTTCTCTCTAAACTTCCATCATACGGGCTTCCTGAGAAATTGTGTTCATGGATTGCCAGCTTTCTCACCGGGCGTAGCATCAGAGTCGCAGTCGACGGTTCGTGCTCCGACATGAAGCCCGTGAATGCTGGAGTCCCGCAGGGGTGTTTGTTGTCCCCTACTCTATTTCTTCTGCATATCAATGACATGCTGCATAACAACAGCATTCATTGCTATGCAGACGACAGTACTGGGGATACGCTCTACACCGGGCGAGCTAATATTTCTCTGGAAAGCGTCATCGAGAGCCGGAATAAACTTGTGAGTGACACCGAGAACATGTTAAGTCATGTCTCGGATTGGGGCCGACATAACCTAGTCCGCTTTAACCCCTCCAAAACACAAGTTTGCGCATTTACCGCGAAAAACATCCCTTCGTCGTACCTCTGAACTTTGAGGGAGCTCCCCTTGATACCAATCCGACTATTGGAATCCTTGGCGTCGATATTTCGAGTGACGTTCAGTTTCGTGGTCATTTGGAAGGTAAAGCTAAATTAGCTTCGAAAAAGCTGGGTGTGCTTAATAGAGCGGGTCAGTATTTCACGCCGGCCCACCGTTTACAACTGTATAAAGCACAGGTCAGGCCGCATGTGGAATACTGCTCCCATCTCTGGGCTGGAGCACCCCAATACCAACTCCTTCCATTTGACCGTATTCAACGCAGAGCTGCTCGAATTGTCGACGACGTGGTTATTTCAGGACGGCTCGATCCACTGACTCTTCGGAGAGACGTTGCGTCTCTCTGTATATTGTACCGTATATATCATGGGGAGTGTTCTGAGGAATTGTTCGCCTTGATCCCTGCCGCTGATTTCCTTCACCGCACTACACGCAATCGACTGTCATTCCATTTACATCACCTTGATGGATGGCGGTCTACTACTGTGCGTTTTTCAAGAAATTTCTTGCCTCGAACTACAGTGTTGTGGAACCAGCTCTCGGCGGCGGTATTTCCGGACCGTTACGACTTAGGGATCTTCAAGAAACGAGCCTATTCCTTCCTTAAAGGCCGGCAACGCGCCTGCGATTCCTCTGGTTTTGCGGGTGTCCATGGGCGGCGGTGATTACTTTCCATCAGGTGACCCGTTTGCTCGTTTGCCTCCTTTTGCTATAAAAAAAAAAGAAGCTATTTGGGGAAAAGTTGAGTATGGTAGAGGACTGCTCCTACTGTCCTCATTGCCTAGTCTCTGACTAACCCTTCGGGGATAATAGTCGTGATTATTAAATCAAGTCAGCGCTAAAACTGGATGGCTTAATCATCGTGCTTGCCAATTATTGTTCGTTATGTATGTCAGCTAGGTATGCATTGCATTGCAATGTATAGCTTTGTCCGACCTGGGAATTAAGACCAGGACCCCCGAAAAGCGCTTTGCCACTTTCCCACCAAGAAACCAATAAATGTTATTTTCATTCTATTCCATAACTTGGCCTTTATCTCACCTGGGTCCTGATTCTGTATCGCAAGCTATAGATTTCACACCTTACCGCGCACAAACGTCAAACGCATACGTTTTTGGGAAGATATCATAACTTTTTAAGGAATTAACGTGGTTTTGAAACAAGGAATCGTTACAGAATAAGGGCCCTGATGGTAAGTGATAGTAAGGCCGAAGGAGGAAGCGCGCTTCGCCCGGAATCCTCAACCACTGAGGAACTGGCTATCTTATATATCTAACTGTCGGAACACAACAATGCTACAAACATCGTTGTTATGGCGAGAGACTTAGATAAGATGGTGGTAGCTAGCCAGGCGGACTGAACAGCCCTACCACCAACCTAATATTTTCGTTTACTACCAATTTATTTTTTACTTTTGTTCTAAAAAAAACCTTAAATACAAAACAAGTGATTGCCAACGCAATCTTGCTCATCGATGTTAGATACGTCTCAGCAACCAATCTATACGATATATTGGAAAGTAATTCGGTCAGTGATACTTTATCTGTGCCTTAACACAATCCGTGGCGATGCAACGCAATGCACGCACCACCGCTCCAGTTAATTATTATAGACATAATTCTCGTAGTACACACGATTCGCCATTCATCAACGCCGAAGAACGATCGATGGATGCCTCATATAAATTAATAAATCTCAGTGAAATGAAAGGTGAGTGGACGCCTAATCGAGCAATACCATTTATTCGAATCGCTATTGAAAATCAATGCGTACACGATGAAGCGAAGACGTGCGATTTTCTAAAGAACCTCATTAATTATGATGCAATGACAATCGGTTTCTTGATCTTGCTTTTGGAAATATTCACGCAACAACAAGAACGAACAACAAGAAACTCGTCACTACACTTGGCATAAAATAATCATTTTTGGATCGGGTCTTGAACCCTGACTTGTATGTTATAATAAACGTAATGAAGAAGAGTGTTGGAGAGTATTCAAGCTCCAATTGATAATGGTGTGGATGTAAAAGTGTGAGTCATACACCATTTGGGTTATCTTAATTATGTTTATAGAAAAGTAAAGGTATAATCGTTACCACCGACAAACGGTAAACATACGTTTGTAAGTTACAATAATATTATGATCAGCCTCGCACTCTCGTTAGAATAACATTAGTAAACAAGCCGAAGATATAAATATCAACATCGAAAGCACGTACTCTGACGTATAAACACAGAATAACTAATAGTACTGTATAAACAGACTTTCGCCGACGGGTTAGGTTTAACGACTGCTATTTTACGACATACGGATTCTTTATTCGGTATTGTGACACCACTATACTTACAGAATTATAATTCTATTTTGGAGATATTTGCAAACTGATTACAACTTTTTCTGCTATACTCTTAAAGTCTCTACCGAGGCTTAGTGCCGTTTCTTCGACATACATAATACAGGAATGTAATCTTCTCATAACAGCACTAGACGCAGGTGCTATTGAGAAACATCCCACGTGGGACGGTTAGGCAAACAGCGGCCTTGACTCGAGCACCTCTGGCTCAATGCGATACCTGAGATGAGGCAGTTGTTATTACAGAGATTTATACACACGATCATTACTGCAAGCCACTTGATAGGTACGGTTAGTAGGCTCATGATAGAAACACGATCATGGTCTAAAATCTTGACGCTAAGTTATATGTGATAGTGATTAACAAGAAAATATCCGGTCTCTTGAAAATAAAGGTCAAATGTTTAGATATTTTTGAGAACGACCTTCAGATACTTTCTTTAAAAAAATTTAAAAAGAATTGAATGGATGTGGAATAAAATATAGGTACAAGTCGTGAGAAAGAAATTTGTGTGTAGCTACTGTAAACCGATACAGCATACGCATTTCATAATCGAATTCTAAAGACTTTCTTGAGTTCATAAGCATATTGCTAGTTGTGGTGTGGTTGCATAGTGGTTCCATCAGAAACCAATTTCTGCATTACTAAAGTAAAGTGACCATAAATATAATTCATATTATGCTCCGTGGGCATATCGTACGTACGTTCTGCATAGTAGTTGTATTGACCCTGTTTTGTATGCAACAAATTGTTAGAAGGTTAAGTGGCCAAAATTAATATTTAACACAAAATATTGGAAGGCATTACCTTGCGGAATGGAATGTGATGCAATGTTTTATATTTTTGTATAACATTTCCGACTTTGGAGTATAGGAGTTTGGGTATGGAACGATAAATACAATCATGCTCCGTTATTGTTTTGAGGATAAGTATGGTTCACACGATAGACATTAAATTAAACAAGACACCACCACCGTAACCTCTGTTCACATCTCATCTTTATTGATAGTAACCTATGATAGTAACATACATTGTTTCGTGTTATAACATCCTGTACGTTCTATGGGAACCTTGTTTACGTAAACAGAATTATAAAGTTATATTAAATTGATAAACCACTAAAATTTTCTCATGAGAGTTGTTCATTACAAAAAACTATTAGGTTGCTAAGATTTAATAGTTTGTTAAATAATTTTTTTAAGTTTCGCAATACTAATAGTAATTAGTTACTCGCTGTCATTAAAACAGCGATATGCATTAGGAAGTAGCAAGTCATTTATCTGATTATAAAATCAATGTTGATTTCAATATTAACTGTTGTAATATGTAATGTAATCGCAATATGCAATGTTGGTTTTAATTACTTTGAATTATTGTTATTTAATAGAATTGCATTATCAGTTACGTGTATTAGTAAGTATTTTGACTGATGTCGACACACTTATAAATACTTAACAGTTTCTTATCGTGAGTACATAATGTGTGTAGTAAAAACGAGGTGGAATGTTGGGTATCATATAAAATGCAGTAATTTTGATATTTACAAGTTTAGTTTTAACATATTTGTTATATGTATAAAATCTAAAACTCCTTTTAGCTAGAAGATTGAGATTCATACCCTTTTAGCTTTTTGGCACAAAAGATCCCAATTGGTCGACGTGCTACTGCGAGAGGGAGACCTCTGCAGGCCAGATAAGATACCCTTCTAGCTAATTTAGCCCCTTGTCTGTCACGAAGACTCCTACAGGTTACTAACAATTGAATTTCTACTGTGTCTGGTTTTACGGCTGAGCTAGCAAATTCAGAGTATCTAACTGTCTACAGTTTAAAAAAAATATAAAGTTAAGCTGTCTGTCACTGTACCTACAATGTCAGTGGCAAAACAAACTTGTGTTCCGGCAGTCAGCGGTTAATAGCCAGTTCCTCATTCAGGATTCCGGCTGAAGCGAATTTCCAGTTTGGACCTTACTGCCGTTTGTCACTAATTAAGATGTGACAAGTAAGTATGACAAGTAAAAAGGATAATGTACTTTGTTGTAGGTAAGTTAATATGGGATGTGTGAAAAAATAATACTAAGTTAGTAATCATAAGTCTATGATAAAAAAATTTCCTATATTCCAGTGAGTATGTCAATATAAATGATCTATCATCGTTGTTTTAAGGTATGGGAGTAATAAACCACATGGATTCAATTAAGCTTGAATTTCAATCTGAAAATTAGACCTTTCAGACAAGCCTTGTAACATCATTCATCGCTTAACATTCACACTGTATTGTTGTAACCTGATGTTTTATTATCGTGTAGGTACTTAGTCATTTACACCAGACCTAACTGACATGAGGTGTCTCGGAAGCAAGACACATGGAAGGAATTGGTGGAGACCTGCAAACCGGTGGTTAAAGGCGCAAAAGTACACTCTTGACTTCTCGATTACCTATAACTCATTTATTATCGATTTAGTTTTCCAATATAATATAGTGGATACATACTCCATGTGTGTAAGTAGTCATCGCAGACCTTCGCCCAGCAGCGGGAGTGACATAATAGGCAAAGAAAAACAATTTCACAACGCATGGTCACCCTACTAAAGACACTATTATAAACCAAACAATGGTACAGAATAGGTTAATTACGTTAAATAGAGCGCGATTGGCATCAAGTGGTATTGTTGTGCCGAGCCGGTGTCTGCCACACATAATACGAGTGGTATGATAAAATCCGAGGTGATGTGAAAGCGACATCTAGCGCCCGGGGGCGCAATCACATCTCAAGTGGACGGGAAAGTTATTTGTTTTGTTCTTTTATTTTAAATTACTGAGCTGGCAAACGACGAACTCAATGGCGAAGCGGCTAAGGCGTTCGATTTGTGACTCTTTACTAGATAAGCAACTTTCGCAATGCCTGCGGTCACGGAAGGGTGACCAAATTAAAACATCTCGAAATCAAAATCTTTCATTCAACATAAACCTTTACAGGCACTTATTGACGTCAAAAACAAAAATAACAGTTAACTAACGTGTAGATAAATCTTAAAAGCTAATTTAACTCACTAATCCAGTTGGATAGGTAGTTAGGCAGTCTACCTACCCAGGCAGGTAGACTGCCTAACTAATCTACCACCAGTTCGGATTTTGGGAGAGCCTTCGACTGAGAAGAACCTGGCAAGAAACTCAGGAAGACTTTATTTTTTCCCCCTCTAAGTCACACGTAAACGTAAGTATAAGCTCTTTGAATCGTACAAAAACAATTTTGAAAAGAAATACCACGATTACAATAACATCTCAGAGGCACGTAAAGCAAGCCGTCGTTGGTCCCGGTTGTTGTCGTACGATGGCAGTCGTTAAAACCTATCCCGCATTGGGCCAGCGTTGTGTGTTAGCCCTGTATGCTGTAATTGTTCATGTGGGGAGGCCTTGTGCAGCACAGGCCTCCCCACATGAACTATTACAGCACACCGGTGCCCAGCAGTGGTTTATAGGCTGATGATGATGAAAACAATCAAACGGCGGGTTAGAAAGCAGTTGCCTTTGAAGTTTCAGTAAGTACTTGTTCCTTTCATCACCAGCCAAAGGACATCCACTGTTAGAGTTTGGTCAAAGGTCTCCCCCAAATGACCATTAGGGGGATTGTCATAATCGCCGGTTTCACGCTCGCATTTTGAAGTAATAATCTCAGAGAGATGCTGTAGCCCATCCTCTGGGTTGATATCCCAGTTGCCTGCTACTGCTCCCTCGGGAAGAGTTGGGGTGGTGACATTCTTTATAGGTACCCGATTCGACCAGTGTGTGTTGCCAGTGATGACATACGGTACCGAATCGTGGTCGCTCACTGTGGGCCTAATAGGCAGGCTCAAAGTCACGCAAAGAGCAATGGAGAGGGTTATGCTCGTGGTTTCTCTACGTGATCGAATCAGAAATGAGGAGATTCGTCGAAGAACTTAAGTAACCAAGTCGCCAAGCTCAAGTGGCAATGGGCAGGGCACGTCGGCCGTAGAATCTATGGCCGTTGGGGCAGAACGGTTCTCGAGTGGCGACCGCGCACCGGAAAACGCAGGGTGGGCAGGCGACAACAAGGTGGTCCGACGATATGGTGAAGGTCGCGGGTAGCCGCTGGATGCGAGCAGCACAAGACCGCGAGTGGTGGTGATCCTTAAGGGGAGACCATTGTCCAGCAGTAGACGTCCTCTGGCTGATGATGATGATGACCCGATGGTACCACGCGGGGTAAAGATATGCCTTATGCCTCTTATATATACTACAAGCCCTGTAGTTTTCTAAATCTAGTACCCTTCAAATCAGACAATGCTGCGTAGCTGCAAAAACAGGTAGCATATCTAGGCAGAATTTAACCACCAGCCATCATTAAACATTTTAATTAAGATTCATGTGCCAGTACAATGATAATTCAACCAATAAATCATAAGATGAAACACACCGCAAAAAAGGCATTTAACCAAACACTCATAAAATCAGCTTAACATGCAACATACACAAAAAAACAAAGCACAAATCGTATCGTGCGAGTTTGTTCATATCTACAAAACAACTTTAAAATTACTAAATATAAAGGGCCTAGAAATGAGCCTATCGATAGTGCAGTATCGATAGACAATCGATAGTGCAGTATCGATAGTAAGGTATCGATAGACAATCGATAGTAAAGGCGTATCAGTATCGATATTCTATCGATAGTATCGCTTTAAGAAATAATCGATTGTAGCCAAACTATCGATTATTCAGCAACACTGGAGCCTTAACATTTTCTATGCGTCCTATATCACTATATTTTATGGTTTCGCTATAACGTAGAGCCGACATTGATTTCACTTTTTATGGATCCGTCGACTGTAGATAGAAAATTTAATAAAGTAGGTACAGCCGGTATCGAAAGTCGCTACACATTTTAATCTTACGTTAAAGTAAAAAAAAACTAGTTTATTTACTAGCCTTCACAGGCACTTATTAACGTAAACAGTAATTAACTACTTGAAATAAAAAGGTAAAGTAAAGTACAGCCTTACTGCAGGGCACAGGCCTCCATCATAGAAATCAAGACTATTTATATCAATACTAGCGGCCGCTCGCGCTTTCACCCGCGTGGTCCCCGTTCCTGTGGGAATATCGGGATAAAAAGTGTCCTATGTGTTAATCCAGGTTATAAATTAACTGTATGCTGAATTTCATCCAAATCCATTCAGTAGTTTCTACGTGAAAGAGTAACAAACATCCATCCATATTTACAAACTTTCGCGTATAATATTAGTAGGATTATCTAAACTACTGAATTTAACTTTAAAGTACGCACGTTAAAGAGTTATTACGTTACGTACCTACGTAGGTACTACGAAATCCACTACAGGTGAGCACTTAGCCTTAATCTCACCTAGGGTTGCCAACTATACTGTTAAAAACAGTATTTTACTGTTGTTCACTACATTATACTTTTTGCTGTTGAACAAAAATAAAGTATCCAAAATACTGTTTTAGTATCACTGTACACTGGTCTGGTAACCATATTATACCTGTTTAAAAAGTAAAAAAGGCGAACGTGCGTGGTCCGCGCGGTGCAGCGCAACCATGGTTGCATCTTTGAAAAAAATACTGTCTATTTTTCTAAAATAATGTTTATTTTTCTTATCTTTCCTTAAAATACTTTTTTTTTTAAAGTTGACAACCCTAATCTTACCTGACGGTAAGTATCGATGAAGCCGAAAGGTGGAACTGCGCTCCACCCTAAATCCTCAACCACTGAGGAACTGGCTATCCTATCTCTAAACTGTGGGAACACCCAATAGTAGTAGGGTTTTGAGAGTTCTGGCGCACTCAAAACTGGTCTGGTTCTGACCCCCGCTGGGCTAGTTCAAGTCGTTTCCAAAACTAAAAAAAAAAAAAAAAAAAAAAAAAAAAAAAAAAAAAAAAAAAAAATGAAAACCCCCCCATTTGAATCGATTGCGCTGGGTCCCAGAGCGATATCTTTAACCGTTTCCGAGATACAATTTTCGAGCGGCAGCTCTCAGTTGATTTACTAATGAATCGTTAATGACTCCTCGGTCCTAATCACCATTCCCGATGCACATCATTATCTAATGACGTACCGACGCCACTGTACTCTTGTTCAGTTGATTTACTAATAAACCACTGTTAATGACACCTCGGTCTAATCACCTTAACAACTATGCGATTGTATTTTATTGATTCTTCAGGAAAGCGCTTTGTCTTCATCTCACCTGATGTTAGGAGATGAAAAGTAAGATCAAAGTGAAGGCATAACTTCACCTGGAATCCTCACTACTAAGGCACTGACTTAGATAAAATGGTGGTACGAAGCTTGCCAAACGGATATCGAACCCGTGACCCGGAGTCTGACACCGGGGTAGTCCTAACCACTTCACCACAGAGGTGGTTAGTGAGCTAATTGTAATCATTCAAGTCCTACCACCAACCATACTGAATACACACATGTGCAACCTCTGCTGGGAATCGAACCCGTAACCGTGAGTCTGAGACCGGGGTAGTCCTAACCACTTAACCACAGCGGCGGTTAGTGTGTTAATTGTAATAATGGACATTCGGTATGCATGAAATCTTCCCTTCATGGACCATCTCTCGTGAAATATTTTTGCTATAATAATACACCCATACTTACTAACTTTCTGATAAGAGTATATCTTAATAACTTTGTTCATTATAATTAGATAAACTCTATTTACTTATACTTTGAAACTAGTTTATCTGCTCGTTTAAATTAAATTAGCTACCGAACTTGTTTATTCGTGATAGAGAAACACACATTGTTCATTAAAATTAGACTTTGAAAGTAAAATTTTCCTAAACTAAAGTTAAAATAATCATTACATTAACTATCTTGTCTTGTTAAACAACATCGAATTAGATATCTTAAGTAGAGTAAGTTCAAATAGTCATTACTTACTAAAATTGATATATAACACACTGAGTTGTCTATTTTCGATACTCGTGCATAGGAAACTACTACAAGTGCTCCGTTCTGTATTCAACACCAGTACCATGAATGTAAGTAAAACGTTTTTATTTTTTATTTTCTGAGTGAATGTTCTGATTTGTTCTGACTTCTGTCTAACGTATATGATGTGCATAAAACTGATGTGATTCGCTTTCATTTTTTAATTACTGAGTGAATGTTCTGATTTTTTATGACTTCTGAGTAACGTATAAAATTGTACTGGTTGTTACAGATTGCTCGTTCTACATTCAATGAAGACGATGACGATGTGGTGTTCCAAGAAAACACATATAAACATTATTATTACCCACAGTCGGACGACGATGAACTTCCATCGTTGCAGAAGAAAGAATCAATCGACGAATTCTTTGAACCACCAAAGAAGAAGCCGAGGACAATGAGATCTTCAACAGTTGGACGTTGTTCCGGGAGAGATTCGACATCTTACGTGTCAACCAACACCGACGACGGAGCAAGTGCAACACATCTCATTAAGATTGAGGTGTATGATTTGAAGAAGATTGAAAACATTGATCAATCGGACCATTGGAAGCATGCAGATGTTCGTGTGAAATATTACACAAAGTCTATCAATGACGATCATCATAAGAAAACTCGTCAGCTTATTTACAACATAACAAAGGGAATATCCAATTCTCCGAATTGTCGGAAATACTCTTACAGCAACAAAGATAAAAAGTAATACGCCTAAATCCATAGTACTTATTTGTGATTTTGTAGAACGAAGCACTTTCTTATGTCATACAATAAATCAGATATTAGTTTGTGAGTATAAAATAAATATATTGTTAAATCATTTACTTGTTTTTATTTATTTCAAAGGTTTTAATGAAAATACCAAGTTAAATTTCAACATATTATTTAATAATAATTTCTCAAAAAAAAAAAAAATAGGTTACAGTTACATGTTATTGAATCAATAACAAAGACTTAAATACATGTTTTATTAACACATCATTATTATGTATCTTTATTAAACATTTCAACAAAGTCACTAAGAGGCATACCTCTAAGCTTAAGATACAAATACACAAGACGTTATTCACCATAAAGAATAAGAAATATCGAATACAATATAACTTAAATTATATAAAATAGTTTTTTAAAATTTTATTTATCGTAATTTATAATGACCCCATGCTAATGTGTCAGTGGAATTTGGTATAATATATCTCTTGGTATCATTGTAAGACAAACAAATTTTATTTATCTTTTGAGTAAAAATGACATGTTTAATGGATCTAAAACGATACATTTCAGCAAGTTCTACATTTTTTTTAAACAAACAAGTTTTATAATTATGTAATTTCAATTGTCTAGTTACACATTTGTTTACACCTTTTGCTTTAGTTATTGTTTTATTCTCTACTTGCATAGCATACATTTTTGAGCGTAAACCGACAAATTCAGAAAAAACATGGCCATTGTGTTCATCTTTAAAATAACCTATTTTTTTCTTATTTAATAAAGGAAAACCATAAATATTGTTTCGTGCGTAATCCGATGTGTCAAAATAATTACATATATCGGGTAGAATTTCTTTATAAAAATCTGCACAAAAAATTTGGTAAACTAAGCTGTCAGTGTCCGTATACAACAATTTTAAATTTTCAAATTTACACTTCATGTATTTGTAATGGAAATCATACATTAAAGTTTTTGATAAATCTAATATACTAAAACCTAAAAATATGGGTTTATTGTAAAAAAGTTTAGTCTTTTGTAATTGGACTGCTACTAAACTCTCAGAGAAAACTGACAAACTATGAAATTCAGGTTTGGCAATCAGATCTGACACACCTTTTCTTTTACCCCGATTTTCCCAGTGAGTCAATAGTTTAACGTTTACTCTTTTTTCAATATTTTCCATGGTCTTTCCAAAAATTGAATTATTCATTAACTTATAAAAATCTTTTTCAAAATCAGATTTTGCTAACGTACGCAATTGCGTGTTTAAATCTATATATTTTTTTAACCAGGCACTTTGTTTAAATTTCAGAACTCTATGAACTTTCGTAAGTTTTAAACCCAACTCTAAGCTTTGTAAGAGATTTCTATAATGTAAAATATATTTTTCCTTATTATTTAAATTTGGGATCAGCTTTCGTTCCTTAGAACCACCAATACAAATATTTTCAGGACATAATGGTAAATCGGAATGATGATCATGAAGGCTATCAGGATATTCCAAATCTACTTCTAAAATGTAACCAAACTCTGAAGTGATAGGAACATTAAAATTAACATCAACACTCGCCCATTCAAATTGAGAAATAGGTAAATACTGAGACATAGCCCACCCATACAAATTATTAGCATCCAAATATGTTAGAAAAGAAATAGGATCATCTGCTTTATAATTATCCATATAAGGATTATTGGCTTTAGCGTAACGATTACTACATTGAGACACACCACCTCTGATACCAGCTTTTATAAAGGCTATTTTATCAAAATCTGTCAATAACTCGATTTCGACTTCGGTAAACTTTAACATAGCGTCCCAGCTTAAACCAGGAGCAGTGTAATAATGAGCAGGATCTAAATCATAGGTTTTTAAACAAACATTTCTAAAGTTTTCGAATATATCACTTAAAAGCAAAACATCTGTTTTTAAATAAAGATTAGAATAATCAGACATACTACAACATTTAAAATGAGACCACACTCTTTGAGCGTGAACGTAGTCTTCGTTAGAAATCGTTGACCCAGTAAGTGAATTAAAAAAGTCAAAAATTTTTGGTAATGATGGTGATTTTAATGACCTGAAAGAACTCATATACTCATATGGATATACACCTTTTCTTTTCAGCAATTCAAAGTCGTTTACATTCGGAAATTCATTTTTTAGTTCTATAAACTGATTATTATTAAGATTAGAAGCTAATGAATTTAAACTACTTGATAAAAATTTAAAAGAATCAATAAACCTTAAACTTACACGCTGACCGTTTACGTGAAGAATTTTAGAAAATGAAATATATTTTTCTTTATTTTGGGGGATTATTTGTACTTCACCATCAGCAAAATTTAATGCGTGTACAATAAAGTGAGCATCGTAATTACTTAGATTATGTAATACTACTGGTACAAAGTCTATTTTATGAAACTTTTTACTACATATTTCATGTGAAACACCTATAAACGCTCCCGTCTGCCAGTTGTAGTCAATAAATTGCTCATATAAATCTTTTTTACAAATGTAACATACTTTGGTTTCTTCTATATATTTTTTATTTTCATTCGTAAGAGGGAGAGGAGCAGTTTGAAAACTATATTTACTACATATAATTTTTAAATCTTCTTGGAGCTTATTCATAAATACATGAGCACAGTTTTCTCCGCTATAACTAACATATTTAGAGAGATTACTATCATATGAACACTTAATATAATAACCGAAACTGTACACGTCATGTCTCTGAACATTAATGGTTGATGATTTGTTAGGATCACCAGAACAAGAGGCAATAGGTTTTAAAAACGATTCGAAGTCAGCGTAAATAATAAAAGGAACCCTCTTTTTCTTTTTAAATTTATCAAAATATAACCTATCATTAGAAACATTTTCATTGAACCAGTTTTTTCTAAACATACTTGGACTTGGTAATATTGTACTAATATGAGCACAATCATATTTTTGGTGGTTATCTACCGCATTGCTTGTAGGAAAATAAAGCAGACAACCATCACAAATGTGAACCGCGCCATTTCGTTTAGTGATCTGCTTACTCACTAATCGTGATAAATTTTTAATATAGCAATAATGTCCGTTACTACCACTGGTGACGTATAGTAAATTTATATGTGTTGATTTGCGAGACTTTGTGAAGTACAGGGGGCCAATAACATGATGAGTTTTAGTCTCAGAGTTATATTCTAAACCAAAAACGTTAATGCTTATATTGTTTAAGCGCTCAACTCTGTAAATATCAGTTAATTTTACTGGAAACGAAATCCCATTAAAATTTAACTTGTTTTCCAATTTCCAATACTCGTTTACACGATCGGGGTTTTTTGTTACAGGATACAAAGCTGAGAGTAAAGCCCATTTACAACACTGCACATCTGCGTTTTTAACATTGATGACTGCTTTTTTAGTCCTAATGTCATAAGGTAATTCAATAAAAGATGATCCCCGCAGTGGATTGAATTTATTAATATTCATATCTAAACTAATTAGGTCCGTAAGACTCCATCCACTATCTTTTTTCTCAAACTCACTGACTTTATTAGCTAATACTTCTTTTATTGAATTAAAAAGTATATTGATGTCTTCGGATTCATTGAGAATATAGTTCTGAGTTTGGAAGTCAAAAACGTTTTGTACATTTTTATTTTGGTGCACGAAGTTGGCACACAGTATAAAGTTTACTTTAAACGTTTTTAATTGTACTATATCATCAAGAATCAAAGTCCTTAAATCATCAATTATTGAATTAAAAAATGTATCAACCGTTTCCAAATCTTTTGAGTCCGCTAAAGAAGTTATTCTGTATGTATGAACTCTTTTGCCAAAAGCAGTTTCAATTAACCTTACATTTGGTAAATTATCATGGGAACGAAACACATTATTTTTGTGATTCTTACTTTTATAGTGATTGGATAAATACCTTTTTTTAACGGAAATATTGCAAACTGAACACATCATCATCTCGCTATTATCTGCAGTCGAATCATCTTCAGCTCCTCTAGATGTTGATGGTTCATTAATACGTCGTCTTTTCTCACTGTTTTGAATGCTATTCTCAGTTTGCCGTTTTAATCCTCTCCCAATTTGTATGTTAACACTGTAAACATAAATAAAAATATTAGAACTAACAAAAAATCAACAACATAATTTTTTTTTTTAAATATTAAAAATAATACTTACGTCTTTTCAATTTCTTCACTGAGTTTCACTAATGATTCATCGAAATATGAGTCAAAAATATTTCGTTCTTTACTTTCAGTAGTTTCTACTATATCACAGATTTCATTTAACTCTTCATCATATTCAGTGCAGTTCAAATCAGTTTTATCGACTGAAGATGAAAAAAAAGCACTGACATATTTCGTTCCAGCCATTTATTATTAACTCTCAAGCAATTAGACGAGTAGAAGTTTATGACTCAGAGCATTGATTACTAACTAGTAACTTTTAATATTTGATCGATCTTCTATTTATGTTGAATTTGACATGACAGACCATAGGCACCGCTGCTCGTCGTTTTTATACTAGGTAGATCATTATGTGTTTCTCAATCACGAATAAACAAGTTCGGTAGCTAACGAGCAGATAAACAAAGTTATTAAGATACACTCTTATAAGAAAGTTAGTAAGTATGAGTGTATTATAATAGCAAAAATATATCACGAGAGATGGTCCATGAAACGAAGACTTCACACTCAAATTTTGTATTCTTCGAACAATTGAAAAGTTGAATTTGACATGACAAACCATAGGCACCACTGCTCGCCTCACAGCTTCGGCTGGTCGCCTTCGGCGACCAGCCTAAGCTGGCGAGCAGTGGTGCTTGTGGTATCTCATGTCAAATTCAACTTTCAATTGTTCAAAATAACGATAATTTGAGTGTGAAATCCTCGTTTCATGGACCATCTCTCGTGATATATTTTTGCTATTATAATACACTCATACTTACTAACTTTCTTATAAGAGTGTATCTTAATAACTTTGTTTATCTGCTCGTTAGCTACCGAACTTGTTTATTCGTGATTGAGAAACACATAATGATCTACCTAGTATAAAAACGACGAGCAGCGGTGCCTATGGTCTGTCATGTCAAATTCAACATAAATAGAAGATCGATCAAATATTAAAAGTTACTAGTTAGTAATCAATGCTCTGAGTCATAAACTTCTACTCGTCTAATTGCTTGAGAGTTAATAATAAATGGCTGGAACGAAATATGTCAGTGCTTTTTTTTCATCTTCAGTCGATAAAACTGATTTGAACTGCACTGAATATGATGAAGAGTTAAATGAAATCTGTGATATAGTAGAAACTACTGAAAGTAAAGAACGAAATATTTTTGACTCATATTTCGATGAATCATTAGTGAAACTCAGTGAAGAAATTGAAAAGACGTAAGTATTATTTTTAATATTTAAAAAAAAAAATTATGTTGTTGATTTTTTGTTAGTTCTAATATTTTTATTTATGTTTACAGTGTTAACATACAAATTGGGAGAGGATTAAAACGGCAAACTGAGAATAGCATTCAAAACAGTGAGAAAAGACGACGTATTAATGAACCATCAACATCTAGAGGAGCTGAAGATGATTCGACTGCAGATAATAGCGAGATGATGATGTGTTCAGTTTGCAATATTTCCGTTAAAAAAAGGTATTTATCCAATCACTATAAAAGTAAGAATCACAAAAATAATGTGTTTCGTTCCCATGATAATTTACCAAATGTAAGGTTAATTGAAACTGCTTTTGGCAAAAGAGTTCATACATACAGAATAACTTCTTTAGCGGACTCAAAAGATTTGGAAACGGTTGATACATTTTTTAATTCAATAATTGATGATTTAAGGACTTTGATTCTTGATGATATAGTACAATTAAAAACGTTTAAAGTAAACTTTATACTGTGTGCCAACTTCGTGCACCAAAATAAAAATGTACAAAACGTTTTTGACTTCCAAACTCAGAACTATATTCTCAATGAATCCGAAGACATCAATATACTTTTTAATTCAATAAAAGAAGTATTAGCTAATAAAGTCAGTGAGTTTGAGAAAAAAGATAGTGGATGGAGTCTTACGGACCTAATTAGTTTAGATATGAATATTAATAAATTCAATCCACTGCGGGGATCATCTTTTATTGAATTACCTTATGACATTAGGACTAAAAAAGCAGTCATCAATGTTAAAAACGCAGATGTGCAGTGTTGTAAATGGGCTTTACTCTCAGCTTTGTATCCTGTAACAAAAAACCCCGATCGTGTAAACGAGTATTGGAAATTGGAAAACAAGTTAAATTTTAATGGGATTTCGTTTCCAGTAAAATTAACTGATATTTACAGAGTTGAGCGCTTAAACAATATAAGCATTAACGTTTTTGGTTTAGAATATAACTCTGAGACTAAAACTCATCATGTTATTGGCCCCCTGTACTTCACAAAGTCTCGCAAATCAACACATATAAATTTACTATACGTCACCAGTGGTAGTAACGGACATTATTGCTATATTAAAAATTTATCACGATTAGTGAGTAAGCAGATCACTAAACGAAATGGCGCGGTTCACATTTGTGATGGTTGTCTGCTTTATTTTCCTACAAGCAATGCGGTAGATAACCACCAAAAATATGATTGTGCTCATATTAGTACAATATTACCAAGTCCAAGTATGTTTAGAAAAAACTGGTTCAATGAAAATGTTTCTAATGATAGGTTATATTTTGATAAATTTGAAAAGAAAAAGAGGGTTCCTTTTATTATTTACGCTGACTTCGAATCGTTTTTAAAACCTATTGCCTCTTGTTCTGGTGATCCTAACAAATCATCAACCATTAATGTTCAGAGACATGACGTGTACAGTTTCGGTTATTATATTAAGTGTTCATATGATAGTAATCTCTCTAAATATGTTAGTTATAGCGGAGAAAACTGTGCTCATGTATTTATGAATAAGCTCCAAGAAGATTTAAAAATTATATGTAGTAAATATAGTTTTCAAACTGCTCCTCTCCCTCTTACGAATGAAAATAAAAAATATATAGAAGAAACCAAAGTATGTTACATTTGTAAAAAAGATTTATATGAGCAATTTATTGACTACAACTGGCAGACGGGAGCGTTTATAGGTGTTTCACATGAAATATGTAGTAAAAAGTTTCATAAAATAGACTTTGTACCAGTAGTATTACATAATCTAAGTAATTACGATGCTCACTTTATTGTACACGCATTAAATTTTGCTGATGGTGAAGTACAAATAATCCCCCAAAATAAAGAAAAATATATTTCATTTTCTAAAATTCTTCACGTAAACGGTCAGCGTGTAAGTTTAAGGTTTATTGATTCTTTTAAATTTTTATCAAGTAGTTTAAATTCATTAGCTTCTAATCTTAATAATAATCAGTTTATAGAACTAAAAAATGAATTTCCGAATGTAAACGACTTTGAATTGCTGAAAAGAAAAGGTGTATATCCATATGAGTATATGAGTTCTTTCAGGTCATTAAAATCACCATCATTACCAAAAATTTTTGACTTTTTTAATTCACTTACTGGGTCAACGATTTCTAACGAAGACTACGTTCACGCTCAAAGAGTGTGGTCTCATTTTAAATGTTGTAGTATGTCTGATTATTCTAATCTTTATTTAAAAACAGATGTTTTGCTTTTAAGTGATATATTCGAAAACTTTAGAAATGTTTGTTTAAAAACCTATGATTTAGATCCTGCTCATTATTACACTGCTCCTGGTTTAAGCTGGGACGCTATGTTAAAGTTTACCGAAGTCGAAATCGAGTTATTGACAGATTTTGATAAAATAGCCTTTATAAAAGCTGGTATCAGAGGTGGTGTGTCTCAATGTAGTAATCGTTACGCTAAAGCCAATAATCCTTATATGGATAATTATAAAGCAGATGATCCTATTTCTTTTCTAACATATTTGGATGCTAATAATTTGTATGGGTGGGCTATGTCTCAGTATTTACCTATTTCTCAATTTGAATGGGCGAGTGTTGATGTTAATTTTAATGTTCCTATCACTTCAGAGTTTGGTTACATTTTAGAAGTAGATTTGGAATATCCTGATAGCCTTCATGATCATCATTCCGATTTACCATTATGTCCTGAAAATATTTGTATTGGTGGTTCTAAGGAACGAAAGCTGATCCCAAATTTAAATAATAAGGAAAAATATATTTTACATTATAGAAATCTCTTACAAAGCTTAGAGTTGGGTTTAAAACTTACGAAAGTTCATAGAGTTCTGAAATTTAAACAAAGTGCCTGGTTAAAAAAATATATAGATTTAAACACGCAATTGCGTACGTTAGCAAAATCTGATTTTGAAAAAGATTTTTATAAGTTAATGAATAATTCAATTTTTGGAAAGACCATGGAAAATATTGAAAAAAGAGTAAACGTTAAACTATTGACTCACTGGGAAAATCGGGGTAAAAGAAAAGGTGTGTCAGATCTGATTGCCAAACCTGAATTTCATAGTTTGTCAGTTTTCTCTGAGAGTTTAGTAGCAGTCCAATTACAAAAGACTAAACTTTTTTACAATAAACCCATATTTTTAGGTTTTAGTATATTAGATTTATCAAAAACTTTAATGTATGATTTCCATTACAAATACATGAAGTGTAAATTTGAAAATTTAAAATTGTTGTATACGGACACTGACAGCTTAGTTTACCAAATTTTTTGTGCAGATTTTTATAAAGAAATTCTACCCGATATATGTAATTATTTTGACACATCGGATTACGCACGAAACAATATTTATGGTTTTCCTTTATTAAATAAGAAAAAAATAGGTTATTTTAAAGATGAACACAATGGCCATGTTTTTTCTGAATTTGTCGGTTTACGCTCAAAAATGTATGCTATGCAAGTAGAGAATAAAACAATAACTAAAGCAAAAGGTGTAAACAAATGTGTAACTAGACAATTGAAATTACATAATTATAAAACTTGTTTGTTTAAAAAAAATGTAGAACTTGCTGAAATGTATCGTTTTAGATCCATTAAACATGTCATTTTTACTCAAAAGATAAATAAAATTTGTTTGTCTTACAATGATACCAAGAGATATATTATACCAAATTCCACTGACACATTAGCATGGGGTCATTATAAATTACGATAAATAAAATTTTAAAAAACTATTTTATATAATTTAAGTTATATTGTATTCGATATTTCTTATTCTTTATGGTGAATAACGTCTTGTGTATTTGTATCTTAAGCTTAGAGGTATGCCTCTTAGTGACTTTGTTGAAATGTTTAATAAAGATACATAATAATGATGTGTTAATAAAACATGTATTTAAGTCTTTGTTATTGATTCAATAACATGTAACTGTAACCTATTTTTTTTTTTTTTTTGAGAAATTATTATTAAATATGTTGAAATTTAACTTGGTATTTTCATTAAAACCTTTGAAATAAATAAAAACAAGTAAATGATTTAACAATATATTTATTTTATACTCACAAACTAATATCTGATTTATTGTATGACATAAGAAAGTGCTTCGTTCTACAAAATCACAAATAAGTACTATGGATTTAGGCGTATTACTTTTTATCTTTGTTGCTGTAAGAGTATTTCCGACAATTCGGAGAATTGGATATTCCCTTTGTTATGTTGTAAATAAGCTGACGAGTTTTCTTATGATGATCGTCATTGATAGACTTTGTGTAATATTTCACACGAACATCTGCATGCTTCCAATGGTCCGATTGATCAATGTTTTCAATCTTCTTCAAATCATACACCTCAATCTTAATGAGATGTGTTGCACTTGCTCCGTCGTCGGTGTTGGTTGACACGTAAGATGTCGAATCTCTCCCGGAACAACGTCCAACTGTTGAAGATCTCATTGTCCTCGGCTTCTTCTTTGGTGGTTCAAAGAATTCGTCGATTGATTCTTTCTTCTGCAACGATGGAAGTTCATCGTCGTCCGACTGTGGGTAATAATAATGTTTATATGTGTTTTCTTGGAACACCACATCGTCATCGTCTTCATTGAATGTAGAACGAGCAATCTGTAACAACCAGTACAATTTTATACGTTACTCAGAAGTCATAAAAAATCAGAACATTCACTCAGTAATTAAAAAATGAAAGCGAATCACATCAGTTTTATGCACATCATATACGTTAGACAGAAGTCAGAACAAATCAGAACATTCACTCAGAAAATAAAAAATAAAAACGTTTTACTTACATTCATGGTACTGGTGTTGAATACAGAACGGAGCACTTGTAGTAGTTTCCTATGCACGAGTATCGAAAATAGACAACTCAGTGTGTTATATATCAATTTTAGTAAGTAATGACTATTTGAACTTACTCTACTTAAGATATCTAATTCGATGTTGTTTAACAAGACAAGATAGTTAATGTAATGATTATTTTAACTTTAGTTTAGGAAAATTTTACTTTCAAAGTCTAATTTTAATGAACAATGTGTGTTTCTCTATCACGAATAAACAAGTTCGGTAGCTAATTTAATTTAAACGAGCAGATAAACTAGTTTCAAAGTATAAGTAAATAGAGTTTATCTAATTATAATGAACAAAGTTATTAAGATATACTCTTATCAGAAAGTTAGTAAGTATGGGTGTATTATTATAGCAAAAATATTTCACGAGAGATGGTCCATGAAGGGAAGATTTCATGCATACCGAATGTCCATTATTACAATTAACACACTAACCGCCGCTGTGGTTAAGTGGTTAGGACTACCCCGGTCTCAGACTCACGGTTACGGGTTCGATTCCCAGCAGAGGTTGCACATGTGTGTATTCAGTATGGTTGGTGGTAGGACTTGAATGATTACAATTAGCTCACTAACCACCTCTGTGGTGAAGTGGTTAGGACTACCCCGGTGTCAGACTCCGGGTCACGGGTTCGATATCCGTTTGGCAAGCTTCGTACCACCATTTTATCTAAGTCAGTGCCTTAGTAGTGAGGATTCCAGGTGAAGTTATGCCTTCACTTTGATCTTACTTTTCATCTCCTAACATCAGGTGAGATGAAGACAAAGCGCTTTCCTGAAGAATCAATAAAATACAATCGCATAGTTGTTAAGGTGATTAGACCGAGGTGTCATTAACAGTGGTTTATTAGTAAATCAACTGAACAAGAGTACAGTGGCGTCGGTACGTCATTAGATAATGATGTGCATCGGGAATGGTGATTAGGACCGAGGAGTCATTAACGATTCATTAGTAAATCAACTGAGAGCTGCCGCTCGAAAATTGTATCTCGGAAACGGTTAAAGATATCGCTCTGGGACCCAGCGCAATCGATTCAAATGGGGGGGTTTTCATTTTTTTTTTTTTTTTTTTTTTTTTTTTTTTTTTTTTTTTTAGTTTTGGAAACGACTTGAACTAGCCCAGCGGGGGTCAGAACCAGACCAGTTTTGAGTGCGCCAGAACTCTCAAAACCCTACTACTCCCAATGCTTCTATACTAACATTGTTGTTAGGTCTGATATTTGTTGTCTAACAGCAATTTCTCAACAACGTTATACTTTAGACATGGTTCTTCAGTATTCAGCTAGGTACTAGTTAGTTGTTGACTGAATTGAAAGGAGCGTATTAATGTTTCCTCTAAAAAGCAGATTATATTGTCTACTTTCTGCTATTACGAGAGACAGATTAACTATAAGTTCGTATGAGTTACTTGGTTTATGTTTATGGATAGTATAAAATGGATAATAAGATTTTCATTGCAATTGATCTTCCTCATTATAAGAGATAGCAATGACGCAATAGAAACTCTTTAGCCACATCGAAGTAAAAATGTGTCGGATAAATCCACTTTATTCTTTTAGTACTTAGATATTTCGAAAAAAGTGATAATAACCTTAATTCCATGATTTATAAGGCAGTTTTTATTTTATCATGGCATCTGACAAAATTGTTTTAATATTTTTTTTCTCCTTTTTTTTTGATACCAAAGTCTTAAAAATACTCAAATTTGGATTTATCCGAATTTGAAATTAAGCGACACAAGTATCGTACTATCTGAGCGTACAGCATAAAAACTGTAGAAGGCCTCATCATTGAAATCAAGTCATTGCTACAATTAATGTATCACCACGCTTGCCATATTATTAAAGAATTAATTCTCTTTATCAAACATACATCTTAAGCAAAAAAAAATTACAATATTTTATAAAAAAACATATATAAAATATTATAAAAAACTGAACCTAGTAAAATTTTAAACACTGAAAAAAAGACGACGCCCGGAATGCGGAAGGTGCGTGGTTCGATTCCCGCCTGAGGTTGTCGTCTTTTTTCAGTGTTTAATTTAAGCGTTAATAAAACGCTAAAATATATAAAAACATTAATATATAAACGCAGCTTCATCTTAACCGAATTTTAAATTATTGGTAAAAATATTTCTTTCGGATCTCAGCGGTGAAAACTTTTAAGATTTGATGAAGCAATGTTGACTAAAAACATAAGCATCAAGCACTGACAAATCTCGACAGTTGAAAGCCAGACCTCGGTAGCCAAGTGGTTAAGGCAGCCGCCCGGAATGCGGAAGGTGCGTGGTTCGATTCCCGCCTGAGGTTGTCGTCTTTTTTCAGTGTTTAAAATTTTACTTAAGTATATTTAAGCGTTAATAAAACGCTAAAATATATAAAAACATTAACTGAACCTAGGTTGCCACCGGCAGCGGGGATAGACCCAAGCTATCGGTGGTTAGGGCTGCGGAGTGAGGATCCTGACAATACGTGCCGATGCTGTGTCATCATGGAATTCATGGAGTACTGCCTTATCTGTTTATTTAACATATTAGGTATCTTACTTAAGTAATTTTTTTATTATTATTATTAAATTAAAAGTGAGAAAGTACCTACCCAAAAATATTAAATTAAATACTCTTTGCCCGACCTGGAAATTAAACCCGGGAGCTCCGGGTATCAAGTCTAGCTTTACCACTCGGCCATCTAGGCTAGGCCATAGAATCTAGGCTTTAAATATAACATTGAAGTAATCAAGACACATTGTATGAAATAAAATAAAACTGCTAATAGCAAACTTCAAAGTTTAAGTATTATATTTTTGTCAGCATGGTTGTTAAACTTCCTGCGTAACACTTTAACAACAGACTTTTTATTTTCTTTTCTTGCTTTTAAACTTTAAGTAAATGACGTCATCTGATAGAAAGTGAAATTTCTTTTCGTTTTGTTCCTAATTTTTCTCATTGTTTTTATATGCGTTAGATTATAAGCGCAGTTTTTCTTTTTATTATTCAGATCTCTATTAACGGTCTTTCAAAGACCTACTCACTCGATGACCCGGAATTGCGTAAGTTGTTTTCCCCCCCCCAAAACCCCTCAATTCCTACTCCTTTCTTAAGAGGAAACACTACGTGTCGACGTGGCATGCAAAATTTTCATACAAAACACAGAAAACGACGTTTCGTAGTCGCCTGTTTCCTCCTTCAGAACTGGACCAATTTTTATTACATTTTTAGCATCGGTTAAAGAAAAATATTTCTATGTCTGTATGTTTGATTTTTTTGCAATAAGTCATTTATTTAATAACCAGGAGCATTAAAAATTTTGCGAAATCAATCCGTTTTAAGGCGTCTTAAGAAAAATTAAGTGGCTAGTTTAAAAAAACATCAAACATACAGACATAGAAAATATCTTTCTTTAACCGATGCTGAAAAAGTAACTCCTTCCTCAAGTCGAGGCCGGCCACGCGTCTGCGATTCCTCTGGTTTTACGGATGTCCATGGGCGGCGGTGATTACTCTCCATCAGGTGACCCGCCTGTTCGTTTGCCTCCATTCCATTTCAAATATCTTTGTCCAACATTGTACGTCCATACCTTATAATTATTGGTACATTACACTCCAATAATTCATAATGGCAAGCCACGTTGGTACGTAATCGGTCAGTCGTTCACATTGAGCTATTATAACTAGAGACGACCCGCAAGGCAAGCTTTTGCGCACTGAGTAATTGCGGCCCGTGTGAATATAGAATAACATTGCTAAAACAATACTACCAACCCCTCTCTTCCCTCGAGTGTCGTAAAAGGCGACTAATAAATTACTGCACATACATCCAACAGCGTAAAGCAGCGATGGGCTCGCCATCGCCACCTATCATCAGCAATTGTTCCGTTGTAATTTGGTGAAAAGTGGATATGGCAGAGCACTGATTTAGCGGTTTCTATTGCCTAGTCTTTGTCTTTTCTATTGTGAATCTTTGTAAGTATGTATGAATTGCGGCCTATAGGCTACAAACGCCTCAGTGATTGTGACTTGTGAAGTTGTGAGTGCTCTAAGCGATTGTGGTACACACGCCTCACTTCGTTGGTTTAGTTTCGTTTTGGCACCCATGAATTTATGAACTCGATTTTCAATCAAGGAGATACAGAAACCGACAAAAAGAACGAGTGCTGTTCGTATACATATTTTGAATAAAAATGCTAAGTTTACTGGTAAAATACACTGAAACATTAAAATGATTGCCAGTGTGAACCGAACGGGACTGTACATTATTAGCGGCATCCCAAGGGTGCCGAAATGGGAAGGTGCCGAAACGAAACTAAACCCATCGGTTGATAAGGCGTGTGTACCACAATCGCTTACTATCCAAAGCTCTCAAATTTCTACATTCGATATTGATCTTTATATCTTACTAGCGGTGCCGAAATGGGAAAGTGCCGAAACGAAACTAAACCCATCGGTTGATAAGGCGTGTGTACCACAATCGCTTGCTATCCAAAGCTCTCAAATTTCTACATTCGATATTGATCTTTATATCTTACTAGCAACCGCTCGCGGTTTCACCCGCGTGGTTCTCGTTCCCGTGGGAATATCGGGATAAAAAGTATTCTATGTGTTAATCCAGGTTATAAACTAGCTGTACGCCAAATTTCATCCAAATCCATTCTGTAGTTTTTACGTGTAAGAGTAACAAACATACACACTGACAAACTTTCGCCTTTATAATATTGGTGTGATGTGTGATATAGAAGGATTTAAAAAGTTCAAAATTTTATTCATCATCATCAGCCTATAAACGTCCCACTGCTGGGCACAGGCCTCCCACGTGAACAATAGCACGTGGGGATATTGGGCCATAACCCACCACGCTGGCCCAATGCGGGTTGGTGGGTTTTAACGATTGCCATCTTACGACAGCAACCGGGACCAACGGCTTAACGTGCCTTCCGAAGCACGGACGAGCTCGAGATGTTTTAAATTTGGTCACCCATCCAGCGACCCGGCATTGCGAAAGTGGCTTAGCAAGCAAGTTCGCAAGCCGAACGCGCTAGCCGCTGCGCCATCGAGCTCCTCAAAATTTTATTAAAAAATAAATAAATTTCGTGGTAGGTTGAAGTGCTGGCGTCCCGTACGTGCGGCCGCAAATCAGTGCGCAACAAATTTGCTTCACGGTGTATCGTCTCTATATGCGGTTGTGTAATAGAAAGCAGGTGCGGTGGGCGGGAAAAGTGACAGTGAGGCCGGTATGCGGGCCGCACGCGCCGACGTTAACAAACAGTCACTCAGTCAGGTGCTTTGACGACCTCCATGGTCGAGTGGTTAGCACGCCGGGTCTGGCGTCGCGCCATCTCTGAGGTCCCGGGTCAGGGTTCGAAATTATCAAGATAATTACGCTTCTAGATAATTTATTGGATAATTATCACCAAAGTGACAAATTAATTTGTTTTATTATATTGTTTCATAAGAAATTCATTTGTTATTTTTTTCAAATTTAACACAATAAAACATAATTAACTTAACAAAACAATGACCTCTCGAGTTTTCTCAACTTTGCATAATTTGAAATGATTTTTTCTAGGTAATCCCGTAATTCCCTCCCACGGTGCGGCACGTTGAAATTGACACTTAGTACCTACTCGTACGTTCGGAATCGGATACACGCAAAGTGCGAAAACACACGTTCAAATACTTCGCATGCAGTTCACTTTCACGAGCGCATTTTTTTGTTATTATTAATCGATAATAATTAAATATTAATTATATTATTTAATTACAATAATTAATTATTATCCATCCGTTATTATCACGATAATTAACATGATAATTATCATTATAATTATCGTTGATAATTATCATTTCGAACCTTGTCCCGGGTTCAATTCCCGGTCGGGTCAATTTAGAGAAAACTGGTTTTCTATGTTTATGTATATTTAACCGTTATCTTATCATATTAACGAGTTTCAACAAAAGCTTATTTTGGGCTAACTAAATTTAATTTATAGTGCTAACGTCCATTCATTCATACATACAACTATTATCCTGTAAGGGTTAGTAAAAGACTAGGGCAAAGACGACCGTAAAATCAGTCCATGTTTCACCGATTAACAACTGCACAATTCACAACATGTGCTCAGCCTGACTAGTGGTGAGATCATCGCCACTCTTTGCTGTTGGATGTTGGAGCAGTCTTTAGTCCGTTAGTCACCTTTTACGACACCCAAGGGAAGATATGGGTCAGTAATATTTTAATGAGCGGCATTGCGAAAGTCGGTTAGTTGGCATGATGAGACCTTATTCCAGTTTGGTCGAATCCACCCTTAGACTCGTACCTATTCTAAAACCATACTCACGCTCAAATCTCTGCTTGAGTACAGTTAGAAAGGGATGGCGATATATGCGATGATAACACCAACCCGCTCTAACTGTACTCAAGCAGAGATTTGAGTGTGAGTTTAATTTTAGAATACGAGCCTTAGCCACGGTAATATTGCCATCGAACTCCTCATTACGTCATAATACTCATAATATTGAGAGTCGGACTCGTGCACGAAGGGTTCAGTACCATTATTTACACAACATTAGACAGTCTACCTGTTGCCCTTATTAATATCGAGCAAAAAACGGCGAAAAAAATCACGTTTGTTGTATGGGAGCTCCCCTTAAATATTTATTTTATTCTGTTTTCAGTATTTGTTGTTATAACGGCAACAGAAATACATCATGTGTGAAAATTTTAACTGTCTAGCTATCACGGTTCATGAGATACAGCCTGGTGACAGACAGACAGACGGACGGATGGACGGACGAACGGACGGACAGTGGAGTCTTAGTAATAACAAGGACGATATGGTAATAGGGTCCCGTTTATACTCTTTGGGTACGGAACCCTAAAAAGTAATAAACCTGTATGGCACGAAAAAGGTGACGTCACTCAATTTAACCCGTAGTTTATTAAAATTTCTTTCATTCATGCCTTGTCGTGTCGTGAACTGCGCGACAATAGAATGCGGTTTGCGTTGCGTAACGCTTTTTCAATACTGTTATCAACTTTTCATTGATAAAAAAACTACATTGTATTATGATAATAAAAGCCTCGGTGGCCGTGTGGTAAAGTGCTTGATCCGAGATCATTGGGTCCCAGGTTGGGCCAATTGTGTTTCCTACTATTTCATGTGAATTTTTGTCTTTATTTCAATTCGCTTCATCGCACTTGTTTGATTTCGAAATGAATCTTTCAAAAGATATTTGTTAATTTATAGAATCACACGATAATCTATTTTCGTGCAATTAGAGTTATTCTAAAATCTATAGTAATAACACTGCCCTGCTAAATTGTAAATGCAGCATTTGCAAAATATTGGTTAGGAGAAAAACGCGGGAAACATATTTTTCATGCAAGTACTGCGTTAATCGTTATCAAAAATTCCGATTCCGATTAATAATTTTAATGAAAAACATTTCTTTTTAGACCATTTCTGCAAAATATTAAAACCCCAATGACGATTCTGCAAATAGAATTAAATAAACAAATGTATTTTAGTAATTGTGTAAAGGAATTGATATGATAAACAAATATGATACACAAATATGTATATTATGTCTTATGAATGCAATAAATTATGATTATACAGATAATTGAATAATAAACAAATAAATAAAATATGAAAATGATAGAACATGCACGGCGGCCGGTAACGAAACGAAAACGCAACGATCGAGCCGGTGAGGAAGAAGTCCTACCTAAACGCAGCGCAAGACTTTACCTGCCATTTTAAGATACACGCTTTCCAACGAATAACGGCCAGTGGGTGTTAATACCGCCTAATTACAAACAATAGGATGCCAACCTACGCGAGCGACCTTGCCTATAGTAGGTCGGCAGCTCACGAATACATACATCCTACTGAAGTTTGTATGTATGGATATTTGTTACTCTTTCACGTAAAAACTACTGAATGGATTTGGATGAAATTCGGCATGCAGATAGTTTATAACCTGGAATAACACATAGGATACTTTTGATTTGGATATTACCACGGGAACGTATGGATGGATGTTTGTTACTCTTTCACGTAAAAACTACTGAATGGATTTGGATGAAATTCAACATACAGATAGTATATAACCTGGATTAACACATAGGATACTTTTTATCCAGATATTCCAACGGGAACGGGAACCACGCGGGTGAAACCGCGAGCGGCTGCTAGTACAATATACAGCGAGACATTTCAGTGGTTGTTTTCCCGCGGCAGAACGATTTACCTTTACTAGTACTATCGAATCATACAAGTTATTTTTTACAAAAATGACAAAAAAAATTCGACCCTCCATACTGATGTCGTAAGCTGATCGGACCGTTTTGTATGGGAGGTCGAAATTTTTTTGTCACTTTTGGCAAAAATAACTAGCATGATTCGATAGTACTACTAAAGGTAGATCGTTCAGCCGCGGGAAAACAATCACCAAAATGTCTCGGTGTCTAATCACGACTATTATCCCCGAAGGGTTAGTCAGAGACTGGGCAATGAGGACCGCAAAAGCAGGCCTCTGCCATAGTCCACTTTTCACCAAACAGCGACAGCACATTTGCTCAGCGTGACAGGTGGTAAGCCCATCGCCGCTCTATGCTATTGGATGTATGTGCAGTCCGTTAGTCGCCTAATTACAAACAATGGGATGCCAACCTACGCCGAGCGACCTTGCCGATAGTAGGTCGGTAGCTCACGAATACGTAATATTGGCTTTGCTAAATGCTATGAGGTGACAATGTCGCAATAGTCACACACAACACTGTGCATGTCAATTTGCATACTGAACGAGGATGTCGTAAATGTCGGTAAACGTTAAGTTATCTAAAAGATACGTCTTACCAATACCACGGAATAAGTAATAGTACTACCGTCAATACGCCGGACTAAAGCCTGCATAGTCTTTTCAGGGTGCCGTACCCAAAGGGTAAAAACGGGACCCTACCCTAATACTAAGACTCCATGATGTCCATCCGTCACCAGGTAAAAACTGAATAAAATAAATATTGGGCTCCCATACGACAAACGTGATTTTTTTTAGCGTTTTTTTCTGATTAATAACGGCAACAGGTAGATTTTTGAAATATTCAATAATGGTATGGAACCCTTCGTGCACGAGTCCGACTCGCACTTGGCCGGTTTTTTTATTATGAAACGGCTAAACTCTTGGCCTTCATCCAAGGGCGTCGCCAGCCGACGGCCTAGGCAAGCCGATATAAATGAAGGATGCGATTGTAATAAGAACGGTTTAAAGTTCCTTTGTGTAAACTCTACAACCTCTTCACTGCACATAGAGGCGTGCCTAAAGTTTCAGAGTAGGGCAACATATTTTCTTGCGACTTTTAACAGTTCATTTCGTATTTTTTTAGTTTCTAGGAAGGGGGGGGGGGGGGGGGGCAGCTGCCTCTGCCTGCCCCCCTCCACCCCCCCCCCCGGCGCGCCCTTGCCTTCATCTCACGTGATCCTGATGGTAAGTGACGGAAGCGCGCTTCACCCGGAATCCTCAAACACTGATGCTAAACCACAGAATAACTAATAGTATGTCTAAACTACAACCCACAACAACGGTCTCTTTCAAGCTAGTTCGCACCTGTGCTAATAATTTAGTCGATGAGATGTTCATTGCCTTATTTTCAATATACATACATACATAGGTACATATATCCCAACTATAATCCCCGAAGGGTTAGTCAGAGACTAGGCATCGTGAACAGCAAAAGCAGTCCTCTATCATAGTCCACCCTTCACCAAACAGCTACTGTACATGTGCTCCGCGTGACAGGTGTTGAGCCCATCGCCGCTCTATGCTGTTGTATATACGTGCACTGTGCAGTCTTTAGTCCGTTAGTCGCCTTTTACGACACCCAAGGGAAGAGAGGGAGTGGTGGTAGCATTCTTTCACCGCTACGCGACGCGGCTACATATATATTCAGTTATTTGCAATCTATACAAATTAAAATCAATTGCTGCCCTCCTGTAACACGACATTCCGAAAGACACTTAGCATTCACGATCGTAACCACCTCAGCCTGTACAAGGCTCAAGTCCGATCGTGCATGGAATACTGCAGTCACCTTTGGGACGGATCTGCCAAATACCAGTTGGCCGCACTCGACTCGGTGGAACGCAGAGCTATAAGGCTCATCGGTGATGACGCGCTTGTCGAGGCCAAGCTTACCAGCCTCGCACACCGGCGTCGTGTCGCCTGTCTGTGTGTCTTTTACCGACTTTACCACGGAGAGTGTGCAGAGGAGCTTTTCGAACATGAGTTCGAAAAGCTCCTCTGGTAATGGTATGAACCACCATCGCCATTTTGCCACTCCAGACTCACTGAAGGATATCATCCCCACCTAGTAGAAGTTCCACTATGTCGCACTAAATGCTTCATGTCATCATTTTTGCTGCGCACTGGCAAGGAGTGGAATTCTCTGCCATCGTCTGTGTTCCCAAAAACTTAGAACCTGAATGCCTTCAAGGCGAGAGTTAATCGGCATCTTCTGGGGCAGCTCGTTCCTACGTAAACCTCATCTACGCTCACCATCAGGCGACATCGAGGTCAAGAGCTGTCTCAAAAACCGGAATGCGGATAAATGATATTTTGTTTGTGTAATTGAATAAATTTTATTAGTGTTGTAGTCGTATACGTTTGGACACCTGCCCGTATAGCTGGTTGGTTGTGATTATGTCACAAACAATTTACCGTTGACACTTTACGCTTTAAGTCAACCGGTCAATCACTACCGGTTTTTTTATAGTAATTATAATATGAGTTTGTAAAAAAAAATCTCGATTTACTAGGTACGTGCTTTGGAAGGCACGTTAAGCCAACGGGACCAACGGGTCCCGGTTGTTGTCGAAAGATAGCAGTCGTTAAACCCCGCCAACCCGCTTTGGGCCAGCTTAGTGAGTTATGGCCCAAACTGCCCATTTATTATTTATTTATTAGGTACATAATATAATAACAAAAATAAAAACAATTATGTCCCGCAAAACCGCCTAGGCATTTAACGGTTACGCGTTTAACTGCCGGATCAAGTTTAAGTAAAACAAATTAAAATACATTATTTAAGAAAAAAAAATCCAATCTAAGATAAGAAAACATCATCATCATAATCTACAACCCTTTATCTGGTCCAGCATTAAATATTTTTTATTCATTTTCCATTCTATTACAACTGAATAAGGTTTAATTTACCGTGGCATGTATATTGCTACTACCAGTTAAAGGATTAATAAAGCATATTATACATGTGCCATGTATATTGCCAATACCAGTTAAAGGATTAATAAAGCATATTATACATCATCATCATCATCATCATCATCAGCCAGAAGACGTCCACTGTTGGACAAAGGCCTCCCCCAAGGATCTCCACCACGACCGGTCCTGTGCTGCTTGCATCCAGCGGCTACCCGCGACCTTCACCAGATCGTCGGACCACCTTGTTGGAGGCCTGCCCACACTGCGTCTTCCGGTGCGCGGTCGCCACTCGAGAACCGTTCTGCCCCAACGGCCATCGGTTCTACGGGCGATGTGCCCTGCCCATTGCCACTTGAGCTTGGCGACTCTTTGGGCTATGTCGGTTACTTTAGTTAGTCATATTATACATGTGCCATGTATATTGCCACTACCAGTTAAAGAATTAATAAAGCATATTATACATGTGCCATGTATATTGCCACTACCAGTTAAAGAATTAATAAAGCATATCATACATGTGCCATGTATATTGCCACTACCAGTTAAAGGATTAATAAAGCATATTATACATGTGCCATGTATATTGCCACTACCAGTTAAAGAATTAATAAAGCATATTATACATGTGCCATGTATATTGCCACTACCAGTAAAAGAATTAATAAAGTATATTATATAGGTGCCATGTATATTGCCACTACCAGTTATAGGATTAATAAAGCATATTATACATGTGCATGTATCCATGTGGAAAGGTGAGTGCCCAGCACTGGGCAGTGGGACGTTAATAGGCTAATGGTGAATAATACACAAGAAAAAGCGAGTAGATCCGGGTAGTGTTTCATTTCAATAATTAGTGCTCTGACTTACTCAGAAGTGCAAAATATTAAAGTTTCACTCAAACGGAGAGCCGATTTCACCACGAATGGAAGACAACGGGCGGTCTTCAGACTCCGAATAATGACCGAAGAAACGGAAAAGTCACTTAGAAGTGAATGCCGAATACTCTTTCACGTTACATAGTTATGTGCTTATAATGGAATTTTATATTTTTAAGTAATCGACTTAGCCATTAGGTCAAAGTTACAACAAAACAAAAAACTTAGTTTAAAATGAAAGAATATTATTGGTCGCAGCACAGCCTTACTTATACAGGACTGTTTTTCCATTTCTCTTTCCTATTAAACTTCCAAGTAAACATTTTTAAAAATTTATGAGTAAATTATAACAAAACTTTTCATGCTAAAGCACAGAATACATATTAGTAAAAGTGCTAAAGTAAAAAACAGATATCTCAATAGTTCACACAAAACATATAAAAAGTTATCGCGATTTTAAACTTTCTAACGGAGAATTGCTGTGCTGGGAGCGGCTTATTAATAAAATACTACCATCTCTTCCTTAAGTGTCGTAAAAGGTGACTAACGGACCAAAGACTGCACATAAGTACATCCAACCATAGATCTGATATGGGCCCACCACCTGTCACGCAGAGCACATGTGCAGTGTCGTTTGATGAAACGTGGACTGTGGAAGTGTACAGCTTTTGCTGTGGATAGTACCTATGTATGTATCTATACATAATTACATAATAATATAACAAATATTCACGACTATTATCACAGAATAACTAATACTACGTACAGAAGGTTCACTCTCTAACGACTTTCACGCGAAATTGAAACTTATCATGTGACCCGAGCGTTCATATTCCGTTAAGCGACGCTGACTCGATATCGATTTCTATTGTCCCCGAAGGGTAAGTCAGAGACCAGACATGAGGACCGCAAAAGCAATCCACTGCCATAGTCCACGTTGCACCAAATAGCAACTACTCAGCGTGACAGTCACAGGTGGTGAGCTCATCGCCGCTCTATGCTGTTGGATGCATGTGCAGTCTTTAGTCCGTTAGTTGCTTTTTACGACACCCAAGGAAAGAGAGAGGGATCGACGAGCCGCGAATGGGACGAGCCGCGAACGGGCGAGCTGAGAATGGGACAATTTGCGAATGGGACGAGTTGCGATTTGGACGAGTTGCGAATGGGACGACCTGCTTCCGACCCCTTTCATTGAGCCGCTGCGCGACATGGCTCCTACGCGATACGGCATGTGTGTATTGTGGACTCTAAATCGAAATAACAGTTATTCAGCTAAGTTTGGCACTCGCTCGGCTACTGACCGCGTGAGTAACACTTAGCGGATGTCTACCACCCTATAAAGAGCCTACTGCCACATTTCCATATTTTAGCTTTTTTGTAATTTCGTGACGAAAATGTTAAAGGACTATACGAAAAAGCTTTCCATAACCATGGTAATGAGAAAGATTTGCGAAAGTTGCTTCAGTTTTTTTTTATTATCATTAATCTGTGTGTCTATAGTGCAGTTAATGATTCCACTAACATACGGGCCGGGCAGTTTGTTATGCTGGTTCGTCCCAACTTACAATCATCATTATCATCAGGCTATAAACGTCCCACAGCTGGGCACAAGCCTCCGACGTGGAGAACAGCACGTGGGGATATTGAGCCATCACCCACCACGCTGCCCCAATGCGGATTGGTGGGTATTAACGACCGTCATGTTACAACAACTTACCGGGACCAACGGCTTAACGTGGCTTTCCAAGCACGGAGGAGCTCGAGATGTTTTTAATTTGGTCACCCATCTAGCGACCCTGCATTGCGAAAGTTGCTTAACAGGCAAGATCATCTCAAGCCGAACGCTCTAGCCGCTGCGCCAACTCACAATAATGTGCTTAAATTTACTTTTATTTCTATATTGCTGTTAATTGTACTTAAATTACTTGACCAATGGCGAATTTGGCAAATTACATAATTTGACGAAAAGAGGATTTCACGAATTACTTACTTACCAATTTGTCGTATCAAAAACATTGTTGATGAGATAAGTGAATACTCATTCATATTGAAATATATTTAGTAAAAAGATATATTTTTGTAAATATCAGTTCTTCGTAGGTTAAGTACCTACCGGGTTTTACGCTTACTACATTGGTCAAGTCTTAAAATTGTAATCTTGTAAAAATGGCAAGGGTAGTAACTACCCTTGCCATTTTTTATTTTAAGGAAAATAACTGTTATTTTCCTTAAAATAGTTTTTCACTGTTGTTGTTTCACATTTTTGATTGTGACAGTACAATCCTATTGGCATAGTGATTACGTGACGTGCCGTTTTGCACCGCGTCGCTATTTGCTATTTGTGCGTCGATAATAGAACTCTTTATATTCTACACGAGACGTGATCTATGTCAAGAACGTGATGTGAACTTGATAACAGCTGGAAATGTGCAACGAATTACAATAATTTTTGACATTAACATTTTTGATTTATGCAAAAAGGAGGTTTTCTCTAATAGAAATATCGATAAGAGACGATGGTTTTTTTTTCTATGATTTGTAGTTATTGACAAGCAGTGTGGTGGCGGTTCTACTGACAGAAAATCCATCTCGTATCATTGTACCGTGCCTTGGGTGTCGTAAAAGGCGACTAACGTACTTAATTATTGAAATTTGGCATTCACTCTGAGACTGGTTGATTTTTTTCTAGTAAACATTTTATCCTAACGTACTCAAGACTGAACATACATTCAACATCATAGAGCGGCGAAGGGTTCACCACCTATCATGCTGAGCACATGTGTAGTTTTTATTATTTGGAGAAATTATGGACTGTGGCAGTGGACTCCTTTTGCGGTCCTCATTGCCTACTCTGACTAATGATAAGGTTAGTCTCTGACTAACCTAACCTGAATAAATGACATTGATTCTTGATTCTTGAACCCTTCGGGGATAATTTAAGGTCGTCTGTTTTAAATATCTTGTACAAAATGGCTAAAATATGACGTTACTAGCGGCCGCTCGCGGTTTCACCCGCGTGGTTCCCGTTCTCGTAAGAATATCGGAATAAAAAGTATCCTATGTGTTAATCCAGGTTATAAACTATCTGTATGAAGAATTACATCCAAATCCATTCAGTAGTTTTTACGTGAAAGAGTCACAAACATCCATCCATAATAAACTTTTGCGTTTATAATATTAGTAGGATTTTTAAGTTAGAGTGGACGAAGGCACAGGCGGGTCGCTAGTATGTGATATGATAATGATAAAGTTATAACAACCGAAATGTTTATATATGAGTTGCTTGTGTATGACACGTTTATGTTTAGTTGCATGTGTATGACACGTTTTTTCTGTCGCATTATGCAGTTGCGTGAGACATTATCTCAATAATCAGTATAGTGCACCGTACAATGATCTAGGTAGTTATAATTCCATTAAATATTGATGAAATAATTACACGTATTGTGTAACTTTCATCGAAGTACTTAATTACAATTTTCGTAAAACATTTTTTTAAAATACACTTGTATAATGTACACTGGCCTGCAAAAATAAGTATCACACTTTTAAAATTGCAATAACTTTTTAAGTACTTACACAAGATATACTTTCAAAACAAAAAGAACTCGAAAAAGAGTTTAATCTTGTAAAACAAAAGAAATGAAAGCTGATAAAAATTGCTATCAAATGTTTTTTATTTTAAATCTCTTACTTCTATAGTTTAGAAAAAAAACTAAATTTTAAAAGAGTGATACTTATTTTTGAAGGCCAGTGTTTATAGGTAGGTACCATAACTTGAACAGTGTCGCGTAGCGGTGAAAGAATTCTACCTCCCCCTCTCATCCGTTGGGTGTCGTAAAAGGCGACTAACGGCAAAAAGACTGCACATACATACAACAAAATAGAGCGGCGACGGGCTCACCACCTGGAGCTGTCACGCAGTGCACATGTGTAGTCGCTATTTGGTGAAAAGTGGACTATTGGCAGAGGATTGCTTTTGCATTGCCTAGTCTCTGACTAACCCTTCGGGGATAATAGTCGTGATTTATGTATGCATACCATAACTAGCGGCCCGCTCGCGCCTTACTCTGCGCTAACTTAGAAAAACCGTCATTCTTCAGCCACTTAGTACAAAATATCTACAAATTGGATACAAAAACCATCCTTAGTTACCGCTCTTTCTATTAGTGTAAACCGCATAAAAAACTATCGCGTGCTTTAGAGGAATTTATTCCTGCGGTGCCACAAACACACAAATCTCTGTATTAAATAAATATATTTTTCATACAAACAGTAAGTATTTTTAAGTAGGTGGTCATCACATTTTAAGCCCATAAACGTCCTACTGCTGGGCACAGGCCTATCTTGATGGGGAGATTATACCTCTACTGCAGTTTTGTGGAAAAAACTTGTTGTTGACAAAAAATCACTAGAAAGAGAATATTTTTCTTCTACTATTACTGTTGAAATTATAACTGTATTACGTACGTAGTACTATTAGTTTATTCTGTGGTACTAAAACGATTTTAATTTATTTGAGGCCTTGCGACTAACAGATTCTAGGATATTTATTGATACCAATGATTAGTTGGACATGCCTGCTATATCCTTATGGCGTATTTGACCTCCGATACCGACGCACAATCGTGTTAACTTATTTATAATATTATACTGTTAACTTGTTTCGTATAACTATTCTTTTAAAGGCTAACAGACTAGGCTCAAACCGCAATCGTCATCACTCATCAGCATCGTCTTATCCTACTAATATTATAAACGCGAAAGTTTGTAAGTATGGATGGATGTTTGTTACTCTTTCACGTAAAAACTACTCAATGGATTTGGATGAAATTCGGCACACAGAATACTTTTTATCCCGATATTCCCACGGAAACGGGAACCACGCGAGCGAAACCGCGAGCGGCCGCTAGTTATACATATTATAAAGTAAAGTCGCCGTTTTTCTGTGTCTGTATTGTTTTAAACCGCAAAATATGGATTTTTATGCGGTTTTCATTAACATTAAGAACAATAACTGAGGATGGTTTTTGTTTATAATTTGTACAAAAGCATAACGGTTAGCGTGGACGAAGGCGCGGGCGGGCTACTATATTATATAGTCACATAAAACGTCATTTAGTTTCCTTTTCTGGCTTTTCCATTTTTTTTAGAACTGGTTGGTAACCCTAGTCGCGTACGACGACGACGAACACTCCGTCTAATTTTAAGTTAGTGGTGCATTTTTGAAGCATAAAATTAATGCCTTAGTCACAGTATAAATATGAGCTAAATACTGTGCCTTAGTGGCCGAGTGTCCAAGCGCTCGGTTCGATATCCGGAAGTCCCGCGTTAAATTCCCAGGTTTTTTTTATTCCCGGATTTTTTTATGCATAGCCCGGGTTTGTGACCATCACCAACTCGCATTTGGCATAAATTGTGGCGATGACTTGATTTTAATGATGGAGCCCTTTGCCCAGCAGTACACAGGCTGTATACAGGCTGGGACAGTATACAGGCAGTACACACGGCGTCAGATCAACCTACCCAAAACTGTCAAATTTCTACAATCAATTTTGTACTTTATTGTATGGCTTTCTAAGGATCAATATTCATTGGAGTTTTTAGGGTAGGTTGATCTGACGCCGTATGCGTGTGTATGTTTACTTTAAAACTCCACGGATAACTGTCTACTGTGTGCGCTGGCCTTTAAGACAACCGTGAAGAACAAATTGGTTTACTTATAAATCAATCGTATTAAGTAGGTAGGTACTTACTTAGGACAATTCTCAAAGTTGTGAACAAATATACGTAACAAGCACTGATAAAACAACCGAAACACGATCGGCCTTAAGGTGACCTTAAGCCTATCTCTATATCCATTCTTTGGTCAAACATAATCAAATCACAGAACCTACAACAACTCTACTAAAGTTAGTTACTAGGAAATGCGTCCTTATGCAATTTGAATAAGAGCTAACTTGCTGTAGATATACGTGTCAGCTTATGTTGGTCAAGTATTTAGTAAGACACCATCCGCTTTTGAATTCGTTGAAGATGGCCTAGCGATACGGTAGGTTTCGATCATGTCGAAATTTCAATTTTCAGGTAGGTACTGAATAATCATTTAAGGTACAATCGGACAGCAAAATGTTGAATCTTCAAAAGCAAAAAAATAATACAACAAGATTTTTTTTAACTTACGTCAATGTTTTTCGATGAGGTGTGTGGCCTCCAATATCTGTAAAAAAGGAATTCATAAGTAAAATCAAAATAAAACATCCCCCAATACTACATCGACAATTTTGTATATTTTGGTTTCGCTATTCCACAATAGATGGCGTTGTACAAACACCCTTATAGCTTAGAAAAATAACTCCTATTCCAAACCTCCTCGGCGCAATGCAAGCGTCATTTCATAATTCATCATACTTACCAGTTTCCCATGTCATGTGGTGAAATGCATTATTAAACACCATGAGAAATGTGGGCTGCTATCGGTATTCATTGTATGAGCCTAATTTCGTAACAACAACGTTCGTACCTACTTCAACTATTCATTGCGACATTTAAAACAGGTTTTATTACCGACTTGTTTGTGACTATATAGATATAACTCTTTAAATTATGGTGGGAAAAATTTTAGAGAAAATTAAATGAAAATGAGTGAATGAAAAGAGTGCAAAAAGACAATGCCCCGGGTGAGGATCGAACTCACGACCTTAAGATTATGAGACTTACGCGCTGCCTACTGCGCTACCGAGGCCGGTGTTAAAATACATCAAAATAGAGATCCTAAAGTAAACAGGACGACTTTTGTTATGTGGAGTTGTTGTTTGATAAAACGTAGACTATGGCAGTGGACTGCTTCTGCGGTCCCTTTCGGTCTCCAAAGTTCAAAGTTTCTCCAGTTCCTCATTACCTCGTCTCTGACTAACCCTTTGGCAATAACTGATTACAGTCGCGAATCTTCTGTGTAAGAAGTCAAACGCGACGCGACAAAACACTATTTGAATACATTGCTAGATGTTCTTATTTATTTATTTATTTGAAAAAGGTACAACATAAGCACATAGGTAACGAAACAATGCTCGAGTGCTTAAGTAAAATTGCAAATAAACTACGTAGGTATGTGTCCGTAGAACCAACCCAAGCCACCTAGCCAATCATATGGCGGAGGCGATATAATTGAGTGAAAGTTAGAAGACACGTAATACCGTAAGTACTTGCTGACATCGATCGCCTTCGTCGATCAATCTTAGTTCTTGTTCTTAGAAGAAAGGTCCCTTCCCTTTACAATGTAAAGTTAGGAAGTGTGAACTGGGAGCTAATTGTTTAAAATTCAACATATATCGCTACTTTCAATTGAAAGTTGCGATAGATGTTGAATTTAAACGTTTCTGTATATGCCTATTTCGCACCTGTCATAGTAATTTGGTCAAGTAGATGTTTTGCTAGTTTGATAATTTAAATATTAGTTTTAAATAAGTAAACTAGCCTTTGCTAGTACTTACTTGTATAGGTAATGAAGTTAGACGCCTGGTCCCTAATATGACGTAGCGTAAGCAATAAGTAAGACGAGATTTTACAAAGTTACTTTGGCGAGACAGGTGTTTACGTGGATGAAGTCGCGGGCGGTCGGTAGTAATTACTATGCTGATTTTAACCATAATCGTAAAAAGTTAATAACGTCATTAATAAAAACGAAACGTCTGCACAACCTTATACGTCAGATCACTACCGCAAAAAATATTCTGCTGCTAAACGCAATCTTCGGTTAAACGTTTTTGTGAGCTCTGTCTGATTGACGTTTTCTCGTGACTATTACCACCAGCGATATATACCACTTATTTAATAATATGAGTACTTAGTTAGTACAACCTATTCCCATGGATGATGATGAATGAAATGTTTGCCAAATGTTTGCCCTTTCTGAGTTTCCTGCAGATTCTTCTTGCCATACATAATTATGTATGAGTAGTTACAAGGTGTATATACTTTATTATTTTGATTCACTTTTTAATCTGTCAACCATCTTTTGGTTTTGTCAACCGGTCGTATATATCGCAAATCGTAACTGATTATTTTGTTTCCGTCAATTATTAATTCATTTGAATTGAATTGAAAACTGCAGAAGCATGTGCCTTTGCAAAAGCACTTACTAACGGAAATTATATTAAAGTTTTTGGTACTTACTTACTTACTTTGTATTTTATTATTACTATTAGTTTATTGTACGCATTACGATAATGTAATCGTTACTTCAACTTACAGTCTGTTACCTAAACAAATTTTCTAAGATATTGTTAGTGTAAACTTAGCAGCACCACAGAATAACATAAAAACGTACATTAAATACCGTGGAAGGTCAATCGGCAATGGTGTTAAACGGTCAAACATCTTTATGTAAACAGTTTCGCAGCCATATTTTACGGTGTATTCCTTATGTAATAATTCGGCAATAGTTTGTGACCATACAATTTAACCTTTTCACGGTATTAGCGTTTTAGCTGGAACTTCAAATATTGCATACATCATTACTTATAACTCAATGAAATATAAGAGGAAAAGTCACTACACTCGAGTTTTCCCGTAATATTTATTTTATTACTTTGTTACTTAACTGCAGAGCGATTGGTCTTTATCTTGTACAATTCTAAGTAAAAACGAGGATACGGAAGTCTTGATGAAAAGTGGCTAAATATAATATTGCCCCTCCATTGGCACTAGGGTTGCCACCTGTACTCTAAAATAGAGTTTTGTAAGCATTTTCATGTATGCGTACTCTATAATCTACGACACCAATAGAGTACGCTAAAATACTCTATTTACGAAAAACTGATCGTTACTGGTTATGAGTAGGTACTTCAGAGTTCACTGAGAGAGTCTTCTCTCTATGAATGTAAAGTGGAGAGACGAAAGTAATAGAGCTACCCTAAATTTAATAAAAAACAAGTTGATTATATAATTTAAATCTAAATTATGATTGCAAAGAGGCTGTAAATATCTTTAAGAAAGACAAATATTTGTTCAATGTCGCAAAGAGCAATAAAAAATACGTTTTTAAAGATAGATAAATAAATAAATACTCTTTTTTTATGCTATGTACTCTATTTTTGTTCTAATAAAATGAAAAAATACTCTATTCAACAACTACAACCCTAATTGGCGCTGCAAGTAAAACTGTGTGACTAAGAATGGGCCTACGCTGAGCGTGAAACGTGGACTATGTCAGTGGCCAGCTTCTGCAGTCCTCATTGCCTAGTCTCTGACTAACCCTTTGGGGATAATAGTCGTGAATATACGTATAATAACTAAAACAAAACTAACTAAAACAAAACTTGCTGCTTATAAGTAATAACGTAGCAGAATTGCTTCGATGACCTACACATTGCAGATTGTGGCTAGTAACACATGAAACAGTACGAACACGAGCCTCAAACAAAACAATGGATGACTCAAAACTCTGAAGTTCTTACGCAAAACGCCGCGTCGTCAATTATAGATGATGATGATTAATAATTATTCGGAGGAAGATCCCAAATCGTGACTTGGGCAGGCTGCAATAAGACGAAACCCACGCGGTTCTCAAGGCCAGCGTAACATAACTACCTTACCTATATAGATAACTGCCTTTTTTACATACTATTCTCTTGATATGGAGACGGATATTATACATAATGCTACGAAGGTTTGAAATACCTCACTAATGACGGGGCGATGGAAAAACAAAAGATTTCAATATAATAGCTAGAGACTCAAGCTATAAGTTATTTCGTTATTATGAGCGAGCAAGAAAAAATATAAATGGTTTTCATCTTGTTAATGATTGAAGGTTTTCATAGTGTGTTTTGTATTATATTTCACAAAAAGAGCCCTATGCTCAACAGTGGGTGATGTTGTTAGATATGATTATGATGATAATAATATCTTCAATAAATTGATATGTACCACAAACTTGCATGGGACTAGGGGCGTAATTGTCTAACTTTAACACCTATTGCAAAACCTTTCAATTCAAGTACAAGTACATTGCTTTGCTAGATTGCTTATTAAAAACTAATTTGATAATACTCAAATAAGCGAAGCATAATGTACTTCTATTTGAAAGGTGTTGCGATAGGTGTTAAAGTTAGCCAATAAGCCCCCTATTGCCACGAGGAGTAGGTATATTAAAATATTATCATCAAGTAAAATTTATTAAACACTGAAAAAAGACGACAACCTCAGGCGGGAATCATTATCATCAACATAAAACTTCTACTACTGGACGCAGGCCCTCGGGAGATTGGGTCATAACATAACCCTCCACGCTGCCGCTCGCCCAATGCTGGTCGGTCAGTGAATCAACAGCTCCACTGTGACACATGAGTAAAGAAACGGAACAGAAAGCTTCCATACAATGCGCCGTCGCGAGTTGCTCCGTTGACTCAGTCCGGACTCCGGACTAAGTGACAATTCGGACACAGTGTCCACTTTGAAACTTTTTAATTTTATTATTTTTTTCACTGACGATTCGGACACCAACAAAAATAGCTGCTTTGTACAGTCAGATAAAAAACTTCTATAGATTTCTTTACATTAATTTTAAGAAAATATACTATAGTAAAAAACATTTTTTGAAGCTTTTTTACCTGACGTACAGTCAGATAAAAAAGCTTACTGACCAGCTCCAATAATTTAATAGTGTCCGAATCGTCAGTGAAAAATAATAAAATTAAAAAGTGTCAATTCGGACACTGTGTCCGAATTTAAAGTGTCAGAATTGTCACTTAGTCGCTCCGTTTGTCCACTGGCCGAGCGAGCGTAAAATACTGTGGTAAGTATTGCAAGTTTGCTTTTGGTTTGGTTTTGCAAGTCACGCTCGCGCCCATGCAAGGGTCCAGGCTAACGCTAACACTAGCTAAGGGTGTCGCCAGCGACGGATACGTCTGGGAGGACAACATCATCATCATCAAACCGGTTTTATCCAGTGGCGGCGCATACGCGACGCAGCGGCTAGTGGACACGCACACATGCGCCGTATGCTTGTAGTAAGTAGTTGACTCGCGAGTCGCGCGACGCACGGCGCGGTAGTATGAAGCTTTGTCTCTGTTCAGTTTCTTTACTCATTTGACTGTGATCAGTGAAAGGGTGAGCCCATCACCGCTATATGTTGCTGGATGTACTTATGTACTTACCTTTCGCAATTTCGGTTCGCGTATTCGCGCGATTTCCGTGTCGCGTAGCGGTGAAAGAATACTACCACCCCCTCTCTTCCCTTAAATGTCGTAAAAGGCGTCTAACGGACTAAAGACTGTACATACGCATAGAGCGGCGATGGGCTTCACCACCTGTCACACTGAGGGCATGTGCAGTCGCCATTCTGTGAAATGTGGACTATGGTAGAGGACTGCTTTTGCTGTCCTCATTGCCTATGACTAACCCTTCAGGGATAATAGACGTGATTATATGTATGTATGTAGGTGTAGTCTTCGCCTTTTACGACACCTAAGGGAAGAGAGGAAGTGGTAGTATTATTTTACGGCTATTATTTTTTACAAGGCTCATGGTTTGCCAACACATTACCATTCTATATCATATCAATGTCTCATCTAATGGCAAGTTTGAACGCATTACTGGATGCTGAGTATGTACATTCATACACATACGATTGACCAATATGGCTATATATAGGTACAGCGTATATTAATCGTACCCTTGGTACCATTAGCAATTTGCCCTTACCAAGATATACGTAGGTGATGATTTTATGTCAGGGTTTTTATAATTGTGTTTAATGATTTTTTTCTGTGATTCTTTGTAGGAATACTTATGTTGTAGACTAGCTAAACTAAGTAATGATCAATTAATTAATTAGTTTAATACTTAAGGCTAGGTGTTAGTGAAAAATTAAAATAACACGTCTTGAGGCATTATAACCGATCGTTTTTTTATTTATTACATCTATTAATTTTTTTATTAATTTAAAACGCGTTTATTCGCTTCGCTTCGCTGTTATACCCGTCTCTTACCGTCGTACCGTCGAGTGAGCGAGAGAAAAGCGCCCGAAATACCTCCCCTTAAGTAAATTGAATCAGTAGTTTTAATCTGTAAATGCAAAGCGCTTTTTTGATGCAAAACCCAAGTTTGTGCTCATCACCGAACCATCTCGCATTTGGCAAGCGTCATCATTATAACCAATGACCTTTTATATATGTGATTATAACCGTCATTAACCGCGTCGCGTAGCGGTGAAAGAATACTACCACCCCCTCTCTCCTTTGGGCGTCGTAAAAGGCGACTATGAATGACTAAGGGTGGATTCGACCAAACTGGAATAAGACTTACTCCGAGATTAGTCTACACAAATTCAGCGTTTAATCTAGGTATAAGACCTTATTCCAATTTGGTCGAATCCACCCTAAAGACTGCACATATATCCAACAGCTTAAAGCGGCGATGGGCACACCACCTGTCACGCTGAGCACATGTGCAGTCGCTATTTGGTGATAAGTGGACTATGGTAGAGGACTGCTCAATTATAGCGATGACTTGATTTCAATGATGGAGGCCTTTGCCAGCAATGGGACAGGTTAATTATTATTACTTAGGAGGGTTTTACGCATTTCGGTTTCCCATACAAACTCCCAAGTCGAAATTTTTAAAAACTACTAAGCCAATTTTAATAAAACTTTGCATGCTTAAGTAAAATACAGAGATCTAAGTATTTTGTTGAAAACATTAAAAAAAAACGTTTATTTAACTGTGTTATTACGATTTTAAACTTTCTATAAACGATAAATAAACTTTTTTTTAAATGTTTTCAACAAACTATTTAAATCCCTGTATTTTACTTTAGCATGCAAAGTTTTATTATAATTGGCTTAGTGGTTCTTAAAAATTTCGACTTGGAAGTTTGTATGGGAAACTGAAATGCGTAAACCCTCTTAAGTTTAATGTTTTCCGACATTTAATAAGAAACACTACGTCGACGTGGCATGCAAAATTCTCATACAAAACACAGATAAACGACGTTTCGTAGTCCCCTGTTTCCTCCTTCAGAACTAGACCAATTTTTATTACTTTTTCAGCATCTGTTAAAGAAAGAGATTTTCTATGTCTGTATGTTTGATTTTTTTGCATTAAGTCAGCCAGCCTTAAAAATTCAGTAAAATCACTCCGTTTTAAGGCGTCTTCAGAAACATTAAGTGGCTGGTTTAACTAAAAAATCAAACATACAGACATAGAAAATCTCTTTCTTTAACCGATGCTGAAAAAGTAATAAAAATTGGTCCAGTTTTGATGGAGGAAACAGGGGACTACGAAACGTCGTTTTTCTGTGTTTGGAATGAAAATTTTGCATGCCACTTCGACGTAGTGTTTCCTCTTAAGTAACTACATTCATTATCCGAGTGTTAGGTACCACAGATCAGATGACTCTAGAAAATTCTAGTTTATCCTTGTCATCGCTGTTGACTTTGATCCTAGCTATTGACCTTTCTTGCACGGGGTTGTCACCTTTAATTGAGCGTGCATTTACAATAATGTTCCTATTATTGTGTTAATAGTAAATCAGTTGTAGTTCACTTCATACCTTTTTTTTAAATATTATAATCTCATAAAAAAAACAAATGTTTTTATTCCTGACGGGCGATCGTTTGAATATCGCTTCCGGTCTGTCGTGTCGTGCGTAACTCGTGCGTGACTTCCCGAAACTACATAAAATAAGATATTTGTGTTGTTTACATTTACATAAAAGTACTTATACAACGTTTAGCGAAAACCACTTACGTATCCTACCTATACTAAAATCAATTATTTTAATGCTAATTAATTCTTATAATATCATCCTTATGAAGTAAGTAATGCAAAAAGAACTCAAAATTTTGTTTACTGATGTTTTCTTAAACTTTTTAGTTCTTTTATCTAAACCTCATTTAATGATTATTTTTGATGTAACTCCTCTTTTTATAGTTTCATAAACCTCATCTCATATTTGGTGATTATTTTTGTTTTACCTCTTTTTTAACCTCACATATTAAGTTTAGCCATTTTTTTTTGCTAAACACAACCTCTTACTGCATTCGCCATTCCTATGCAACATACGCAACGTTCTACATGTAGCGAGCAAGCGACACATTTTTTGTATTCCATGTACGATTTAGTAACAGCGAGCGCGCTCTAAGGAATTGTGTCACCAGCATAATTAGTCGGCTTTTTATGCTCTTGCGCATTGGCAATCGCCATAGCCATAGCATTGTAAAGGTGGCATTACAAGCCGCACGGCACGACATTGTTTTCATTAATTTTTCAACTGCAACCAACTGTATTTTGTTTTGGAAAGTGATATCTATTACCAGTGTGACTAGTGCAAGTTTAATTCATCGTTGGATCAATCAGTAGCAGTTATTTGTAATTGCAAAGCGCTCCTTTTTATGCATTGCTCAGGCTTGTTATCATCATCAACCCGCATTTAGTAAGCGTTGAAGCGTAGTGACCACGCGAGTTTGTGCGACATTAAACCTTTTTTTTAGTCGTTAACGACAAGAAAAAGCTCCCGACGAATTGAGAACCTCCTCCTTTTTTTGAAGTTGGTTAAAAAGGAGAGTATTTATGGCAAAATTTGTGATTCCATGGTTTGTCACTTTAGTAGGCTAGACACTGCTTCAAGGTCCCACAAATTCTTGTTTCCATTCCAGTAAACAGAGCCTAAGATTACGCACTTAATATTAAGATTAGAATGTATGTAGATTTAAACGCGTATCTGTACATAACATAAAACACAATGTTTGACTATATGGGTCAGGACAAAGTGACACGATAATTTTATCCAACCTAACAAGAGAGAGTCTAAAGACAAAATTTAAGTTAAGTCGCGGTATAATCACTATCGTGAAATCATCGTAGTCGCTGTCGCGTCACTTGGAACGCCACCTTTACCGACTCCATTGAATTGATCTTGCATGTTCTCTCGCTTTATTTTCAAACGACAATTAATCGAGTTTGTATGTTTGATTGATTTAATAGTGATTGGCCGAATTTAAATAGACTTTTATAGAGTCAATTACTTTTGGTGATTCGATGTAATAAATGGTCTCTCAGCAGGTTTCAATGATATGCGTTTGTGTTATTTTTATGTACATTGCAATGTAAAGCAACGACCTTGGTAAAATTAAAGTTTTAGTAAGGTAATTAATTTTCCTATTCATTCTCCTCATGACTAGTAATTAATTACAAACAAGTATGATTTAATTCAACGGTTGATTAGGGAACGCTGAAACCTTTATGGTTCCAATCTCATCGGTACCTTGAAATTAAATAAGTACTTACTACCAACATTAATTTTGTATTATTTCATATCTATTGGCTATTTGACAGTTGAAACAATAAATTATGAAATATGTCGGAAATGGTAGGTTATGATTTAACGATAATTATGCAATAGTTTTTTTTATTAAGATAATTTGTAAATATTTTATTTTTACAAAATAAATTTGCGATTTTTATCTGTGGATTACAAGACCCAAAACACGGGCGGCCATGATTGAGCATCATGTGACGTCACATTTCACAAAATGTACAAAAACTATCTGTCAGGTTTCAAGATAAGTGTTTTTATTTATTGAAATGTGACGTCACAGAGCAAAATGTCACGTGACCAACCGTTTTCGCACGAAATTTGAAATCAATAAAGAAAAATATGTTTTTTTCTGTTAAAATAAATTATACGGGGAGAAAGAAAATATTGTACGGGGCATAAAATAAGCGTTTGTAATTTTCATCTTGTCATTTTCATCTTAAATTTTTAGCCTATCACGTGACCTACAGGAGTAGGGCAATTTATGTTCTAGTGGTGTTCAAATCCCTAGATTTGTTTAGGGAAATGATAAAATTGTGTTGTTATTTTAACATCCTCGTGATTTGATCAAATCACTTAGGGAATTGACCAAATCTCTGTTTTTATCATATCCCTGCGACATATACTCTATGCTGAAAGCTACCTTACTAAGACACTCGTAACCTGACGCTGACACCCATATTTCCAACTAACATTAAGATGATATTACAAATTAAGATTGCAGATAGGTAAGTAAGACAGATCGCATCATGCATTTTCCCAACGAACGCACATGTGTGTTACTGGGTACGGAAGCTGGGCAGAATAAACTTCATGGTGTTTTGTAACCGGCCCAGTTTTACTGAGAATGTAGAATGTAATACAATATTTAAAGCAGTGGTGCGGATAGGTTATATTTTTATATTTATGGGCACGCGATAGGTTCGTAATTGGTAGCACTTACTCGAATCGAAGGGATTACTTTAAAACGCGTTATTGCTCAAATATAAAATAAAGAATGAGTTTGACGCAGCAGTATTATTGTTTTGATACTTTTACTATTTCTGTATTCAGCTCTCTAATTGGATTGTAAAGAATGCCTGGTGGCACTAGGTCAACCTTTTGTACATGACTATGACTATCATCAAAGACATTAAACTTTGACTATCACCAACAAAGTTTCAGACACTGGGCAATGAGGACCGCAGAAACAGTCCACTGCCATAGTCCACCACGGCACACCAAATTAGAACTACACATGTGCTAAGCAGTGTGACCATTTATGGCAGATTTCTGCCATTTGGGCAGATTTGGCACTTAAATTTTAACTGTGGCAGACTAGGCCGACGATTCAAAATAGTGGTAGAATTTGTCAGATTTTAAGGAAATGTTGCGCCGAGCTTTTTTTAGACAATCATTTCAATATTATTAAATTGTAATTCAAAAAAAGTGGCAGAATTTGGCAGATTTCAAGGTGATGTTGCCGACGCCCTTTTTTTTAGGTAGTAATTTCAATTAGATAGTATGTACACAAAAATGTGGCCATGAGCTTTTTTTTTAGGTAATAATTTCAATTTTATTTAGAAGTTTGGAACGTGGCTGATTTCATTCATCAAAAACCTGTCATTTGGCAGATTTTTGGCCAGTGTCGGGCAGATTCGCCAATTTTGAGATGGTCACACTACTGGTGCTAAGCGTGAAGGTGGTGAGGTGAGCTCCTCGCCGCTCTATGATGTTGGATGTATTTGCAGTCTTTAGTCCGTTAGTCACCTTTTACGACACCCTAGGTAAGAGAGGGGTTGCTAGTATTCTTTAGTGAGTCTTTAGAGAGACACACGGCTCCGTCTCACATTGAAAAATTACATCACCTAACCAACTTAAGGAAGTACAATTGTCTCTATGTTACTCAATAAGGTTTTTAACCGTCATCCTACGTTTTCTGCATACAAATAAGTAATAGGTGCGCCCTCTATGTACGTTTCTATTGAAATGTGGTGGCGCGAGTTTAACCCGTTTGCTTGCGTCATCGCATAGCACGTTTCAACTACATACAGTCATGGACATATTAGTGAATATGTCCATGCATACAGTACATAAGCAAAAACGCCTCATACTCGTACACCACTGGTGGGCATAGGTGTCACATTTCTATATTAACTATATCTCAATTTTGTTTATTTTGTTTAACATTGATTAATTTTTAGTTGAGTTTTCTTTTGCATGTTTATTTTTTTCTGGACACACCATTACTGGTCGACTGGTAAAGAATGCCTCAGGTCTGCCGCCTTCTGCTGTATTGATACAATAAATAAAAGTTGAATTAATGAATACGAGCTAATGATACTAAGTGAGGACATCTCGCACTTTAGTAGTTGCGTTTGTGACACCTTATAAGAAAAGTAGAAACAACTTAATGATCGTATGAAGGACTTAGTTCCTTAATTCATCTACCGATTACCAAGAACCGCACTTGGCTAAATAAATGTACCACCATAAAAGTTCTAAGGCGCTGCGCAAGCCGCAAACGTAGACATCACACGGTACACCATCTCACAAGATTACGTCAGTTGCCATGCCAGTTATTCTGTGATTGCCGCTCGCTACCAACTAGCCACTAGCACAGAATAACAAATAGTACAGAACATTACCACGATAATATCATCACATTACCACGATAATATCATCACATTACCGTGCTACAACGACGTTTTTACATACAAACAACGGTGGCGGCTAATTAAAAGAATACTACCAACCCAGCTCTTACCTTGGGTTTAGTAAAATTAGACTAACGGACTAAAGAGTGCACATCCAACAGCATAGGGCGGCGATGGGCTAACCACCTATCACGCTGAGCACGTGTGCATTTTTTATTTTGAGAAACGTGGACTATTTTGTGGTCAGAGTGGCAGAGGACTGATTTTGTGGTCTTCATTGCTTAGTCTCTGACTAAACCATTAGGGGATAGTCTGTGTTGTAGTCGTGAGTGTTATAATGTATATGTTACCGGCAATCTGTATAATCCGGTATTCTATACAATACCTAGGCAATGTGTAGAATACCTTAAACGTGTAGGTAATGTATGAAATATATTTATTTTATACTTTGCCTAGGTATTGTAAACAATACCGAATGCGCATCCGGTAATGTGTGAAAAGGCAGTAGGTAGACCTAGGTACTTATTATTTTTACGGAATTGTTTTGTTCCTTAAGTTTTTTGTACTTATTACGTACCTAAGTAGGTACCTACTTGTAAGAAAATTACATTGTGTTACATACAAAAGAATTTTTATATAATTATGTAAAAATGGGTGGTTGGAATACAGCCTATTTCTGGGCAGAATCCTATCCGTGCAAATTTCTTGCGATGGTGTCCTTCTCTACTCCTGACTAAAGCTAGGAGAAGAGACAGAGTGAGAAAGAGAGATGTACCGTGGCGGCAACAGAAAGTTTCTCGTTTGCGCAGCGCCTTATTATAGTACGTCTCCTACCTACAATCGGACAACCACATAGCGTGAATTACTGCGCAGATGGCGATGCTGATGTCGCAATGTTTCAAGTCGCATGTAGTAAAGCAAGTAGCAAGTCGCAATTTGCTAATGGATGCGAATAGTTGTCGCGCGCGCAGTTACAAAACGGTTACAAGTTTGCAACTGGTGTGGCCCGCGCGGAGTTACTAAGTACTACAAATCAGGGCTGCCTGATTTAAATCAGGTGATTATATAAATAAAAATCATTGATTTAAATCAATTTAAAATGTTATATTATCTTTAATGAAAATAACAATAAATAAGTAAACTTACTTACTTAGTAGTTACTTACAATCAAATACCTACTGTTATAGGGCAGACACAGAATCAGCAGTCTCAAAAATAAAATAAAAAAAAAGACTTGCATGCATACCTACTTGAAATTTGTCTTCAACTGTAGCAAAACAAATCAGTAATCAGTCTTGTAAAGTTGATACTAACAATAATTGGTCAAGATTTATCTATAATTATTTATTTATGATTAGTTTAAAGTAATTTAAAATAATCAACAATTTTTTAAATGATTAATTTTAAAAGTATTTGTGTCATACAGCTTATTTAATTGTCAGTAAGTTCTAATAATAGTGTATTTAGTTTTGTCACATAAAAAATCAAAATAAATAAAAAAATCAATAAAAATAAAAAAAATCAATAAAATTCAAAAAAATCTTGATATTTTTTAAATAAATCAAAAAATATCGATTTTTTTTTAAATCATGATATTTTTTCAACCCTGCTACAAATCAATCTTGCTTCGGGAATGTTGCAAAATAAGTTAGTGTAGCGAATGACAAGAATGAGTCTTTTGGTATTTTCCCATCCAAAACCAGAAGATTTGGTTTTTCGCCCTCAAAGTCATTGCCAAGCTTATGGCAGTCATTTTCACAGAGGAGGTAGAGTGATAGGCAGGGGGCACACAAAAGAATCCACTGGGTCGACGAGCTAAGTACTGCGAGAGGGAGACTTGGCAGGCCTCACTATGATAATAATTATAGTGGAGTGAGCGAGGTGCCTTGCACCCATTCTTCCACAGAAGATAAAGACTATTTCCACAAACGGACTTACTAAATGTAAAACAGGTTTTTCTTGGACATTTCTAAAGTACTTACTTATCAATTTTAAGTTCATTTGAACGTTTTATAATAAAGGTTTTCAACAACCCGGAGCTCAAACTAATGTAATTCAATCAACGTAAAACTCTCAGGTATTCAATATTTGGAAACACGTTTTGATTGCGACCTTCCGAAGCACAGCATTACAGCCAAAGAAGGTTCAAATTGGGTTGATTTCTTGCCGATGCGAATGATTCATTCATCCCATTTATATTCGACCTTGTCGCACTTAAGACAACAGCGAAAGGATTTCGAAGGACAAATATCTCATTAGAATTGTTTCATTCCTCGACGGGGAAGTCTTTATCCCTTCTAATGGAGGGGTTTCTGAGAAATACATTTTTGGATACTGTATCTTTAGCTAGATTAAGGCTAAAAACTTGGTCTCTTACTTCAAAAATGTGCCAAAAGTTAGACAATATCTAAAAATGGAATGATGCTCGCGCTTTTTATCCAATACTTTCAGACAACATTTAAATTACGAGTTTAACTTTAAATACTATATTCTGTAATGTATTTGCAGTTTTGGACATGTTATGTTAAGATTTTTCTAATATGCACTTCTTGAACTTTATTGTCAGTTATTATAATTATAACAGGTACCTATCTAAGTAGAAGGACTGTGGCAGTGCATTGATTCTGGGGTCCTTATTGCCTGGTCTCTGACTAACTCTTCGGGGATAAGAGTCATGAATATATGTATGTAGAAGGCTTCACCTAGAAATAACAAAAACTAAGAAAAACTACCAGTCCAGTGTTGGTTAAAAAAATTGCGAGCGATTTATCAAATCCTCTTAACTGACCGAGCCGCTTCAAACAATGACCGCGAAGCTATCGAATTTTATCGCAGAATCTTCTATCCACAACCCATTGTCTGAGCCGGAGCCGCCATGAGTTATGGACCCCTGTTATTGCTTTCAAATGACCATAACGGTGGTAAACAATGGTGTTGCTACACAGTATCTGGTATTGATAGTTTTTTCAAATACTCTTTGCCTGTTACGCACTATAAAGTCTATTGAGGTATTATAACTAGAGACGCCGCGAAGCCACTTTTTGCACACTGCGTACAGATTTGTGGCCGCAAGGACCACAATCGCCTGGATACTTTCGATCACATTTAAAAAGTAGATGCACAATCAACGCTTTAAAAACGTCCGCACAAAAAGAGTAGTAGCGAAATGTTTAGGTATGCATTTCGTTTGGAAGTGTGCGAGCTAAGTGTCAAGTGCTCCTTCAAAAATTGTTCTTTAAGAGGGGGCCGCGCGATCGCAAAACTTGACATAAGTCTCATAATGAACTTCAAAGCAAAATCAATGTTATTGATATCTAAAATTAGAACTATTCTGCTTTGAAGTTTCAGACCTAGTAATTTGATTAGAGCAATGTTTTTATTCTGCGAAATGTACAAAACCATCAAGCGCTTGTGTTAGAAATTAAAATTTACTTTTTAAAGAGGGGGGCGACCTGCGAAATATCAATACAAATATTTTCATGTAAGAATAATTATTGTTTTCATGCGTAAATTAAGAAAGTTGTCGAAAAAAAAATGTTTTTAGGAGTCTTTCGATTTATGTATTGTTTGATATTGTTTAAAGAATTTGTTTCAAATTTCAACAAGGCCTCGACCTTGTGCATGATGATGCATGATCAGGCTAACTTACGTAAGTTCTTTTAAATGCATTTAACTAATAAGTAACTTTAAAATACGTCAATTTTTACAATTTCGTGCAGTATCCCCTTAAGCAAAACACGTAATACTCAGTCTACCTACGTATACGTCAAATGTATGTACATATACAGGGTGGAATTTTGTAATGCCACCTGAAGGGAAGTACTCAATATTAGATAGAAAATTTTGCTCATAGAAAACGTTCCTTTATTTTTTAAAAGAAAGAAAACTGCATTTAAAGATTTTTGACAACTCGCTTGCCACACCCGGGAATTGAACCAATTAAAATCTTTAAAAATTACACGAAATAATTCTACAGCAAGATGGTGCTCCAGCCCATAATAGCAGAATCACTACTGCCTACATTAATAACCATTTTAATACCTGGATTGGTATAAACGGCACAATCAGATGGCCTGCGATTACCAGATCTCAACCCTTTAATATTTTTTTTGGAGATATGTAAAAAATCGTTTACATTAAATCGTATGCGAATGTAAACGAGTTGATAGTTGAAGTTCAGAATACGATTTATAATATTCACCACAACACGTTATTAAAGGTTACTTACTAGAAATGAATTCGTTAGAAGAATTAATTTGTTTATCCAAGAAAATGAGCCCATTTCGAGCAACTAATTAGTTAGTTTACCATTTTTTGTAAATAATTAAAATAATTTAACATTTCATGGTTTCCTTTAATTTAATTTCCTTTCATTTAATTTATCAAGTTTGTCCGAGAGATTTCATCCTTATGATTGACCCTAACGATCGATGCAATATAAGTACAGGTTGCAATTTTAACAGATTTTTGTCGGTTCGATTCTCGGGTGTGACAAGCGAATTTTCGAAATTCGTTGAATGCAGTTTTCTTTACAAAAATAAAGGAATGTTTTCTTTGTGTAAAATTTCTATCTGCAGTATTAAGAGTACTTTCCCTTCAGGTGGCATTACAAAATTCCACCCTGTATACAAGGTGACTGGTACAGGACCCGCCATGCGCCATAGCAAAATCACGTATCGAGGAGGTCATATTATTCTACCTATTGAAGCTTACTTCCCTTAACTAAAGTTTTATAGTTGACTTGATAAATTTGACTTTCAAGCAGCCATAACTTTTTTTATTTAACGTTCTAGTGAATTATTCTTTTTTTTTGTTAGCAACAAATGTTTGATCAAACTACGTCGGAACTCCGCTCAAACAAAGACTAAAAATAAAGATATTAGGCTTGAATTACAAACTACTCGTCAAGACGATTCAAACGAGCCCAAACTCGATGAGGTTGTGTTGTTTCATTGCAAAGTATGGCCACCTTCCAGCTCTATCATCAGATCAGCACCATGTCTTCATAATATTGCATTGCGAAGCGATTTACACATGTATGCAAAATTTCAGCTCAATCGGTAACCGGGAAGTGAATCAAAATTGAGTTGCAAAATTCCACCCGAACAGAAGACATACCTACATACATTGCAAAGTAAATAACAGCTTGTAAAAAATAAAAACAATACCGTTATCACTTCTTCTCATACAAGATCCCTTCCATCTGATAACGCTTCGCACTCTCCTCGCGGCTTCCTCGGAGTAGTCTGCCAACAGGTCGTGGACTGTCTTCCCTCGGCGGTCTTCCGCGTGCAGATCAGCTCCTGGGACGTGTACAAATATGCTGATGATGTCACAAGATCACTCACCTCTGATAACCCTTCGGACTCGCCTCGTGGCTTCCTCAGGGCCGCTTGCACGGAAATGTAGAGTTAATAACTCCGAATTAACTAACGCAGGGTTAATTTGTTAAATTTTAAATTCGGGCCTTGCGTTGCATCCATGACAATAAACCCGGAGTTAACTAACCCGGCAGAGTAGTCAGCCAACAGGTCGTAGACAGGTGGTGAGCCCGTCACCGCTCTATGCTAATGGATGTATGTGCAGTCTTTAGTCAATTAGTCGCCTTTTACTTTACGGACGGGGTGGTAGTATTCTTTCACCGCTACGCGACACGATTGATTGATGTTAATAAAATAATAGGTTAATAATAAAAATAAAAAAAATACTTTAATAGAACGTTAAATAAAAAAGTTATGGCAGCTTATAGGCCAAATTTCGGAATAATCCTAAAAAAGTTAAAAATTAACCAATCTCCTGAACTATAAAACTTTAGTTAGGGAAAGTAAGCTTCAATAGGTAGCATATGACCTCTTCCAGATATGATTTTGCTATGGCGGGTACTGTACCAGTCAGCCTGTATAAAAGCTGCCACTATTCCGCTACGATTTAGTAGGATTGTGTATCTAGTTTATATATGTGATCTAACCTTGGATAACTCAAATCACAATCTATGAGGCCGCAACGCAACTAAGTGCGCAAGAACTTGCTTTGCGGTGTTGCCTCTTGTTATAATAATAAGTAATACCTTAACGATAACCTGGTTCGCGTTTTTGCTTACGCCGCGCGCCGGCCGCACCGGTTACGTCACGATTCGATGTTCTTTTGTTATTTTTGAGTAATTGAATTATTTCATTTTTGGTCTTTGATTTGTTGGTTCGCCTAGGACGCGTGGACAGGACGTGGGAACTGGCTAGGCGCCCGGATGGGTTCCGAGAAGTGAGTGTGCTTACTACTCCGCGACCAAGGTGGACACTTGGGAGTCGACTTTAGAGTCGACGACCCGAGCAGTGGCAACTGCGAGTTGTGCCTTCGTGCAACGAGAAGTGAGCGAGCTTGACAGCTCCGGTTACCTATCTGGACAATAGGCAGTGAACTACACGTGTTCACGGGGAGACTCTCCCGAGACACTAGTCTTATGAGTACCGAATGAAGAGCGCGCTTCGGCGGGCACTGATTTGGCGTCAAGACCTAACGCAGATGGTCTCCTGCGCGAGTGTTCTACTGGCGCGGGGACGTCTGGCACTTTTTGCATAACCTAACGGTTGGTCTCGATGTGCCAGTGCAAATAAAACTTAGTGAATAAGGAGAGGGGATGTTGATCGCCTAAATCAAAGAGCGTCATACATACATCATTAGCTACGATACTGACACATTCCTTGGCCAAGGATAATCCTACTAATATTATAAACGCGAAAGTTTGTAAGTATGGATGGATGTTTGTTACTCTTTCACGTAAAAACTACTGAATGGATTTGGATGAGATTCGACATACAGATAGTTTATAACCTGGATTAACACATAGGATACTTCTTATCCCGATATTAACACGGGAACGGGAACCACGCGGGTGAAACTGCGAGCGGCCGCTAGTTATACAATAAATAAGTACTTACATACATACAATAATAACAACTATTATCCCCGAAAGGTTAGTCAGGAGACTAGGCAATAGGACAGCAAAAGCAGTCCCCTACCATAGTCCACTTTTCACCAAATAGCGACTGCACATGTGCTCAGCGTGGTGAGCCCATCGCCGCTCTATGCTGTTGGAAGTATGGGGTATTCCTTGAAGCGCACCAGTTTCGAAGAGCACCTAAACTACTCCTCTAAGCGCACCACATATAAGATTGTGACATAGGTGCGCTTGGAAATAGGTAATTAAAAGTGCAGTCTAGTCCGTTAGTCGCCTTTTACGACACCCAAGGGAAGAGAGAGGGTGGTAGTATTCTTTCACCGCTACGCGACACGGTTTAAAAATAATTAAAAAAGGATAATTAATTATTATAATAAAAATTTACATAAATAACTTTTTAGTTGTATAACTACACGTGAAATGATAATAAAACTTCACGACAGTTTACTACTAATGCAAATTATTAACAATAAAAAAGAAACATACTTACCTACTTATACGAGTATATGACACATTACTAAACATCTTTCATTTAAAGTTATGTTTTGTTTTCCTAGTCAAGATAATAATTATTATTAAGTTATGGTAGTTATAATTATATTTTGTTTGTGTGTAAATGACTACATGACAGTTCTCGGAAAAGTAATTTAAAAATTACAAGCGCTTATTTTACACCTCCTACAATTTTTTTTCTGAAAAAGCTTTATTTACAACTTTAAGCGCCATGGACATCTTAGAGCATTTGAATGCTCTAAGATGGACATGGACGTCAAACAATGAATAAATAAATTTCAATTGTGTCTGGTTTTGTGGCAGTCAACATTTTAATAGAAAAAAAAACATTATATTTCTTCATTAATATTAAAGGACAATGTTCTTCGCCCATACATTGTTAGCCTATGAACCAACAATAATGAAATATTCTTTTCTAGGTTCGAAATTGCATGTAAATAACAGTAAAAACAAATATTTTTGACGGACACTCCCGAGAACCTAAATATCAGGAAAACTTGAGGTTATGTTTAATTACAGAATTTGAGAAGTGATGTTGCACTCTTTTGTTTTATTTGCCAACACTCATGCACGTTCACTAACAAATAAATAATCCATCATTATTTCACATTAATATTCGACAAAACACAAATTAAAGAAAATAAAACAAAACTGCAAACATGACGTTTCACTTTCCCGCCAAGAAGTCTAGAACGTCAACTTTTTTTTCTTGACTGGATACTAGTCCTTCAGTCGTATTATTAGAGTTCATTGATCGACATAAGTCGACTAACGTTTACAGTTTGGAATAAAATGCGATGTATCGTATTCTAATGATGCTTGGAGTATTTGGCACTAAGTATAACGAGTCAGCCGTGCATGCATAATATTATTAGGTTTGTTTGTACATATTATAAATATTTTGGTCACAAACCTTTAATTCACTGGCTGAATGCACTGAACTCTCAATACCCAACCCATAACATAAAAATGATATATATATTAATGTCTAAAAAGTTATTTTTATTATTGGTTACTTAACTAAAAGTGTCTGCGAATATCTAAATACTGTGTTATCTGTCGTAAAAAATAAGCTAAGAATTATCATGTATGTCATGTTTGTGTTGGTTCCTAGGCTAAATTCAACAACGTCCTTTCGCGCGAAAAGGGTTGGTAACGGATTGCCGTGTGATGTCACACTTCAATAAACAAACATATTTTGAAACCTGACAGATAGTTTTTGTTTATTTTGTGAAATGTGACGTCACACGAATGGGCGCCCGTGTTTCTGGTTTTGTTATCTTTCCACAGATAAAAAAATCACAAAAATATTTGGTAAAAATAAAATATTTTACTTAGTTACTTACAAATTATTTTAATAAAAAACTATGGGACAATTATTGTTAAATTAGTATTATAGATTATTACTACCATGTCCGACATATTTCATATTTTATTGTTACAACTGTCAAATAACAAATTAAATAGCTTATTTTAAAATGTGAATAATTATGAACTAAGTCAAATACTAATATAACGTTATTTAAAAAAAAAATATTGTTGTCGTTGCGTCGTTATTTAAATAAACTCTTAACTTATTATAATTATATATTAATTCATCGTCATCTCAGTCGAAAAGTAGAAGATCAATAATAAATACTCTATTTAATTAACCATACCAATGGTTATAATTATAAATAACTACTTCTAACGACTGCTATCTTACAACAGCTGGGACCATTATTTAGGCTAATAGTATTGCTCAAATACCACATTTCCGAATCAAATTAGTGCTCTGTACAACATAATTGTCCGATTGTCTGCCCATCACGTTACTTGCCTGTCAGTTAGTTACGTTCTGCTTATTATAATTTGTAGTTAGCAGTGTAGTTATAACAGAACCTTATCATTTAGTATACCTACATACACACGTACACACGGCGTCAGATCAACCTACCCAAAACTGTCAAATTTCTACAATCAATTTTGAACTTTATTCTTAGGCATTATTAGGATCAATATTCATTGGAGAAATTTGACAGTTTAGGGTAGGTTGATCTGACGCCGTGTGTACATATATTCACGACAATTATCCCCAAAAGGTTAGTCAGATACCAGGCAACGAGGACCACAAAAGCTGCCACAGCCATAGTCCACTTTTCATGAAATGACAACTGCACATGTGCTCAGCTTGACATGCGCTGTTGGATGTATGCGCAGCCTTTGGTCCGTTACTCGTCTTTTACAACACCAAAGGGAAGAGACGGGGCGGTAGCATTCTTTTGATGAGCCGCTGCCACACAGCCTCACACGTAGATTTGAGTAAAATCCACTCCACTATAATAAAATGTTACAGTACATGTAAAGAACTACGACTCGTAGTGGAGATCCTTGGGGGACGCCTTTGTCCAACAGTGGACGTCTTTTGGCTGATGATAATGAAATTTTTCATACAAGCAAGGGTGTATGACCACCAATCAAAATATTTTGTTCTCAGGCTACATTAACCGATAGCATTAACCCATAGCAACATACCTACTTATTAAAATTATAATTACCTATTACCAAAAACTACACACATCAAAAGTGTCTAGGGATCAAGCATTTTTATGCGGATTTCTTGAGATTGAGATGTGGCTTTGTAATAAATTTATGATTTTATAAATTTATATGGATCCTTTTTGTCGCATTTCATAATTTGAAACAGGAACTTTCAATCAATTTCTAGTAAAAGATGAAAATCAGCTGTCATTATTTTCCCTATAAAAACATACAACGCATTGAAGACATTATTAGTGCTACTGTTTCCCTACTACTGATTAAAACCAACGTTATTATGGAGCGGCGACGTCATTTAAGCAGGGAAGAAATGCTCAGAGCCGTGGGAATGATAGAAGCTGGTTCCCGGCAACGTACTGTGGCTTTAGCTCTGAATACAAGTCAGAGTGTTATCAGTCGACTTTGGACACGTTACCGAAGCACTGGTACCGTGGCTGAGCGCCATGGAGGACGGTATCGCTGCACCACACGGAGACAAGACCGATACATTCAAATCACAACTCGAAGAGCTCCAACAATAACCGCCATGATGTTAGCCGTGAGGCTTCATCACTCTTCAGGGAACTTAATTAGCGACCAAACAGTCAGAAACCGCTTGCATGAAGTGAACCTTCATTCCCGAAGACCGCTAAGGGTACCACCTATAGCAATGCACAATCGTAGGATTCGATATCAATGGGCTCTTGAACACAGAAATTGGGCAGAAGAACAATGGCGTTTCGTGTGCTTTTCTGATGAGTCTCGTTTTGGTATGAGACCGGATACAAGACGTATACGACACTGGAGAACCCCTGGACGCCAACAGCGATTAAAATCCTGCCAGGAAGTCCATCCTTATAGTGGTGGAACCATCATGGTATGGGCGGGTATTTGGATCGGCGGAAGAACTGAGTTGATTTGGATCAGAGGCAACCTCAACGCTCAAATTTATGCTGAGACGATTGTATCAGACGTCATCGTTCCTCTACAAGTGCAAATCGGTCCCTTATTTCAGTTAATGCATGATAATGCACGACCGCACACCGCAAGAGTTGTAAGACAGACTCTCGCCGCAGCTAACATCAATGTCATGCCCTGGCCTGCTCAGTCGCCAGACTTGAACCCGATTGAGCATGCATGGGATATGCTACAGAGAAGAGCTCTGCCGAATATGGAGGGTATCCAGTCGCAAGAAGACCTTTTTGTTGTTGTTGCAACGAACATGGGCGGCCATTCCACAGCGTGATTTGGATGAACTCATTTTGAGTATGCCAAACCGATGTTCTTGTGTTGTTAGTGTTCGCGGTAGAAACACGGATTATTAATTGTTTAAGTTACCCAATAAAATTTTAAAGAAAACTGTTATTTCAGTCTTTTTTTCGAACTTTAATGTTAGTGGTTCAAATGTCAAAAATCCCTTTATTAGGAAAATGGCAAACTTCTTTATTAATGCAAAGGTGACTTGGTTTATCGTTACTGTAGACAAACGAAAACACTTTATTTGATGAATCCTTAAAGAAAATTTTAATTAATATCAATCAGGAGAAAAGTTATTGCAAAAATATATGTTGATCCCTAGACACTTTTGATGTGTGTATATTGAAATAATACTGACACTTTAAAAAAATGTTAATTGCCCCCCCCCCCCCCCCCCCCCCCAAGTTTAATTGCATTGATTAATTGTTAATTGTTAGTTATTGTGAAATCACAATTAACAAATAATCAATTAGTATTTTTAATTGTACCTTGCAGTTAAATTTTGCCTAACACTGCCATCCTCTCACCTATCATACATAATCAGGAGTTAAGGACAGACACAGACACATACAGCCGGAAGATCTCGGAGATAGCTTACGCACTCGATAAACTAGTGATGCTACCTTTTTGCGTATTATTGCGTAGAAAGAAGTCTTCTATGCTCGCATCAGCGAACATAGAAGACGCACTAAGATTATCATTTAGATTTTGCCTTACAATATGCCCCAGATATTAGAATTTTGAAACTTGACCTAGAGGAACCTCATTATATAACATAACAGGTGGTATGACTCCGGGTCCTTTCATTCTACCTTTAAATAGCATAAATTCACCAAAACAACGAACGTATCAAAGTAAATTAACATAAGTAATTGATTACCATTTATCCATTGGTCAATGCATGACGTTCGTTATTTCTTGTGGTGAATTTTTTTTTTGTTGATCAACAAGCTTACTTACGGATGAGCTCATAAACAGGTTTTATTCACTTACGTAATTATTTACTGAGTACATTTTGCGGTTTCTCTAAATAAGTGTTAAACTTAAACACGGGACTAAGTAACTTGAGTCAGTTGTACAATGTATTAACGATATTTACTTGTGTAGGTATATTTGTAACAATTACCTACAGCACATATCTAAGTAAATTCCGAAGTAATATTTGAGGGAGCTAATTTTGTAACAATTACAGCACATATGTAAGTAAATTCCGAAGTAATATTTGAGGGAGCTAATTTGTCCATTTCCTGACGTGCACTTGTTACTTGGTGAAACGAGGAGGATTGATTTTCCGGTCCACATTGACTGTTTTGTGGATAAAAGTCATTAATCTGTATTTGTATATATTCATAATGTTGTCATTATTAGCATGAGAAAATGCGAAGTTCTCTCACGACTTATTAGTAGGTACGTGTTAAACGAACTGTTTATGTTTTAAGCTAAGATAGATAAGTACGATAACTATAAAACGTGCTTTTCTATGAATTCGATTAGGAGAATTTATCAAAGCTAGATAAGTAGAAAAACATGTAAGTATTCATTTTGAACACATATGTAATTTCTATTAAGTAAATAAATAAGTACTTACTAAGAATTTTGTTAAAATACCTTTTTAAATGTATTTTTGATAGTAATATAATATAATCACTACTATTTAAAAAAGCTAGAGTGAGAGTGAGAGAGCTTACTTAGACAAAAACTCTTATTATGGTTTTTTCTATTTCTGAAATCTTTTAGTGTGCCTTGAACTGTGGCAGAGCACTGTTTTCGCATTGCCTAGTCTTTCATTGCCCAGTCTCTGACTTACCCTTTAGAGGCCTTTAGGGATAATGTGTGCGTGACTGTATGTATGCACGCATGAAGTCTTTAACACTCTTTGACAGGGACCGTGTGGTAAAAAGTGAGGGGACGTATCTACACTAGCTTATTAAACGTATAACCGTCGATGATCGAATAGAAACACAAGCTGCACAGCAATTATTGACAACTAAACATACTATTAATAATGGCGTGACTCCGCCAATTGCGAGATTGCCATATGGAATCTCGAATACTTGATGTTTTTATTAACGTCCGTCAATCATCACGATCGGACGCATTAATAACAATTTGGAGTGATTGTGGTTCCGTAATGACTTTTGACATAGATACACAAGCTTTAGATAACCTACAGGGTTATATTAAAATATAACATTACTTAATTGAAACACTATTTACGGAATAACTAGTTTAATTGATTGATACATCTCGTTTGGTTATATCCCATTTGGTATAAGGACTTACCTTACCTCATTTAAAACACAGTCTCAAAAATTGTATCTTGCAAACAATTTTTAAATTTGTACATTTATTCCTGTTTTGAAACCGGTTTAATAACCTGATTTAATGTATGGAACAAATATAATGTTAACCAATACGCAACACTTGAGACTGTTTAATACTTCGATCATCTAAACGTTTAATATGAGGTTTTACCAAATGGGATGTACACATTTCGACGAACCCTTTATAATTCCAATCAAATTGTTATCTCAGTTATGTAACAGTTTGAAACTGAAAAGCGTTGATTTAGAAAAATAAGGAATCTTAGAATTTCAAATGAGCGATTGTGTTGTTTTTACTGTATTTCTAGCCAGCCGCGGACCTATCCACTTAAACATTGCGGAAGAAAGTAATAGTCCTGTAATAACTAACGTCAACGTCAAAGACTGAGAACCACAAACGAGACCGCAGTCCGCAACGCGGAAGGGTACAACACCTAGGGTTGTTTGCCGCTATCGTCAAGTATTTGCTGTGCTGGTATGGTAGCTATCGTTAATAGAATACTACCGCCCCATCTCTTCCCTTGGGTGGGTGTCGTAAAAGGCGACTAACGGACCAAAGACTGCACATAGCTCCAACAGCATAGAGCGGCGATGGGCTCACCACCTGTCACGCTGAGCGCATGTATTGTAGCAGTGGACATATTTTGCTTTTGCTTTTGCCTTACATACCCCGAGCTGAAGTCCTACTAACCATATGCTTCTCCCCGTGCGCAATAGATCTTTTATTAAAAAAAGGCTATTGCGAAGAAGAGGGATGAAATTCACACATTTTTTTTCTGGTTTTCATAAATTTTAATTTTTTAAATAGTATGATTGGTTTAATTGTAATAAAATTTTAATATTACTGGTCAATACGGCTATGTTCAGCATTGTTTTTGAAAAGTTTGCAACCCTAGATATCCCCGCAGAACTGCGCAATTCTTACAGACTAACAATTTTATCTAGATAGTTGTGCGACTACTTACTTAACTAGTCATATTCATAATATTCATAATTTAGCCCCGGTTTGAATCGCTATGATGACTTTGTGGTTTCCATCATGACTTAGTGGTTTTCATTACGCTCAAATTCGAAGTCTTTGCGCTTACGTGGTATTGTATTAAACTATTTACTATTCTCTCTGGTATTTCCTACGATCGTAGAATGTGATTGTACTTACTTAGTGAAAGTAAATAGAGCCTTGGACAAATAAAGCTACGTCATCAGTTCGCTAAACGGAGGCGGAAGACTCACGTACAAATAAAACGTACAAGTAACTAGAAAACGGCTATCAATTCAAGATTAGTCCCTGACCAGCAACCATACATACATAATAATCACGACTATTATCTTCGAAGGGTTAGTCCGAGACTATGCAATGAGGACAGTAAAAGCAGTCCTCTACCATAGTCCACTTTTCACCAAATAGCGCCTGCACTTGTGCTCAGCGGGACAGGTGGTGATGAGCCTATTGCCGCTCTATGCTATTGGATGTGTGCAGTCTTTAGTCCGTTAGTCGCCTTTTACGACACCCAAAGGAAGAGAGGGGTGTATTCTTTTAGTGAGCCGCTACGCGACACGGCTCTACCTATTTATAATTTAAATACTTAATAATTATTATTATTTAACCGCTTCGCCACAAAATTGGTTCATAATTATTGTTTCGGAACTTGTCCTCAAAGTTATTCGTTAGTCATCATAACTTTGGCTTTGCGCAAGTCGAAAAGCTAACCTGTTTCTAACTACGCACGGTATGTGAGTAAGTTGTGTAACACGCATACTTTATCGCCGTTTATTTAACAACAATCCGAGAATTCCAAGTTGAGCATGACTATTGATTACTTTATTATACTGTTTATTATTATTATACTTTGTTATAGGTAGGTACAGTAACTGTGTCGCGTCGCGTAGCGGTGAAAGAATACTACCACCCTCTCTTCTCCTTTGGGTGTCGTAAAAGGCGACTAAATAACTAAAGACTGCACATACATCCATCCAACAGCACAGAGCGGCGATGGGCTCACCACCTAACACGCTGAACACATGTGCAGTCGCTATTTGGTGGACTATGATGGTAGAGAACTGCTTTTGCTGTGCCCATTGCGTAGTCTTTGACTAATCCTTCGGGAATAATAGTCGTTATTTATGTATGTTTGCTTATTATACTGTTAGGAACGCCTCAGTAGTAAATCGCTCGGTCCGGTAAGTGTATTAACTCTTTGGTCCTGGGTATAATTATTTCCCGGTTGGGTAAAGTGATTTTCCGATCTAGTTAACCTACTCGAACCCCCGAGAATCTAGGGGAAGGGATAGGTATAAGGGTGGTCGCTATCCAGTCGGATTCTGTGCAGAATCCTATGTAATCCCTAGTGCCATGGGACCACGGGTAATTAAAATTACCCGTGGACCCGGTAATGGGTCGACCCACCGGGACCACGGGTAATTTTAATTACCCGTGGTCCCATTGCACTAGGGATTACATTTGGATGAGTATTCCGACTTCACTTATATCGATATTAAATTAATTAAAACCATGACCTTCAATTTATGATTACCTATGTGTTATTATGCACATAAATCCTACAGCATAGAGCGGCGATGAGCTTAAAGAATTTATTTTACCAACCCCTATCTTCCCTTGGATGTCGTAAAAGGCGACTAACGGACTAAAGACTGCACATACATCATCACTTACTTACTTAGTAAGTATATATTTTTTTTGTTTATTATACTTTATTTATTACTTATTTTTTATATTTTTTATGGTTGCAATTAATTTAATATCGATATAATCGAAGTCAAAATATTCATCCAAATGTAATCGCTAGTGCCATGGGACCACGGTAATTAAAATTAACCGTGGACTCGGTAATGGGTCGCCCACCGGGACCACGGGTAAAAGCTGCTAATAATCCTATCTCGTGTCGTCAATAAAGGAGCATGGAAAGCGAAAAAGCGGAAAAATAAGTATGTCAATAAAATCTCCGAATATAGCTTTAAAATGACTGTGTAAATGTACATTGTGGTATTTCGGGTGGGGCGTGGCCACATTGGCACAGGTTGTGGGATTAACATTCAACAAGCAAGAGCCGCCATAAAACGGAGTTATGCAAGAGAAAGTTGTAAAGTTTACTTTAAAAACGTATTAAGTTGCAAGTTTATGGACCGAAGATGTTATGCTTTATTAACATAAAGTGGTGTGAGTTTAAAGCGTAGGTTATTTTTTTAGGACATAAATTACAATAGTATTTATAAAAACAATACTTCCCAAAGGCTAGGCGGTTTGATATCAGGATCAGTTAATACTCGTAAGTCTATTTAACAGTCTATTTAACACCGAGACATTTCAGTGGTTGTTTTCCCGCGGCAGAACGATTTACCTTTAGTAGTACTATCGAATCATACAAGTTATTTTTGACAAAAAAATAACTTGCATGATTCGATAGTGCTACTAAAGTTTAATCGTTCTGCCGCGGGAAAAATGTATGAATCTTTGTACGCGCCTCACTTCCGAACGGCTCCACCTATTTGGCTAATATTTTTTTTGTTGTGTTTGTAATTATCAGGATAAGGTTTGTACTTATAATAGATTTTTTTTGGAAATTCGTCACGTTATATGGGGTGGTACGGGCCACGGGGTGGTTACGGGATACGGGGAGGTTACGGGATACGGGGTGGTTACGGGATACGGGGTGGTTACGGGATACGGAGTGGTTACGGCATACGGGCTGGTTACGGGATACGGGATGGTTACAGGATACGGGGTGGTTACGGAATACGGGGTGGTTACGGGGTACGGGGTGGTTACGGGATACGGAGTGGTTACGGGATACGGGGTGGTTATGGGCTACGAGGTGGTACGGGATACGGGGTGGTTACGGGATACGGGGTCTTCACGCGTACAAAATCGCGGGCGGGCCGCTAGTACTTATATATTTACTATAAAGTAATGTAAGTAATCATTCATTGAAAACTAGCCTTTCGTAAGTGCCCTACACCACTTTCTATCTCATTCCGTTAATGAGATTAAAATCTCTCTATACATAATTGTGTAAAAAATGAACTAGGCAGGTGAAGTGAAAGTCAACAATGCTTTATTTAGTAATATGTTTAACGTAACTGGTCGCAATTAGCCCTGATACGGAAAGTAAACCGTAGGTATTCAGTGATTGCGGTGCGCGTATTAAGACCTAGGTACAGTCGGCCTCAGGAGTAGCTTAAAATTACATAAGTACATACATACACACACGACTAAGTATTTTTAAACTTAATAAACTTTCATATACCTATGAATTCCCAACGGGTCCACGAGACTTATCCGATGTATAATCCACAAAATCTATACAAGAAGGTTTGTGCTAGTTGTATTGCAGAGAACGAAGAACAACAACTTGTACGAATGCATAACTATCCTTTCATAACCCAGCTTTAAATGCTAATTGTACCATACATTCTCAGGGACCTGCTGGGAAAGAAAATGTTTTATTTTTATTTTTAACTAGCGGCCGCTCGCGGTTTCACCCGCGTGGTTTCTGTTCCCGTGGGAATATCGGGATAAAAATAATCCTATGTGTTAATCCAGGTTAGAAACTATCTGTATGCCGAATTTTATCTAAATCCATTCAGTAGTTTTTACGCGAAAGAGTAACAAACATACACACACACAAACTTTCGCCTTTATAATATTAGTGTGATGTCATGGACCCGTTGGAATCAAAGTATAAAATTACAATTTTTAAAAACAATAGAGTCGTGGACCTTTGGGAATAAGCCGTCACGAGTACGGAATAGATTAACAAATAATAAAAGATAATATCAGACCCTGTGGTCCCTGGTTTAATTCTCAGCATTACACCCGAAGGGTAAGCCAGAGACTTGGCAGTCAGTTCTTTAGTCATAGTCCACATTTTACCAAATAACAACTGCACATGTGCTCAGCGTAACAGGTGATAAGGTGAGCCCATCGCAGCTTTAAGCTGTTGAATGTATGTGCAGTCTTAAGTACGTTAGTCGCCTTTTACGTCATCCAAGAGAGATGGGTTGGTAGATATTGTATTCTTATGATGAGGCGTATGGTACCTACAACATGATTGACATGGCATGCATGGCACTAAAGCGTTAAGTTATTTCTGAGGCTGACTATACCTAAAGGCATGGTGTTGCGCCAATAACCGGCTGGGTTGGTTTGGAAAAAAATCTGGTTGCAGATTGCAAGGGTTTGTGTGTGATTAAAAAGTTTAAGCAAAAAGTAGGTGCGGTTTGCTTAATAAATTTTGTTGAGAACACTTCACACTAATATTACAAAGGCGAAAGTTTGAGAGTGTGTATGTTTGTTACTCTTTCACGTAAAAACTACTGAATGGATTTAGATAAAATGTGGCATACAGATAGTTTATAACCTGGATTAACACATAGGATACTTTTTATCCCGATATTCCCACGGGAACGGGAACCACGCGGGGGAAACCGCGAGCGCCCGCTAGTGACAAATAATAATAAAAAAGCATTTGTGATAGTGATCACAAATGCATTTAGAATTACATATTTCATTTGTTAACCGTGTCGCGTAGCGGTGAAAGAATACTACCACCCCCTCCCTTCTCTCGGGCTCACCACCTGTCAAGCTGAGCACATGTGCAGTTGCTGTATGGTTAAAAGTTGACTATGGCGAGAACTGCTTTTGTTGTCCTCATGGCCTTCTCTCTGACTAATCCTTCGGGGATATTAGTCGTGATTATATGTATGTATGTTATCACTATTAGACCCAGTGGTCCCGGTTTTGATTCTCAGCAGGTCGATTCTCATTCTCAACTACCCAACATTTAGTATTCTACAAATATTATACCTGTCTAAACTGTACATTTCTATGCGGCATTCTTTTCGTAAAACCAGACAACAGATTCAATTGTTAGTTACTTAAAGCACAAACAAGATTAGAGTCTTCGTGGCAGACCCGTGGCTTAATGGTTGGTTGGTAACCCCATGGTTATAATAATTACTTACATCAACTTTATTTTAATTTATGACATTACTAGCGGCCGCTCGCGGTTTCACCCGCGTGGTTCCCGTTCCCGTGGGAATATCGGGATAAAAAGTATCCTATATGTTAATCAAGGTTATAAACTATCTGTATGCTGAATTTCATCCACATCCATTTAGTAGTTTTTACGTGAAAGAGTAACAAACATCCATCCATACTTACAAACTTTCGCGTTTATAATATTAGTAGGATATGACAAAGCAATGTACGGCGGAGTTAGTTTTTAATCATGACAAAAGTAAAAAAAATGCGTCGCACCGTGGTCACGTGGTGGTGGTCGCAATAGTCACGAGGGCTTATTCCCAAAGGTCCATTCATCTATTGTTCTACAATTTCCACTGGGTCCATGAAATTTTTAAATACATTTTTAAACTTTCATATACCTATGAATTTCCAACGGGTCCACGAGACTTATCCGATGTACAATTCACAAAAACGATACAAGAGAGGGTTTGTGCTAGTTGCATTGCAGAGAACAAAGAACAACAACTTGTACGAATGCATAACTATCCTTTCATAACCCAGCTTTTAATGCTGATTGTACCAAATATGCTCATGGGCCTGCTGGGAAAGAAAATGTTTTATTTTTAATTTTTAATGTCGTAACTAGACCCGTTGGAATCAAAGTATAAACTTACAATTTTTGAAATCAATAGAGTCGTGGACCTCTGGGAATAAGCCGTCACGAGTATGGAATAGATCCTACTAATCCTACTAATACTATAAACGCAAAAGTTTGTAGGTATGGATGGATGTTTGTTACTCTTTCACGTAAAAACTACTGAATGGATTTGGATGAAATTCAGCATACAGATAGTTTATAACCTGGATTAACACATAGGATACTTTTGATCCCGATATTCCTACGGGATCGGGAACCAAGCGGGTAAAACCGCGAGCGGCCGCTAGTCAAAGTATAAACTTACAATTTTTGAAAACAAAGTCGTGGACCTCTGGGAATAAGCCGTCACGAGTACGGAATAGAATAACAAATTATAAAATATAATATCAGACCCTTTGGTCCCTGGTTTAATTCTCAGCGGGTTGATTCTCGAGCCAACCGACACTAAACCAAATAGTTTGCTACAAACGGTACGGGAAAGTTAAGTGTGCACAAACACTAATTATAAACAACGAAACGAGCAAGCATCTCGTCCGCAACGCTGTTTGCTGAAATATTACGTGTCCACGTCTTTTACGTATTATACTAGAGACGCCGTTGTGGTATAGCGTCTCACAGCTAACTGCAGGAATACTACCAGTCTCTTCCCATGAGTGTCGTAAAAGGTGACTAACGGACTAAAGACTGCACATACATCCAATAGCATAGATCAAGAATGGGCTCATCACCTACACTGTGCAGGTTGTAATTTGGTGAAACGTGGACTATGGCAGTGGACTACTTCTGCGGTCCTCATTGCCTAGTCTCTGACTAAACCTTTGGGGATAATAGTCGTGAATTAATTAAAGTATTTAAACAAAGCACTGCTTTCTACGCATCTAGTTACGGCTGCAAATGCACCATAATAGATAAGAAATGACAAGGCTAGGCGTTAGCAGCCAGAGCCGCAACTCTGTGAGCAAAAGATTGCTTCGTTGTGTCTTCTTTACTTATAATAGCTTAATGATCGGCACAGTCTTGTGTCTTCTTTACTTATAATAGCTTAATGATCGGCACAGTCCGCGAACTTGTAAGAGATGACCAACCCGCAAATACGGCTGCTTTCCCTTACGCAACCAGATTTTTATGTAAATTAGTGAACACGCGTTAATCTCAGTGATGCTGATGGTGAAAACAAGTGCTGAGGAACGGAGCGCGGCGCAGGTGCTAATCGGGAAACTTTAGTGTTGTGGGTAGTGACGTAGTGAGAATACTAATAAGTGCGTGTAGTGTAGTAAGGTGGTTGGAAAAGGAAACCATTCAAAGCGTTTAGTCGCACAATGTCAAATTTCGCAAAATGCCCACCGAGTCTCGAAAGGACTACTTCGCGTAATGCCTAATTCGCTAAAGGACCAATTCGCAGAATAGTTACCTACTTAGCCAAAAAACTAATTCTCGAAAGGACTACTTCGCAAAATGGCCAATATTTACCATATTTCTTCAAATACAAATTACATGAAAACGATGTAACTAACAACCTGTTATAATATGTAGGTAATTTAACCCTTAGCTGGTTTTGCTAAAATGGGCAACGTAGTTGGTGTTGGGGATGAAAAGTGACCCTCTGTAAAACGAACTAAGGAAATAATAATAAAATTTAATATTTATCTTATTTTTTCCTTTTAGATAGTGAACCAACTATTAATCTAAGCATCTAACGACATTTATTGGACTTTAAAATTAACAATCTGACCACTTTTTTCTAACAAAAAAAATTTAACAGTCAACTTTAGGAGCACTAAATTCTACAAAAGCAAAATAATTACACAAAAATTATTGGTAGTATAAATTTCTCAAATAGGTAGTCTTAATATCAAAAATAGAAACTTTGGATGAAAATGATAAAAAATTTAAAAAATGCAACTTAAACCAAATCTCTTAAAAAAAACAAAAAGTCTTATCATTTAGTACCTACATGTATGTATCCGTATGGTCTTTACTTAAAAAGAGAAAGCATTTGGTGAACTTTTTTATACATTTCGGGTTCTTTTTGAGATGACATAAAATTGGCACCTCCCTCTCTTTTGACTGTCTGTGTATGGATCATCAGTAGCATTTACACAAAAATCTCTAGTTATGGTTCCTTAGATGGTCTCTGGATCAGATTCGTAATCCTCGTACTCCAAGAATTGCGCAATTTGATCTTCGTTCAAATTCCCGGCTACTACGATGGTTATTTACTGAAAAAATAATAAAATATAATATGCCTATTGAAACGGTTTAGTCGCATAATGCCTAATTCGCAATATGCCCACCGAGTCACGAAAGGACTACTTCGCGTAATGCCTAATTCGCAAAAGGACCAATTCGCAAAGCTGCTTAGCCAAAGGACTGATTCGAAAAAAGACCACTTCGCAAAATTGCCAATAATTACCTTTAAAAAAACTCTAAATTAAATAACATTACCCTATTTATATTCATTGGTAATATTTATTATATTTTTTTATTCTTGAACGACTTACCAGTTTTTTCCCTTAAAAAAATCGAATCACATTATACAATATGTAAGGAAATTATAAAATCGTTATTTTGTAACTATTAATATCTATTAACCCTTAGCTGGAATCGGGGGTAAATTTTTGCAGTTTTATGAGATTCACTCCTGCGCGCCCAAGTAAGTAATCTTTTTACGTCGTGGGGTGCGGTGGACGACGGCGACAGACTGTTGTCACTCTATTAACATTATTGGGAGCGGAGGTATGTCTGCACAGTGCTGGGCTCAAAAATCACTCCCGACAACAAGACGTTACACGACGTTTCAATGGGTCGGGCGCGGATTACCTAAATCGCAATTCGTCTGATTATATATATTACCAGTTTCTCACTTAGTATACACATCGCAAATCATCTTAGTCGCAAAATTCATTCAAGCTTAGAGCATTAATGCTCTAAGAGTAGTAGTAGCAGCACATGAGTAAAGAAACGGAACACAGACAAAGCTTCATACAACCGCGCCACCCCTCAGGCCCCAAGCGGTCGCATGAGACCACACCTACAAAAACACACTTGACTTTGTACCGTGTTTTCATAGACTTACAGACTACTTTAGTATAACAAGTTTAGTTATATCGGTTCTGTGGTACATCTTATGTATTGTTATCGAAAAATATCGCATATTCTATGCTCGATTCTGTCAAATTTGACGTTGACAGTTGCGCCAAAAAAAGTGTCAAAGCCGTCGTGAGTCAACTACTACAAGCATACGGCGCATGTGTGGGTGGGGTGTCCACTAGCCGCTGCGCTGCGTCGCGTATGCGCCGCGCCGTCACTGGATAAAACCGGTTTACCACAGTATTTAAGGGGCTACCAGACTGTTGTAAACCAACGTTTACAACAGTGTGGTAGGTTGTTTGCAACGAAATTTTGGCCTCTACACGTCCTCGGTTTGCGGGCGCGAATTGAAAATCGCTGTGTTGCCACTGCCTCAGACTGGTAAAACGACGGAGTCCGCCATTGTACATCGTAAAAGAAATACATGGGTTGTAAAAAATGACAATTAAACACTATTACATATAGCAAGGTAGGTAAACCGACGTTTACAATAGTGTGGTAGGTTATTTGCAACGACATTTTGGCCTTTACACGTCCTTGGTTTGCGGGCGCGCGTTGAAAATCGCTGTGTTGCCACTGCCTCAGACTGGTAAAGCGACGGAGTCCGTCATTGTACATCGTAAAAGAAATAAATGGGTTGTAAAAATGAAAATTAAACACTATTACATATAGCAAGGTAGGTATCAATAAGATGTATATTTTGAACATACTTACAGAAGTAAACTATTTATAGAACAGCCGAAAAAGATTTTTACACTAATTATTATAGTAGGTAACAGCAATCATTAAGGCAGGCATTTATTGCTAAAAGGGAACATCTTATTGCAACAATGGTAATAAGTAACTCTAATTAAATTACAGAATTTTACATAAGTCTTTTTTATTATAGTAATAAAGTTAACAATAAATCCGTAATAGATTACCATAACCTTCACTAATATTTTTATATACTTAATGTTTTTCATCATCATTTTAATCAATTTTATCTTCGATTGTATTGTTAATCGATGATTTTTATAGATGTCTCAAATGTTGTACAATCATTATTAACGTCTGATATACCTTGTTTAAGATGTAAAACTTAAGTTACATGGTCAACTGTAAACTTGTTTGTTTTTATTTTTATTAAATTGACTTGAGAGATAATTCTTTCACAAGCGACATTTGAAGCGGGCAACAACAGCATAGCCTTAGCAAATCTGCTGAGAACCCCATACTTCAATTATTTTTGGCTACTGGCGTCGCCGTCTGTAATGTTTCTCACACCACATGGCCCCAAAATTTGTCAACTGTCAAATTACGGACACTGCTACTACTGCTACTACTACTGTTACTCGATTCGACATAACTTTTAACTAAGCAACCACATTGTGTGGACATAATAAATTAGTTTTACAGAAATATGTCAAATATGCTAAATTTTACGATAATGCTAAACATCCTGCTGTAGCCTAAATTTTACTCTTAATAATACTAAAAAAGCATGATCATGCTAAAAATGGCAAAACTGCTTGTGACGGAAAATATCAACGGCGGTTGTAAACCAAGTGGAAGCTCGTTTACAACAAGTTGTAAACGAGCCTCTCGCCAAGGTGACCTGGTGGGAAAGGCTTGTTTACAACAGTCTGATAGCCCCTTTACGCTCGCTGTGGACAAACGGAGAGACTCGCGACGGCGCGTTGTATGAAGCTTTGTCTCTGTTCCGTTTCTTTACTCATGTGGTAGTAGCAGGTACACAAAGACGAAGTCTGGGGTAGTCGCTAGTACCTACTTACTTCATCATAACCTTTACAAATTACAATTAATAAAATTATACAGCGGTGTTAGGTAGACAAGTAGGTATTTAATGAATGAATTGACCTTGCAGTGTCAGCTAAGTTTATACAATGTCGCAATCACATACATACGTTACTTTGTTTATGAAATAAAGTAAAATCCAATTTGTTCAGGTGCGGTTTTGCATATTAGCTGTTTACCGTATGTCTCAGAAATACTCAGAATACAGGAGTTATATGTATAGGTACGTAACTGCAATATTATATCTCTAGATGGTAAAATTTTTAATCACTGAAAAAAGACAACCTCTGGCCGGAATCGAACCACGCACCTCCCGCATTCCGGGCGGGTGAAAACCAGAACTCGGTAGCCAAGTGGTTAAGGTTGTCGTCTTTTTTCAGCGTTTAAAAATTTTACTTAAGTATATTTAAGCGTTAATAAAACGCTAAAATATTAAAAAAAAACATAAATTTCTAGATTGTTAAAATGTATGTCGGAACACAACAACGCTAACATTGTCGTTATGGCCATTGAATATAGCTCAATGGCTCAATGGTAGCCAGGCAGACTTAACAAACCCTACCACCAACCAAACCAAGTACACAAATATGTAGGTACATAAGATGTAGATGTCTTATTATGGGGAGGCCCCGCATTCGGGTTATAATGGGGATTCAGAAATAAAGAGAAGACCTTTTCGATTGTAAGTATAAAACGGGCTAAAATAGGTATTCAGAAATAAAGAGAAGACCTTTTCGAATGTAAGTAGGTATAAAACGGGCTTAAATAGGGATTCAGAAATAAAAGGAAGACCCTTTCGAATGTAGGTAAGTATAAAACTTTGGGCACTGTGGCATGCGTTTCAAAAATCTTCCCGCACCCCGCATGCAGGCGCTAACGACCAATGAAAATGCGCCCATATGGTGGCACTCTTTGAATAACTCTGTTGTAGGTTCGAGCACATGGTTCGAGCCTCACTTGAGGCAGTTGCTTGCGTGTTTGACGACCTCAGTGGTCGAGTAATTAGCACGCCGATCCTGGCGTGTGGTTGCCATCTCTAAGGTCCCGTGTTCGATTCTCGGTCGGGTCAGATTGGAAAAGTTATTATTATTATTAATAAATCCGACAGTTGGTCATAATGGCACATGGTTACACAAACTTTACATACACAGCCACATAATATATAATAGTACCGGCTATACGCCATACCGCGAAACGAAAGGTCGCGGGTTGGAATACCGCTGAGGGCATTCTTGATACTATGTTCATATGTCTAGGTTTGTACATAGCCTACTGACACATACCTAATAAAAGTTTTTGTGTCATAAATAAACAAATACTTACAAGTTGCATTCCACTCTCTTACGACCTTCATGGTTACGAAAATATTTTACATTACAAATTGTATACTAATCATAACTTATAATTATCATACTACTTACTAGTTAGTTTTTATAACAATAATAAGCTCCGTTACATTTCAAGTTATAAAATTATGAACACATAAAAAAAACTTACCTTTCTACAATGTGTGTCCAAGAAAATATTCAATCAAATATTCCCACTTCAACTCGCGATTCACGTACAAATGGTTGAATGTTATTTTATTAGAAAATTATGCGAATTACAGCCGATGGGAAGAAAACCAGTTACTTACGTGTTAAGAAATTCCACTGAGCCCGTTGAAAACCTTTAATTATAACAGAGAAACTCCACTTAGCAGTGCAAACTTTCAACGTTAAATGTCCGCAAGATAGGTTCTGTTCTTGTTTATTTACAATCGCACTCACTCAAAAAATGTTCTTTTTAAGAAAACGTTTACTCCGGCGTCGCCAGTCATGCGCAATACGTCTGCGCCTTTCCTCGACAAAACGACGACTGTCTATGTCTACCTACGGCCAATAGGCGCCTTGCATTCTCTGAAGATCGGACTATTACCCAAGCAAATTGAAATGATAGTTGTCTTTGTAGAAAAGCCTTATTGAGGAGTACGTATTTCAAAAGGAGGCATATTATACGAGCTTAAGCACACACTACGCTTTTTAGATAATCAACTTTGTCTCTCTCAACTTAAGTTTTAATTTTCCTAGTAATGTTCATCAATTCTCGGTGGTACATTTTAAATTTAAAGTTAAGTAGGTAATTTTAAGTCTGAAATTCCGTTGACTCTAGACAAATGGACAGGTTTTTTTTTACAATCTTAAAAAGGCACCCTTATTGCGTTGACATTAGCGTTCAAATCACACGATTATGTCAATCAACTTGATCACCTTAAAAGAAATAAATGCTCGACCTCGGATGGTATGTGCGGTGCATAGCAAAGTTACCTCGAAAGCCTGCGAGGAATCTTGATAAACTGAGAGTCAGTTTAAACTTAACCCTACACTGCATTCAGTGCCTTAAGATATGAGTGACAGACAACCAATAAAATTGGTATTATTTCTAATTTGAACCAAGTAGCGACATCTATGATTATGAAAGGAAAGTAACAATTAGTCAATGGCAATGGCAACCAATAGTGCATTTGATTTAGATGGCAGCACCACCGGCCTCGCTCAGCCACTCAATCGTAAATTTTGATCATTTGCCGCGAGCCGTGCGAATGAAATTTGAAAATATACACTCGGCGTCAAAAAAATCGCACCTTTTAAAAATCATCTTTAAAAATTCTTAAACCTTATGTAGAGGATAGTGTTGGGTATCATTAGAAAGGTAACAAAAAGGAGTATCAAAAAACAATTAAATTTAACTTTCTGTTTAATTATAATTATACAAACAACATTAAAATTAATAAAATAATAAAAATCCTTAATTAAGTCCTAATTAACAACAGATAATTTACAAAGAAAAATGTACAAAAAGTGTCTTAAAATTAACTTAAAATCTAGTGTTACCCTCCCTTGCCCTGATCACCAACTTCAGGAGCTCTTCTTGAGGGATAAGCCCCCATTCTTCAATCACCGCGTCTTGGAGCTCCTGTAGAGTCGAAGGAGCTGGATCCCGAGATCGAACCTTACGTTTAAGATGGTCCCAGAGGTGCTCTATAGGATTCAGATCCGGACTTCGCGCTGGCCACTGCATCACAGAGATTTGGGACCTCTGCAAGAAGTCGCTCACGATGCCTGCAGTGTGAGCGCGAGCGTTGTCGTGCATTAATGTGAACCCCTCGCCAAAAGATTCGGCAAAGGGGACCATATGCACTTCCAGGACCTCAGTGACATAGCGGCGAGCAGTCAGCGACCCTTGTCCGCGAGCACCTCCAGTCCGGGAGACGCAGACAAGGTCGGTTTTGCCGGCAGCAGACATACCGCCCCAGAACATGCAGGATCCGCCACCATATTCCACCGTCTCCTGGATGCAGGCTTGGGCGAAACGTTCACCCTGCCTCCGGTATACTCTTCTCCGTCGGTCGTTGCAGAAAAGACACACTCGCGTCTCGTCTGAGAAGAGAACAGCTCTCCACTGCTCAAGGGTCCAATCGACGTGGTCACGAGCAAACTGCAAGCGGGCTCGCCGATGCGCTGCAGTCAATTTTGGACCCGTAGCAGCTCTGTGGGCCGCTATCTTCTTCTCCTTCAATCTTCTTCTAACCGTAGATTCGCTTACGGTGCGTCTGCGAACTGCCTGGAGCTGCTGTTGCAACTCAACAGCGTTGGAGAAACGATTTCTCAAAGAGTTCGACACAACGAACCGGTCGTCTTTTTCCGAAGTGCAGCGACGTCTACCCGAACCGTGTCTGCGGATATAGCCACCGGTCTCTATGAAGCGCTGGTACACTCTTCGAACGGAATAACGGCTCAGGTTCAGTTGCCGGGCGACATCACACTGCCGCACCCCTGATTGCAGTAGTGCAACCACTTGAGCGGCTTTATCAGCTGTGGTATCCATCAAAATCTGTGCGTGTGTCCTCTTCAACGGTTGAATAGCGAATGACCCACATTGAACCCGTGTTGACCGTTTTATACCCACAAAGGAAGCGCAACTAGCAACTCTCACGGGTAGCAAAATTTGCATCGAATTTTTGTGACACTTTATTTGTTGCATTAGGTTTTATTTGATAATGAAAAGTAATGTTTTTTATTAAGTTAATTAAGTAACCTTGTAAATAAAATCATAATTAATGCGACTGCATGTGCATATCAAGAGTAAATGACATTTGAAAGTGATTTTCTAAGAGGTGCGATTTTTTTGACGCCGAGTGTAGTAGGTAAATAAAAGTTATTGACGGAGTGCAACAGTGGAAAAATGACTTTTATATCGAAAAATCGTGTACTAAGCAAATGTAACTATATTTTATTGATTTAACAGTGTTTTGATACTAAAAGGAGATCGGCAAAATTGGGCCTAACTTTTACAGGATTCAGACTTCAACTAAAATTTAAAGTGTAATTTCTAATACCTTGTGGAATAAAAATCAACTAATAATTCTATGGGGGACAATTTATTGTAATTAATTATAATAACTACCTCACCAAGAACGCATAATATCAGGTGTAGTCGAAAGACAATGTTGCCAGTAGAAAAACTGCCTATTGTTTAGATTAGTACGAATTGATCATTGTATTTTATTCAATTTATTATTGACTTATTCATTGATACACTTTGATCAACAATGTATTGTTGATCGAAGTTGATACATCACATAAAAAATAATTTAGTGATTTTTGATTTATCGATTTACGCTACGTATTAGGTACGGACTTTGAAGATAGCTGCCATTACGAACAACCCGCGCCTACACAATGGACATTGATTACCTGCTTGTTTGACTCTCCAAGTACTACTACGTACTCTCTAAGTATCTAAGTACTGTGTAAGTATTCTAGCAGTGGTGAGACACCGACCATTGCTTCCGATTGTACTTCTTTTAAGATAAACTTCATGAACTGTTGCATTCGTTTTACTCGTAACAATGCTTTAGGGAGTCTTTACCCGTGGTCCCGGTGGGTCGACCCATTACTGGGTCCACGGGTAATTTTAATTAATAAATTTAAATTTAAATAATAATTTTAATTACCCGTGGTCCCATGGCACTAGGCAGTGGCGTGCCTAGGGCTTCAGATTGGGGCAAGCCACGAAACCTGAAGTTCCTAATCTTGCTACCTAGGTACAATGTTGGTGCCCATTTGTGACACTAGCCACATTTTTTACTCAAATCGTCATAGGCCGTGGCATTCCAAACGTTCTTGTCGTTGGTAAAAAAACAGGCTATTACCTATTACCTACATCTTGAATGTGATTTTTGAGAATTTTATTTTGGCCAATTTAGGCGTTCTTTATCTCAGAAACAAAAATACATTAACAGTATTTACTTATTAAATAGTGTAGAATAACTATTGACATAGTACGTAGCGGCCTCGCTTTTTGTAAATTTCGCTTAACTTTTATTTAAACTCAAAATTGCAGAGAAAGATTTTCATAAATTGCGCGAGGGCACTTTTTTGAGTTCCTGGATTGAACTAAAAAATGAAATAAAAAAATGAAACAAAACCAAAAAAAATTTCGAAAATCGCGTTAAGTTAACTGTGAATTTCTCTTAACTACGATAATATTATTGAGTAAAATTTATACCAGAATAATTGTTACTTCATGAGGAATAAAAATGTTATAATTAATTTATTTTATCTATTTCGATGAAAACTATAAATACAACTAAGTACAAAATTACAACAAAATGCGATGCGCCGGCCGTCCGAACTCAGCTTATTCTCGCAGAGTGGAGATTCGTAATATAACGCATGCATTTATTATTCTATTTCGATAAAAACGATAAATACAACTAGAAAATTACTACAAAATGCGAAAATGGGCATTTTGCGCGGGAATCACAGTCGATATGTAGGCCTCTACACTTAATTTATTAATTATTACTTAATTATTAGAATGGAAGCAACCAACAATCCAAAGAGTTTTTTACATAGACCTATTATAATTAATGCCCTAGATGACTTTTAATAGTTTGCGAAATACATAAATCATGTGTGATGTTCAAAGAATTTATTTACCTCTGCCTTTCGTATGCCAATCATCAACACGTTTAAGTACACATTTGTTTGCAACACATCACATGCTCAACACAACGAAAACACTTGTTACTTATAAACAATCCCTCAAATAAAGTGAAGTGTGACAATAACAAAGAATAAAAAATGACTGACTGGCTGCTGCACAGCACAATCGCGTATTAACGCTCGCCTCTGATTGGTTCGCCCGAGCTCGAGCTGTCGTCGGTCGCCTCTGATTGGTTCGCCCGCGTTTAAGTTGCACGTGATTCGGTAGAAATAAAGCCTGATTTGGAGAAGGCCTTACTTGCGAACTTCATAACGCAAGCTGGCTTTGACGAAGAGTATGAATTTCTCATAGAATCTATACATACTTACGCAGTATTATGTATAAAGAGTAGCAATTTTGTTAAAGTTAGAAGAGAGCGGATATACTTTAAATCCGAAGCCCGGTTGCAAGCCAACTTGTGCGAGAGAGATGTAAAGCGTCGCACGATTTATAAGCAGCTTTATGCGATTTGTTTGGTGATTCTTAATATGAGAAACTTATAAAATTGATAATTTGAATGCTGATGAAAGAAAATTAACAATGGTTAAAAAATATTAAGTGATTTTGATAATTGCGTTTTACCAGTAGTGATATTGAGTTTTTGTTAGGGCAAGCCGGGCTTTTCGGCTTGTATGAAGGTACCGCCACTGGCACTAGGGATTACATTTGGATGAATATTTCGACTTCGATTATATCGATATTAAATTAATTACAACCATGAACGATTATGTATTATTAATTAAGCACATACATCCTACAGCATAGAGCGGCGAGGGGCTCAACAAAATAATATTACCAACCCCTTTCTTCCCTTGGGTGTCGTAAAAGTCGACTAACGGACTAAAGACTGCACACACATCCAACAGCATAGAGCGGCGATGGGCTCATCAAAATAATACTACCAACCCCTTTCTTCCCTTGGGTGTCGTAAAAGGCGACTAACGGACTAAAGACTGCACATACACCATCACTTACTTACTTAGTAAATACGTATTTTTTTGTTTATTATACTTAATTACTTATTTTTTATATTTTTCATGGTTCTAATTAATTTAATATCGATATAATCGAAGGCGAAGTATTCATTCAAATGTAATCCCTAGTGCCATGGGACCACGGGTAATTAAAATTACCTGTGGACCCGGTAATGGGTCGACCCACCGGGACCACGGGTAAATACTCGCTTTAGGTTTGCATTTGATACAAGACGAAGCAATACTTAACTGTCAGTTATACAACAGTGAATTCTCTTACGATTAGTGCATTTATGTAAACATTTTAGTTACATACCAATTATACAATATAAATAGTAATTAAAAAGTATTTGCTATTTGTTTCATTTACATAAACTATCACCTCACTTTGAGTCACTTGACTCCCAATATCTGTGCTATCCCGTAAAACAGATTTATAATTGTTATATTGTTGGAAACCTCTGGTTTTGATCTACAAAACCGCATACAAATCATCAGTGTAACAGTCAAGGCCCAAGGTCCTAATGAACTTCGCCGGTCTCCTTTTACAATTACTGTATGTGCCCGATGTGTCACTTCATGCAGTGATGGTCCAATTTTAGGTACTTATACTAACAATGGTACCTATGTTGTTTTTATTTTAGATAATGCCAAAGAAAAGTTATCCAGCGCTCAAATCCAAAATTATTTGACAATACCATCAGGCAGTGAAGACGAACAAGACTCCTCAGGCGCTGAAAGTGATGATGATATTGCCGCAATTTGAACTACAGTCAACCAACTTTGTGAAACGTTTAGCGATGCGGATGATGAAGAGCAATGTGTTTTACTGAACAGGTATGAACCCGCTGCACCAATATCAGGGTCTTATGATCATGTGACTGGAAATTCTAGCGTACTTGATGCTTATATGCAGCAGCATATTATTATATCAAACCTTAGTGGTTCAATTCCTGCAGTTCCACGTACATCTGGATCAACTGCTTTACGAACACGTCAGGTTGGATCTTCAGCCTCTACTGCACCACGGGAAGCTACTTCTAGACCTACTGCATCCGCCGTCAGAAGAAAGCGAAATATCTTTTGAAAAAAAACAGCTTTCCAACCAACCAACCGTGAGTTTTGTGGGTAAACCGATCTAGAGCCACCGATTACAGAACTTGAAACAGCATTGCAATTTTCAATATTTCTTACTTCTTTGATGATGATATTCTAAACCATATCGTAGAAGAAATGCAAAAGTTTAGTGTATCTACAAAAAAACCCATCGAAGCATTTTTCTATAAGCATTACAGAGCTGAAAAAGTATATACGCATTTATCTGCTTATGGGTATTGCTCCATTGCCCCATACTCGAATGTACTGGGAATCTGAATTAGGTTTGCTATTGATAAGGAATACTATATGTCAGTAACCAATTTGAATAAAATCGGCAATATTTACACTTCAATGACAATACCACTCAGTCACCAGCAGGTACTGCAGGAGTTGGGGAGATGCGACGAAGAGCAACGCCGCTGAAGTAGAAAGACTTCAAGTTAGAAGTGGCAAAGAGCCTCTGCATGTGTGGTCCATCAATGAATAAGAAAAAAGACCGGCCGTCTTCAGCAAAGGATTACTTGATAGAGAAGAAAAGTAAAATAGACAATGTAGCGATTCTTCCTCCTCGTGACGTAAGGCGTGATGGATGTGAGCACTTCCCTATGTAGGGACAGAAGCGCCAGCGATGCAAGTATCCAGGCTGCAAAGGAAAGTCGTTTGTTGTATGCGAAAAAATTGCAGGGTCGAACTTTGTTTCAACAAGGACAAAAACTGTTTCACCTCTAGTTATGTAGCAAATATAGGTAGATCAATGCATGTTGTGCCACATGTGGAACTAAATAAAAAAACATTTTTATCTATTACTATTTGTTTTTATCGTTTTTACTATAATTCCCGGGTTCTAGACCACAAATACGATTAGGAAAGATTTTTTTTTCTGAAAAAAAAAATCATGCAGTGTAGGGTTGTATGACGTAACGTAATAGCCTTGCATAAGTCGCTACAAAACATTAGAAACAGAGTTAAGTGACGACATCTATTAAGTTATAGGAAAGTAAGTACCCACTTGGGTTTTTTTTATCTTATTGGGATTTTTCATAATTATTAGTTTAACTAAACAACAATATTATTAATAAATATTATTGTAAGTATACTATTTGTGTGTATGTAACACCCTTAATTTTTATTAGTTTTAATAAAATTAAGGGTGAATTCCACCCATGAAACTGAACAACTGAACTTGGGGAACCAAGAAACCCATGTGCAAAAAAAAACAAAATAATTTTGACCTCCCGTAAATAACTGTTGACGACAATATAAGGGAGATCGATGCACACAGGTTTCTTGGGGAAAGTTGTTCAGTTTCATGGGTGGAACTCACCTTTAATTTCATTAAAACGACTAAAAATTATTAAAGGTCTTATAGGAACAGGGAGTTAATTTCGTAAAAAGACTAAGTATGAGTAAAAAATATTATTTCTTTGTTGTTATTTTGTGAAGAAAGTAGATACTTTCTACTTAGATAGAAAAGTAGATTCTACTTAGATAGAAAAATAAATAAGGTGCATTCGGGTAATTCTGAATGTTTTATAAGGTGCATTCGGGTAATTCTGAATGATTTTTATAAGAGTTGGCATCACCACTGCATTTTAATCAACCAATCAAAATGGGTGGCCTTCATGCTACCAGTTTCCCCTGAACTTGAATTTACAGGCTAAAGCACTGCATCGAAAACTATCGTAAATATCATCTAAGTTTGGAAAAAAGTGATTAAAAATACAAAAAAATTCCAGACCCAAAGGTAATTCGAACTAGTTCGGATAATTGGGAAAGACCTATAAAAGTAGGTGTAAGTAAATTGTGTCTTAAGGTTCACATTCTTTGTTTATTCAGAATAACCCTACCATAAAAAAAATCTTGAATTTGGTTATGGAACAGCCGAATCACATTTTGACGACTTTTTTATTTCGGAATTACTTACCCGACAAAAATATATTATTCTCAAACTTTAGTTTTATGATCACTAAGTATACCTACCCAACACAAAGGAAAGATTTCGTATTAGAAACGACCTTCAAGCTATGGGACAAACTGAGCCCACATATGTAGGTACCTACATACGCAACGTACGCACGCAACGCATGATGACATGTAGACCTGTCTAGACTTTTGAATGTATATGGTTAGAATTTCTAACTTAGAAACACGCGCAACGTTGCGTGGGTCAGCATCAGCAGTCTAGATGTCATACTGCGTTGCGTGGTGGGCTCAGTTTGTCCCTAAATTCTTCCTTATTGGTTGAATGTATGAAAAGTATTTTATGTCAAAGTTTTAATAAATACTGAGTATTAGTATCTCAAGATGGCTAATAAAATCCTAGCGAGACTAGAACTCTTGCTTTATATTTTTAACATAGATACTAAACTATTAATATAAAATAGGTAAGTACCTTTTTTATAATCAAACGGCAGTACGAACCAAAAATAATCAAAAACGTAGTACATTATAACTCAATGTCAAAACCCATTGAGGTAAATTATAACTCAATGTCAAAACCCTAAAAAACTTATTTAAAAAAAACTGTCTTTTAAATATCAAAAGATTGAGAACCACTGACGATTACTATGGAAAAACCACATCGGGTAATTCCGAATTAATTTTTGGTTCGTGTTTGCCCTCTTCGGTCAATTTCGAAAAAAAAAACAAAACTGAAGTTAATTTATCTAACAAAGAAACACGAATTGGTTAACCTACCAAATTTTCAAGATATGATGTTCGGGTAAATCCGAAATTACAAAAACGCGCGAAAATGGACTCGCTCACAATATTACCACAATGTACACGCATGCTTACGGGTAGCGGCCTGAGTTAACTGAGTTAGTAGTAACTAAGGCTGTGACAACATGAGTAAAGAAACCGTTTCTTTACTCATGTGCTGTGCTGTGACTGAGGCAGGGAAGCAGTGTGGTCGCTGACCGCACGATATACACAGGAAAAAGTATTACCTTTATCTATGCAGGAAAATGGGGAATGGCACTAAGATAGCGTCTAGGCAAGGGTAACCAGCCCAAAAAATGCTGTCGCGTTGGGTAGTAATTCGTATTTTTGGAATTACCCGATTTTCGGGATTAGCCGAGTACACCTTAGTGAAAGTTTAAACCTTAGTCACATAAATACTCAGGTACTTAATTTTTATTAGTTATTTTCTAACTTTTTATACCAACGTACGACTTAAAAAATATGTCAAGTAGGTACCTACTTACAGAAAAGTGGCGGCGTGTGGTGTGTTGCTTTAGCAACATGAGACCGAGATAAAGTGGTGGTAGATAGCTAGCCAAAGGAACTCGGATCAATGTGCGAGTTATGGATACATTTCGATCAACAAATTGTTGATCGAAGTGGATATATAAAGCACACAATATGGTAACGTACCTAATAAGGCAGCGTTATAACCATTGGTTATAACCGGGATGGGGGTATAATAGGCGGTGAAGTCGCGGACGGGCCTCCCCAGTCGCACATAAAATAAAAGTGTTTTCCATTCGTGTTGTTTAGAAAATGGCTACTGTCACTCACGTAACACGCTGCACGAGCACGTTTCCATCAACAGACGTGACTTCCCGGGCAGGTACCTATACAGAAATAGCATGCTTTTTAATGTTATAGAAATAGAGTTCCCTTTCGCTTGTAAAATAATAAGCAGCAATGCAACAACATGGTTGAAATAAAACGGCAATTTGAGGTGTCGATGTCGATCGCTTTTTTTTTGCAATGCTAAAATAGTATGATTTACATAGATAAGTATACTTACCTGTAATATGCAACTTAAAATATTGGATTCATAAGAAGCGGCTCGTAACAAACACCTTTTTATGCTTTTTTACGCTTCTCTTTTTTCTAAGTCAATACCCACTCGATACTGAATACTTACCCATTAATTGTAACGAACACTGTCTTGATTGCAATGATGGAGGCCTTTGCCCAGCAGAATCAGAATCAGTAATTTATTTGTGAAACATAGCAGTGGGACAGTAATCCATTTTATAGGGATATTCCTCGAAGCGCACCCAGACCAAGCGCACCTAAACTATTCCTCTAAGCGCACCCAACGGGTGCGCTTCAGAATAGGTAATTAAAATATTATATTTTTATTCCTCGAAGCGCACCAGCAGATAAAATGAGGAAAGAGATGTACCTAACCTATGTAACTAACAGAAAATATCGATAACGAATAACGTACGTTTATTTTTAGAGTATCACCTCTTTTCATTTAAGTTACCCTGGTACTTTTAGCACATGAATGTGCTTCTAGCACAGAATAAGTAATAGTACTACCGTAAGCCTTATTTACTTACCTACTTTTACCATACTATTAGTTATTCAGTGCTTTTACGCCTTGCTGCCTTAAAGTCGCCCGTAACACTAACGTGTTGCCAACCTTTCGAAATTACAATAATATAGGTAGGTAACCGATATTCCGTGAGAGGGTGGTATTACCATATTACCAAGTAATATTAGTTATTCTGTGGTATTACGCCGAGCGAGCCGGCACAATGCGTGCTGCCTTGGAGAGCTTGTGACCAAAATCTTAGAGCGGTTGGGAATTAGCCGGCCTGGGGCCCTACTGTTACCTCTTAGAGCAGTACACTTTAATCTTACATACATACATACATATAATCACGACCCCGGAAGGGTTATTCCCTCTTCTTACATCACTAATTTTATTTGTACTGGCACCTTGAGCGAGACCAACCGTTAGATTGTGCAAGAAGTGCCAGACCCGCCGAAGCGCGCTCTTTATTCGGTACTCCATACTCACATGACTAAGTGTCTCGGGAGAGTATCCCCGTGAACACATGTAGTTCACTGCCTATTTTCCAGATAGGTAACCAAAGCTGTCGAGCTCGCTCACTCTTCGTGGGCACAACTCGCAGTAGCCACTCTTGGGTCGTCAACTCTAAAGTCGACTATTAAGTGTCCACCTTGGTCGCGGAGTAGTAATTAAGCACACTCACTTCTCGGAACCCATCCGGGAGCCTAGCCAGTTCCCACGTCCTACGCAGCTGGCTGGACCGGAGGCTACGGCATCTAGGGGGCCGCCTCTACTAGTTCTCCAGACTAGTACCGGAGAAGTCGACACCAATGTCCAATGAGAACCACCGGACAAAGCTCCCAACTTAAAGGGAAACTCACGTTCCCCGCATGAATTTTCCCTTCTGGCCCCACAGAAGCCCCACTCGCTGTGTTCGAGTTTGGAAGGCCTGGCACTCAATACCAGGACAAACGAACATTCCCAAGCTCTACAGCTAACCACAAGTCACTACGAGTCCAACCCACGCCCGGAATCCCGCCGGAGGCGCCGTTTATTGCACAAGCAGCGCGGAGCATGAACCGGAACCCCGTAGTACCCCTCTGAGCGTCATACAGCCGGACCCTTAGTTCCAGCTGCGAAACCCTATCTATAGGTACTCGCCCAGATAGGGAACCCCGAAGGGTTAGTCAGAGACTAGGCAATCAGGATAGCAAAGCACTCCTCAACCATAGTCCACTTTACAACCAATAGCGACTGCACACCCGTGCAGCACCCGGTTCCCTATGCGACACATGGGTGTGCTCAGCGTGAAAGGTAGTGAACCCATCGCCGATCTATGCTGTTTAGTGTAATGTGCAGTCTCTCTACCCAATAGCATTTGCCGTTGGCTTCCATTCACCAACTGTTGGCAGGTGGTAACAGTTGGTAAACGGTTAGTAAACTATTACTTGCCAACTTATATTCAAAATAGGCCCAATGGTTATAACTTGCGCAATTTAACCAACAGATGGCCTACCATTGGCCTTATGTTATTTTATTACAGTTGGGCAATTTTTGTAGGGCTATAAGATAAGGTAACACTATTGCGCCAGTAAAAAAAACTTTATCTATTACTACCATGTTATTTCTACCGTCGGGTAATTACTGTAGGCATTTCAGCAAAATTATGTTGGTTATGTTGGGATTTTGCGAATGCGGTGCTGAGACCCCGAGGGGTGTGATGCAGGGGGACGGGAGAAGAGAGGGGGGACGGACAAAATTTTATAAAGTTAGATTCTATGTTCCACCATGTATATAGTTCCGATATTTCTTCATAGATAGAATAGAAATAAATTTATTCAGCATCAAAAACACAACATAAATATTACAAATAACAATATTATGTGACACTGAAAAGGAATCTACTAAGCATTGTGTCGTAGTCGTAGCATCTCAGTAATGCCACGACACTGCCCGCTGGTACATTATATTACCCTGACGCTCTGGTCTTCTGTAGATACCTAAACTAAAACTAAAAAGCTAAAGAGCGCACTGCTACGCACAACAATTTGGTGAATTAAAAACGATATATTAACAACCTACATTAAAATGCATTTACTAACATAAATATTAAGTCAAACCAAAATTTATACAAAGTATACATTATGAAATTATAATTACAAAATATAAAACTGAAACATTTAAGAAGCCTTCAACAAAAAAAAACTCAACACCGACTAAACCGATTAACAACGATTTCACCAATGTTTAGAATAAACACTTAATGATGAACAAAGTATTTTGACGTGGAAAAGCTGTGGCCAAAGTACATATATAAGTACCTACAGCTAAATTTTAATTCAAGTTAGAAAGAGTTCTTTTGCAAATCTAAAAGAAATCTTTTGTATTTATAAGAACACAATATCAGATGGCGCTGTACTGTTTTATACCATTTCTAAATCGCGGTGACGAGATTTTTGTGACCTTCTTAGATATATACCCATGGTAACATTCGAATTGTCAAGTCTCGCTGGCTGGACTCTGGACAGAATTGTTGCATCCGAGTGTCGGTCGCGTCAATTAGAACGGCAGTTCGGCAGCTCGGGAGTCGAGAGTGTCGGGACTTCATTCCTATTTTTTTAATTTACGATCTTTTTTTTGAGGACTGCATCCGTCGCCATCGTCCTTTACTCCTTCCTTTCTGGGAAGTGGCCGTTCGTTGGGTGGGCCAGTACCTACTAGAGATGACATGAGATGAGATACATACTAATACTACTCGTACTAGGTAAATTTGATACTAGGTGCACCTGTTATCTAATACTTACTCGATCGACCATAAGTTGGCCTAAAATAGGCAAGTCCATCGTTGGCCCTACTGATAGTTGGGCCTTTGTAGGTAATCTTACTTTGGCCATCAGTTATGGGCCCAACGCGTAAACTGCGCGCCAATTATACTTGTTGGACAACAAACCGAAGGTACTCGTACGTGGCCCAACTTAATGCCAACAAAAAATGCTATTAGGGTAATCCTTTAGTCGCCTTTTACGACATCCATGGGTCTTCCCTTGGATGAGGGGTGGTAGGTGGTAGTATTTTTTCACCGCTACGCGACACGGTTATGTAGGTACTTCTATTTGAAAGGTACCTATATTGCGATAGACGTTGAAGTTATACAATAAGCCCCCTGAACTCATTCCTAACATCAGCGACTTAGCTTTCTGACTGGGTTAACAGAACTATAATTATAATACTACGTTAAAAAATTGGTTGCCTGTAAAGTCGGTATACGGGCGAAAGTTTTACGTGACAACGACTTTGAGTGGTAAAATAATTTTAATGTGAATATTCATTCGTATAGTAGGAAGAAGGATGAAATAATAGTAACAATTTAAAACATTTATTTAAACAAAGAATTATATTTAAAACATAGTTGAGTGGGAGAGAGACGCAAGGCATTCGGCGGGCCTCTCTCTCGTTCGGTGACTCATCGTAACGTTACCGAGCGTTACACTTTTTCATAAGTGACTCCCAGCCGCAACCTAATTTAAGACGTTGTCACGTCAAAAGTATATGTGTTACAATAAGGAGTTCTTTTTATCTATGTCATTTTCGTCTCTTATCTAGTCAATGTTAAAGACATTTCACCTACCTACACGCCGGTAAACACAAAGAAAATAGTAAAAACCCTACATGCGAAACCTTATTTGGAGCACCGACATAATTCCAAACACAAAAGAAACGTGCAGTTAACAAATAGGCATGGGAACTCGTAATTACCTACCGATTGTCTGCAGCAGAGAGTATTGATTTATTGACGACAGTGACAAGACAACTGATTCCGTGCGAATGGCGTTTTGTGAGTGGCGCATAAAGTTACTATACTTCCGTTAGGTATAGTAACTTTATGGCGTGGCGTGTGGCACCCGAGAGTATAGAATAAAATATAGGTAATAGTACTTGCCCGAGAGCACAGAATAAAATAGTACCTACCTACTCTCGGCGTACCGAGAGGAGCCAAAATGTGTACCTACCCTTAGAACTCCGTTTAAATGGCATTTATAATAAGTAGGTACCTAGGTTTACTTTATGCAAAAGTAGATTATGCGTACAGCGTTCGTTTTGGGATATTGCATGAAAAAGCACACTTCAGGAGTCGTAAACCTTTTCAACAGAAACATCATTCATTATGACTAGTACAGAAACCGAATAATTTTTTAGGTACCTAAGTAGCTATTTTGTTCAATTTATAGAAGAATTATTTTTTTGCTTCCACACGATACTGTTGTAAGTAGGGGAGCGTGGGCTACAGTGGATAGTGGGTTACAGTGGATAAACAATTGTTACTTGTAATCTATGGCACAAAGACACGCGTGAATTAGCGACGTTGCCGTACTGACACCCCGCACGCGTCCGAACCAGTCGCCATCTTACTTGGACAGCCGACGGTCGCAGCACGGCGTTCCAGTGAACAAGTAGGTGAAAACGTGAATATTTTTTGTTTTTGTAAATCGTTTTGCCTTTTTGCTTGCTACAATTTTGCAATTTTTAATAATTTTTCATGATTTAGGGTTAATGTAAAGGAATTTTATATATAATATTTGTTACTATGTCACCTTTTGATTTTACTAGGATTTTTTAAATAAGATGACTATCAGTGGGTCACAGCGGATAATTTTCAAATGGGGTTCAGTGGATCGAGATCCACTGTACCCCGTAAGTTACCCCGGCTCTCCGAGCTCGCTCATCGAGCATACGCAGCGACTACCCAAAAAATCTTAGTCATTTTCGAACTGCCAAAGACTCTAACGACGACCAACATACCTTCTATTTCCAGGAACGAAGCTGTATCACCCTGTACACCAACTCAACAGCCTTCTACTTCAAGAAGCGGAGCTGTAAGTTTAAAAATATTCACAAGCCCCTTCGAGTTCCGCGGGTTACCTAAAGCTGGGCCCCGGAAACGCGGAAGAACTGAGAGAAGAAAGGGTAAAAGCATAATAGCTACAGACACACCAAATAAGAACGAGATCGAGAAAAGGGCTGAAGAGAAAAATAAACAGACAACAAGGAAGAAGTCTGCAAAGTCTGCTGCAAAAAGGAAAGTTCAAGAAAATAAAAGCGAAGACGAATTGACAATCCTAGAAACGATGAGCTTTTATTCTAAATCTAGAGGAAGAAGAGGACGAGGTTCTCCATATAGATCCCCAAAAACTTCCAAACACTTGTATAAAATCCAAAATAAGTTAATTTTATATTTGTAAAGGTGCGGGAAAAAAATATATATTACATAGCAAAGATTATTGGAGTAGGTCGAGACACCAAAGCCAGTTTTCTCAGAAAATCTATAAAAATTGCCAACAAATTTTATGTCGCAAATATGCCTGATATCGCAATAGTTGCTTTGAATAACATTCAATTAAAACATTGATTTCTCAAAAATAGATCTGCGTTAGTCTTAATAGTCTTTCGTTTGCTGATCTCGTTAATTTAATTGTTTTGACTGATTATTTTATTTGGTTTAGATATTTATGAGGTTGATTAGTTTCAATCATTAGTCTTTTGTTGCTCATTGATCTCGTGGTAACATGGCAATTAGTTTTGTTTTGACTGATTATTTTCTACTATATGATTACAGAATTATGTGTATTGATTAAAAATAAACAATACGACTATAATAATGACTTTTAATTGATTGTAAATGGCCTTTATCCAGTGTACCCCTCAGGATTCATTGTAACCCACCACCTGTATCCACTCTAACCCATTCAGGGGCACAGTGAATACTTAGCCAATTTTTTAAAAAAGGTGGTTTATATAATAACCCATTCCTAATTGGACTGTTTTGGTAATGTAGTTTCAAAGCTGAGTAAATTTTCAAGGATTTTAAAGTTACAGCACTTAGAAAAAAAACGATCCACTGAGACCCACGCTTCCCTTAGTACTAACGTAAACAAGATTTGCAGTTTTATTACTTATCAACGTAGGTAACGTAACTCCTTACCTACAAGCCGTACCTACCTTTTACAAAATAGGTAATAGGTATGCCGACTTATTTGGATGGTCGTCAGCAATTCTTGAAAGTTCTTTCACTGTGGGAACAGTGTATTAATATTAAACTGATTTTTTTGTATCACGACGAGATGTTCGGGGCTTCGGGGCTCGTTTGCTTCACTCTTGTCACGGGTTGGCCCGGCATCAACTCAAGAAAGAAAGACTTTATGCTGTAATATGTTGATAATTGCCATCATTGGGCATCCTTGTTCTATGATTGAGAATCCAACGTAAAGCCAACTTTTGGGCCTCTGCCACGTGGTTGGCCAGCGTAGAAAATCATATTAAGCCCAACGATGGTGCTACCGTTGGTACTACTATTTTTAGGGGTGACAAGCCTCACGGTTGGCCAACTAAAAAGTGAACGGAGGCCCGACAAACACCCAACTCAAAATGCCACTAGGGTGACAAAAACATCGACCACATCTTTGATTTAACAATTCAAATTTGAATAAAAACAAACGGCTACAGTTAATGTACAGAAATATTAGTATTATCGTCGAACGCTGAAAAAAACCTAATATAACCTAAACCTAAGAACCTAATAATAATATTTTAATTTAGCTTTAAAAAGTTGCGATTTATGTGGGTGGCTATTCGATAATAATAAATCGAAACCAGCATTCTAGTAAGTATTGCAAAATTTAACGTTTTATTTGTACAATTAGGTACTTACATCAAACATTGGCAAAAAAACAAGTATCCATGCCTCACAAAACTATAATCTTAGTTAGTTAATAATTACTCTGAAAACTTAACTTACTACTAAATAAAGTAGGTAAGTATAGATACAAGGTAATTCTACCGTATTTCAGATATAAATTACAACATAATTAATAATAAAACGAAAAAGAATTGATCAATAAATTGAGCGAAAGGTTTACAACACCTGATAAAAATAAGTTACTCACCTTCCATTTCGGTTTATACACGTAGACTGGTAGTCACTTCTAACTTCTAAACACTTGAAACGAACTATTAAACAACTTACGTTCGCTGTAACTGCTATAAAAACAAGCGGAAACAGACGAAAAAGCGATAAGACCAATGATATTATATTAAAATATCATTGGATAAGACACTCCATGGCGGCCCAACTAGCATTTCGAACTGTATAAAACCTGTAGTAGGTATACAAAATTTGAACACTTAACACTGTACAACCTTACTGTACAGAGGATGTATAGCCAGCTATACAGACCTTATAATTCCAAAAGGGGCCCCAAACTGTACAGCCTTAAGTGTAATAACAGCTGGTGAAAATCTGTATTATCGCTGTATACCCAAAGTGAAGTCTGACTAAGAACATAATAATTATAATCCATTAGACCGCTACAGTTCTACAAATCAGCGTTTTTTATTTTTACACACAGCCTCATGCTTAATAAAGTCTGGATAGAATAATTATTATATCGTTAAATCTTTTGTTAATCCATAAATATTGTTTTGCGCAAACTCACGCCGGGCCATGACATTTATTAATTGTAGTTTGCTTGCGGCTTCTACTTTTCCGTGAAAGTGTATAGATATTATATACAAAAAACTCACGCGTCCTTAAAAGAAATACGTAGGTACCTACATAATAAGTACCCAAAAATTTAATGTTTAAAAATTATTGTAAGTAAGTATATACTTTTGATAACAAATCGACCTAAGATCGAGTCTGATGTATTACTATGCTTTTCTATTGATAATAAATCAATTCTGTTGCATTTGTAAACAACAACTAAAATGTCTGTGTATTATAAAATCAAGTTCATAGGTTAATTTTAATGGCGTTCCCAATATAGACAGCCGTGGCTTTTTTAGAATTCTATTATGAACCTAATTTGTTGAAATATAGCATAATGTTAGAATGCACGTAAAGGGGTTTCCAAAATAACCATTAAGTAATTACAACCTCGAACAGCTGATGGTGACAGGCAAGGTGGATGGCAAACGACCAAGAGGGCGCGGCCCCATTAGATGGGCTGACCAAGTCCGATCTTGTCTAGGCTCCAGCCTTCACAAAGCCCTTCACGGGGCCAAAGACCGAAGCCGCTGGAGGGCACTAATCAGAGAGAGGGTGATTCTGCGGGGGAGTCACGACCCTCAGTAATGAGGAGCACGACGCAAGGAGGAGGAATCAGTTACAATCAAGCCTAATATGATGGCATTGCAACAGAGTAGGTTTACACCAATATCCCTTTGACTTGTCTTTGACTTTTGACATGTCTAGACGGAGCATCGCGGTACAAACGCTTCTCAAAATCCGCCCGGTTTTTGTATTGAATTTGAAGTGTGCGTGACAGACGCGTATCTGACACTAGCGCGAATGGTTGCCAGCGAATGCCTAATTTCCGTTAAAGTAGGGAAAAAATATTTATGCACAATATAATTTTAAAATGATTCATAACAAAACATAACTTTTTAAATTAGGTATGTCTATCGTATATGTAGGTATAACGCATAAAAGAAGCTGGTGTGTTTAGAAAAAATGGATGATTGAAGGCGAGGGCCAGTAGGTACAATAAAATAATGCGCTAATGGAAGCCTGCGTGCGTGTGATATGTTTGTAATAGGGACGAAATAGAAGCAACAGGCAGGATTATTTACATTTAATACTTAATCAAAATTGATTTTTAATTAGAAATTTAAATATTTTAAATTAAAATCAAAACATTTAATGGCGTTCTCTTTGTATTTGTTTCGTTTGGATGTTAAATCATTTTTCATGTTCTCTAATGTCTTATTATGTTGAAACCTTGTAGTTAAATATTTCGACAACGACTTCTTTCTACCGGATCAGTTGGAAATCTGAAAATTAAAATGTTTGCTATGTGGTTGTAAAGGTTACATAATGTAATGACTGCTCATCAATATCCGTGTCCAATAGTTTACTTACATGAGACGAGAAATATTGACCTTTTAGGCGCACAAACATACACCCGCACTTTCTCTAACATCGTCATCATCATCATCAGCCTATAAACGTCCGACTGCTAGGCGCAGGCTTCCCAAATGGAGAAAGCACGTGGGAATAATGGGCCATAACCCACCACGCTGGTCCAATGCGTGTTGGTGGGTTTTAACAACTGTCATCTTACGACAACAAACGGGTCCAACGGCTTAACGTGCCTTTCGAAGCACGGAGGAGCTCGAGATGTTTTAAATTTGGTCACCCATCCAGTGACCCGGTATTGCGAAAGTTGCTTAGCGGGCAAGATCACAAGCTGAACGTGCTAGCCGATGCGCTATCGAGCTCTGAAGCATTCATACTACCATCCCCTACATACATATACTTAAACACACACTTCTTACATAAATACTAATGTACATTCCATTTCAAACATAATAATTTTTTTATTCGTTTCGAATATCGATACGATACCATACCACAATAACAATTTATAATAATAGTAGTATAAAATATTACAGTAGGTATTATATTTTTTCTTGTTTTAGAACGGAACCTATAATCCAGCCAAATTCGATGACGAATGTTTGTAAACAGATTACTGTTATACCTAGTTGCAGTAGGATTTTCCTTTTTCTTGAGAGACATTCAAGAAAACAGTTAACTATTGTGTCTTTCTTTCAAAAAACAGTAATAATCCTAGTGAAACTAGACATTTGTACAAATGACAGTAATATTATGTTTACAAACATTCGGCATCGAATAGGAACCGTGACATTTATTTACGCTCCTATAAATCAGACATCAGTTTAAAAAAAAAACTTTGAAAGCGTTCCAATAATAATTATATTTAATGTATTTACTTTATTTACAACAAGACCATGTATAAATACTAACTTACAAGACTGAGTATTTTTTATCATACTCATTATATTTAAACCTCCTTTTATATTCTGCCACCAATAATGGGAATTCTACATTTTGATACCAGCAACACTACGCATACATGGCCGTTATTATTGTTAAACTTTAAATTTTCTTTAAAATTTATCGATACTTACAGATGAAACGTGACTTTCCTTTTCGAAAAAAATTTCTTTTGTAGTTTCGACAGAATTTCACTGAGCAAACGGCCATTTTGCGAACAATTTCACCGAAACGCGAGAGGTAAACACTGCTTGACGGCACAATGACACTGACCGCCAGGATTGCGCGATAGGCCAATTTTGGCCTATAAATTTTTCTACGTTTTTACGGCCAGGCTCTATCTAGACATGTATAAAATCAAAGCAATATCCATATAATAGCGGTATTTAATGCAGATATAAGTACAGAAGGAAGCAAAAAGTATAAATCAAGAGCTACATCCAGTCGTTAGGTAGCTCTTAGCCTTTTAATTCTGCATATGGTATATTTTCACATTAGATGCTGCATTTTAGTATTTTCCAATTCTATTTGTAAGCAAAAAGTAATAATTTCGTCTGTATACATCTGTAAAACATCTGGACTGTACTAAACTACCAATTCTTGCTAAAATACAGCTAGAGACATTTTTGTAATCCCTTGTTCATCACCTATAAAGTCGTTAGCTGGTAATGAACTGGATTTAGGATTTTTTATCAGCCTAAATGTTAGTTGGGGGGTGGCGCTCGAGAGGAGCCATGAAAGTCCATGGCGCTTGGCGCCTCAGAGGAGCCACGAAATATTTGTTCGCCGCCAGGCGCAAAAGTTTGCAAAAACTACCACCGCACTGAATCGGTTAAAAGGCATTAACCTTTCGCCCGGGGTAATACCACCCTCTTACGAATATTCTGTTGTGTTTTGTCCGGCCAGTGAGGGTTTCGGAAGCCCCCCCTTTTCACAATTTCTATTCCTTCGTTAACCCTTTGACCGCCAACGACGCCTTAAAACGTCAACACTAATCTGGACACACACGCCGAGGACGACTTGAGACGTCATAATATTTGACAGTCTAATTTTTATCAATAAAATGTAAAGAATTACCAAATTAAATTTTAATTTCAATTATTTAGTTTATTGAGATCACAGACGTAACGTCTGTGATTGAGATACATTTTAGGGTAAAAAGAAATACTTTTTCTAGTGATAAGATAAGTTAATAAATAAATTTTAAGATTTTAAGTAAAAAACAATTTGCCTTCAGCGTCATAGACGTCTTAATTAAAGCGTCGACGAGTGATGTTTAATACATGTGGTTAGATTGTTATTTGTTATCTTCTTATTATATGTCGGTGTTTATTATAGATTTTGGTGTGAAGTATGTAGAGTAGCACAATGCGTTACCTACATGTTTTCGTATTTATCATAAATAAAAAATATAAACAAATATTAGCACAAAATTATACTTACTAACTTTTTGTTTTTTGCATTCACAATGCAAAATTTAACATGTTAATGTAACTATTATGAAAAACGGGGTATTTTTCAATTATGTTCAGAGAAACGTAGTATCTATTTAAAAATTTAACTTACGAATATTGGATAACTTCAATAAACATCACTAGTAGTTTTATGTACTTAAATCTTATAAAATAGGTACTAATTAAACAAGCTTCTTTAGGTATGTCTATCGTATATGTAGGTATAACGCATAAAAGAAGCTGGTGTGTTTAGAAAAAATGGATGATTGAAGGCGAGGGCCAGTAGGTACAATAAAATAATGCGCTAATGGAAGCCTGCGTGCGTGTGATATGTTTTTAATAGGGACGAAATAGAAGCAACAGGCAGGATTATTTACATTTTATACTTAATCAAAATTGATTTTTAATTAGAAATTTAAATAATTTAAATTAAAATCAAAACATTTAATGGCGTTCTCTTTGTATTTGTTTCGTTTGGATGTTAAATCATTTTTCATGTTCTCTAATGTCTTATTATGTTGAAACCTTGTAGTTAAATATTTCGACAACGACTTCTTTCTACCGGATCAGTTGGAAATCTGAAAATTAAAATGTTAGCTATGTGGTCGAACAGTTGTAAAGGTTACATAATGTAATGACTGCTCATCAATATCCGTGTCCAATAGTTTACCTACATGAGACGACAAATATTGACCTTTTAGGCGCACAAACATACACTCGCACTTTCTCTAACATCGTCATCATCATCATCAGCCTATAAACGTCCGACTGCTAGGCGCAGGCTTCCCACATGGAGATAGCACGTGGGAATATTGGGCCATAACCCACCACGCTGGTCCAATGCGTGTTGGTGGGTTTTAACAACTGTCATCTTACGACACGACAACAAACGGGACCAACGGCTTAACGTGTCTTTCGAAGCACGGAGGAGCTCGAGATGGTTTAATTTTGGTCACCCATCCAGTGACCCGGCATTGCAAAAGTTGCTTAGCGGGCAAGATCACAAGCCGAACGTGCTAGCCGATGCGCCATCGAGCTCTGAAGCATTCATACTACCATCCCCTACATACACATACTTAAACACACACTTCTTACATAAATACTAATGTACATTCCATTTCAAACATAATAATTTTTTTATTCGTTTCGAATATCGATATGATACCATACCACAATAATAATTTATAATAATAGTAGTATAAATTATTACAGTAGGTATTTTATTTTTTCTTGTTTTAGAACGGAACCTATAATCCAGCCAAATTCGATGACGAATGTTAGTAAACAGATTACTGTTATACCTAGTTGCAGTAGGATTTTCCTTTTTCTTGAGAGACATTCAAGAAAACAGTTAACTATTGTGTCTTTCTTTCAAAAAACAGTAATATTCCTAGTGAAAGTAGTCATTTGCACAAATGACAGTAATATTATGTTTACAAACATTCGGCATCGAATAGGAACCGTGACATTTATTTACGCTCCTATAAATCAGACATCAGTTTAAAAAAAAATCTTTGAAAGCGTTCCAATAATAATTATATTTAATGTATTTACTTTATTAACAACAAGACCATGTATAAATACTAACTTACAAGACTGAGTATTTTTTATCATACTTATTATATGTTACGGCGAAGGGCGCTCGCCGTAACAGCGACGGAATAAGGTGTGTGGACCCAGGACAGGTCTGGTTAGGTTTCGGAAATGAGGGCATGCGACTTACTTGGTAGATGATTGGTGGGGGCAAGGCAGGAGACGGGGCAGCGAGCTGGCGGGCGGCGATGTAGGCGATTTGTCACGGCACAGCACAAAGTCCTTTCACCTAATCACAGGCACTATATTCACAGGCACTATCTTCACCGAGTCACTATCAATAAGGGCAGATACCAGCGCGCGTATTTTGTGGGCGTCTCGCGTTAGCTAGCAGACAGACGAGTCCCGCGGTCGGCTCACGACGCGAGCGACCGCGGGTCGCGCAGCGGTGGCGCCGCGGCAGATAGGCGGACGCGGCCGTCAACAACCGCTGAGTCAACCACCTTACAGCTGGCGGTATGCTTTGAATGGCCGTTGCGCTGTGGCGCAAACATCTTCCCGGGGCCCAGGGTGGGCTCATCCAATGGGAGCCTGGCGATCCGGAATACAGGCCTCCGAAGATGTCCATTCGCGGTGTCCAGGTCTACCACCCGCACGACGCCATCCTTCCCAGGCAGGGTGCGAGCAATGCGCCCCAGTCTCCATTGGAGGGCAGGCAGGTTGTCCTCCTTGATGAGGACGAGCTCGCCAACTCGGGGAGGGGAGGATGGGGACAACCATTTGGAGCGGGTTTGAAGGGTATGAAGGTAGGACTGGGTCCACAGCGTCCAAAAGCGCTGGGAAAGGGCCTGTACCATCTGGAATCGCCTACGTGTGGAGATCGCCTATCTTCCACGGATAGTTCGGGAAGGGCCGTTAGTGGGCGGCCTATAAGGAAGTGTCCGGCTGTAAGCGGCTCAAAGTCTGAAGGATCAGACGAAAGTGGGCAGAGAGGTCTCGAGTTAAGGACCGCTTCGATTCGAGCTAAAAGTGTGGAGAATTCCTCGAATGTGAGGTGTTGTTCGCCAATTACGCGATATAAAAGTTGCTTTGTTGATTTTACGTTGATCTCATGTAACGCACCGAACCATGGTCCCTTAGGGACGTTCAACAACCAAGTAATGTGCTGACCAGCGAGCTTGTGCGCAATCGTGTCATTATTCAAGGCAAGAAAGTTTTGTACTTCGATGAGCTGATTTCTAGCGCCTACATAATTTGTACCGCAGTCCGAGCGGATGAGAACCGGGGCACCGCGGCGTGCTATAAAACGCTGTAATGCCGCGAGGAACGCTTCCGTGCTGAGGTCCGAGACCGGTTCTAAATGAACCGCCTTAGTCGAGAGGCACACGAATATACAAAAGTACGCTTTTAAGAGTTTAACATTACGTAGGGTACTAGATTTAACGAGGAATGGTCCGGCAAAATCGGTCGTGACTTGACTAAATACTGGCTGAGGCGTAACTCTATCGGCTGGCAGGTCGGCCATGAAGGGCGCTTGCGGCTGGGCCCGGCATCGAAAGCATCTAATGCATTTAAAAACTCGGTGTCTAATAATACGGCGCGCGGACAATATCCAAAATTGTTGGCGTAGGATAGCGTGTAAACTGTCAGCGCCAGGGTGGCAGTGTATTTTGTGGTAGTGGTCAATGATAAGGTCTACAAGTGGGCTAGAGCTGGGAAGTATGAGCGGATGCTGCGCGTCATATCGGATAGACGCATGGGACAGTCGTCCACCAACTCTAAGGAGCTCATCTTTAATGAGAGGTGACAGCCGCTGGAGTCTGACGGAGCAGATTTTGCCAGTTTGAAGGCGGTGGATGTCCTCTGCAAACTCATTGTGCTGAACACTGCGCACCCAGTAAAGTAGGGCCTCTCTTCGTTCACTGACGTACAAGGGGCCTGAGCGTCGCGAATCTGGGTGGTGTCTGCAGTTGTGCAGAAAGCGTTTTAGACAAGCTGTCACTCCGACGAGCTTGTCTAGTGAACTGTACCGAGTGAGCAGGTCAAAGTCAAGACCGGGCACTGTGACCAGTGACGGGACGTGTTTGGGCTTAAGGCCGGGCAGGGCGTGATGGCCCAGAGCTAAGGGCATCGCAGGCCAAGACTCACAAGGCTGTCCAAGCCACGTGGGAGACCACCATAGGTCGTGGGCTGACAGGGATTGCGCAGACATCCCTCTGCTTGCGCAATCTGCCGGGTTGAGCTCGGAAGGTACGTGTCGCCAGGTACATTCTGGTGAGCCTGAGCTGATTTTGACTACCCTGTTGGCTTCAAAGGGTTGAAGACGGTGAGGCGGTGTATTGAGCCAGGCCAGGACTATCGTACTGTCTGACCAACATATGTGTTGTTGTATACTGATATGGGCCGATAACTGAAATGACACACGGATCATGAGCTGGGAGAGTAGAGTGGCGGCCGACAACTCTAACTTGGGGATTGTGAGGCGATTCTTGATTGGTGTGACTCGCGACTTGGCGACAATCAAGTGTACCAAAGCATCTCCGGAGGCATCGAGCTCATGGAGGTAAACAACGGCGGCAAACCCGGCTTCAGAGGCATCTGCAAACCCGTGAAGCGAGTATGCAGCTGAGCCTTTGTTTGCACAAATGTGCCGAGGGAAGCGAATGCTAGACAACAGCGGCAGATCCTCTGAGATGTGGTGAGACTCCGTTTGTACTTCAGAGGGAGTGGGCTCATCCCATTCCAGCTTCAGTAGCCACAATTGCTGAAGCAGCAGCTTTGCGCGGAAGATAACGGGAGAAACCCAGCCGTTTGGGTCATAAAGTGAGGCTACGGTGCTTAAAATAGACTGCTTTGTGACATGTGTGATGGGGGGCAGAGAGATGCGGTAGGTGAACTCGTCTGACTGAGGGCTCCACTGTTTACCCAAGACCTTAATGGACGTGGACTCTGGGTTCATGTCGAAGTCCTTGGGCATGTCGCATTGGTTGTCGGGAAATCTCACGAGCAGCTTAGGCGAGTTAGATGTCCACTTCCTGAGCTGAAAGCCGCCTAGATCTAGCAGACTTATCAACTCGTCCTGAAGTGCTTGGGCGGATTCAACTGTGTCATGACCACACAAGATGTCATCAACGAAGATAGACTTGCGAAGAACCTGAGCGGCTCCAGGGTAGCGATGGCCTTCATCATCAGCCAGCTGAAGCAGAGTGCGGATTGCATGGTATGGGCTTGATCTTAAGCCGTAGGTGACTGTATTGAGGGCGTAGGTGAGCAGAGGGTGATCTGGTGAGGACCGCCATAGTATCAGCTGATACCGTCTCTGGTCTGGGGCAACCAGCACATTTCTGAACATCCTCTGGATGTCAGTGCTGAAAACGACTGGATGCGTTCTGAAGGACATGATGATGTCCACAATGTCCTGTTGAAGGGCGGGGCCTGTGTGTAGGCATTCATTTATGCTGACACCATTGGAGCTTTTGCAGCTACCATCAAAAACAATGCGCAGCTTGTCCGACCCTGACTTAAATACGCCATGGTGAGGGATGTAGAAGTGAGGTTTATGGGCGAATGTATTTGGGTGACAGGGAGCCATGTGCCCTAAGTCGATGTATTCGGCCATGAAGTCGACGTATTTAGAACGCAGAGACGGGTTCGCCATTAGCTTCTTCTCAATATTGAGGAATCTGCGTAATGCGATAGGGTGAGTTTTACCTATTTGAGGGGCGTCCTTTAGAAAGGGCAGAGCGACCGTATATCTGCCTGAGGGGTCGCGTGTAGTGGTAGAGCGGAAGATTTCCTCGCATTGTTCCTCCAGGGGATCATTATGAGTGTGATATTGAAGGAGGGGCTCCTCAGACTCCCAGAACCTTTCCAGACTCTGACGTATGTCTGATTCAGCTGAGTCTGGTTGTGAGCTGACGACGTGAGCTGAGTTAACCTGCTGCGCCGGCTGCGCATACAAGTCCTCAATGGGTCCTATCAACGCGAAGTCGAAAATCGTGCCGAAGGCTATGGGCTTGCCCGGGCCCAACGAGACCTTAGTCCCGTCCAACACCTGGCCAAGAAACTCCGACCCCAATAAGAGGTCGATCGGGGCTGGTGTGTAGTAAAGCTGGTCAGCCAATGGCACGGGTGGCTGGCCTAGTACGTGGGAAATGTTTGGTACCTTCTCTAAGGGAAGGTAGCCAGTGACGTTTTTTAAAATGTGAGCTGTGGCAGTTATTGTAGGAGTATCATTGTGAGTGGGTCGGCATACTATTGTTATTGCCGCCTTTGACTCATGTTTGTGCTGATTCCCAACTCCTGTAATTTTTAAAGAAGTGGGTTTTGATGGCAGGTTCAAAAGTCGTGCCATGCGTGACGTTATTAATGTCAGCATACTGCCACAGTCCAATAAAGGTCTGGCTGTGTGAAGATGGCCATGTACGTCCGCGACTCTTAGTGAGACGGTTGGCAACAAAATGGGTGTGCCAGTGGGCACAGAAGGTGAGTGAGCTGATTGAGTATCAGCTGAAATTGTATGAGCTGAGTATGTATCAGCTGTGTGGGCATGGGCTAAATTTACCTCTTCGCTAGGGTGCTCTGTGATAGTTGGGAGTCATAATTGCTGGCGGCGTTCGCGGGGCCTACCTGGCGAACCGGACCTGGGCGGGCTGGCTCTGTGAGCAGAGCTGGGTCGCACCTGTTTAGCCTGTGCGGGTTCGTGCCGCCTGCTGTGTCTGGGACGCTCCCTCGAGTGCTCTGTCAGCTGTGGTGGGGGTACATGTACAGACGACGAATGAGCTGAGTGCGTTGGGCCGTCTGGTCGATGGAGGGACGTGTGGTGGTTCGTGCTCCCACAGTTCTTGCATGCCCCCCTTGACCTGCACTCGCTCTCGTAGTGACGGCCGAGACAACGCTGGCAGCGCTCGCGTGCCTGTACAAAGTCCCAACGGCCCTGTGTTGGCTGGGCATTGTACCATCTGCACGTCATGAGCGTATGTCCCCTAGTGGCACAATAGGGACAGTAGGACGTCGAGCGTGAGGAAGAGGACGAGGACGATGATGAGGAGCAGCTTTGCTGGAAGGCCGAGTAGACGGCGAAGGGCTGACTGCGAGCCGGGGAGGTGGATGGGCGGTGACGCATTTGCTGCGCTGGGCGTGATGGTTGGTGAGTAGGCTGATCATAGGCGCGGTGAGGCGATGGAGCTGAGGAGCGGCCACGGTAATGGTCGGGCTGTTGCTGAGCCATCTGAACATAAGTGCGATGGGGTAACTGTGGAGGCGCGCGGCTACGAGAAGGGCCGGGCAGGGCGTGAATGGGCTGCGGCTGGGCTATGTTGGAGAACTCTGTCTCCACACAGCGCGCGTGCTCCTCGAGGTAGGAGATGAGGTCACTCAACGTGGGCAGGGTGCTGCTAGACCCGTGTCTGCGTTCAAATAACGTGCGGAGCTCACCCTTAAGCTTTCGCACCACTATCGACACAAACACGTAGTCGTCTCCTATGGGCAGATCCAAATTACTAAGGGCACACTGGGCGGACACCAGCGGAGTGAGGAAAAGTGTGCGTGTGTTAGAGCGCGTGTGGATGCTCGGCAGCCCCAGGATTATGTCGACGAAACTATCGATGAGAACCCGGCGGTTCTCGTACCGCTTGGTAAGGATGTCCATGGCCACGGCAAAATTTTCATTGGTGACCTTTAGGTGGGACACCATGCTTAATGCCTCACCGCTGAGACTTGAGAAGAGATAGTGGAGCTTGACTGCTTCCGACAAGGTCGCTATGTCGTCAGTCAAACTCCTGAACAGTGCAATAAAGGAAGGCCAGTCCTCCACCTTTGAGCTGAACCTGGGCAGCGCTATCTTGGGGAGGACGGCTGTAGGCGTATTGACGCCGAGACTGGGCTGAGCGTTATGGGTTGGGGACGACGTGGAAGAGGGTAAGATTTCCTCCCTAGCCACAAGTATCCCCAGGTATGCCCCGGAGGCTTTTGTGTGGTTCTCAGTGTATGTCCTCTCAACCCCCTCGTCTAAGTTCTCCTCGTCAAGAATGCTGTAATATACTGAATCCAGCTTCTCCTTAATACCCTGTACCTGTGCGAAACGCACGTTAAATTCCGTTATGGAATGTTTGGTGTCGCCAGCAATGATCCGTGACCCCACCTCTAGGAGTTGGTGTATTGCTTTGGCGGCCTCCCTAAAAATCGCGGCTTGTGACTTGGTCGGCATCGCGATGAATAAAAGGAGACAAAAAAAAATAAAAAAAATAAAAAAAAATTAACAAATTTAAAGGCAGTAAAAAGAATTGTGTATATATTCTATAGTTGGGCTGGATGTATTTGTTTACTAAGGTAAGGGCAAATGGGCTAAAATTAACGCAACAATAGAGAGAGCAAAACTAAGTTGGGACGCCTTGTATATGGCCTACGGGTGGGCAAACGCGTGTGTGTGTGTGTGCATGTCTGTGTCTCTATTGAACGCGCGTACGTAACATTAGCCGACCGCAAAACAAAAAACAAACAAAAAAACAAAAAAATCACGTCATCCGTGTCCCACTATTGGGCAAGGCGCTCACAGTCGGGCAGACCTGTAGCGGAAACTAGCGCAAAGAATGAGTCGGTCGCAAAAAAAGAATTAAAAATAAACAAATAATAAAAACTTAATTAAAAAAATAAAATTGGGACACTGTGTCCCACAAGTGGGCAAACGTGTGTAGAAGCGAAGGCGACGCACGCAAATAGCCGAAAGCGATATAAAAAAAAAACTGATGAAGCTAAATGAAACACACTAAGCTCATGTGGTGAGCACGCACAAAAATGAGCCGATTGCAAAGGCAAAAATTAAAAACAAAAAAAATATATATAAAATGAACACGAGCGAAAAAATAAAGCACGCTTCTCGGCATGCGTGGTGAGCATGCACGAGATTTGAGCCGATTTAACACGACAAGAACATAAAAAATTCATTAAAAAATAAAACGGGAAAAATAGCAATACCGTCTCTCGTCATAATACCATACAATTATCTAGACGCGGGTGTGTTATACGTAACTAAAATTATATGTGCAGCCGATAAACGTAACGCAAACGTAACGCAATAATTTAACTACTAATTAAACTTAATTACCGTTAGGAGTATGAACAACGTATCATTAGGCAAAAATCATTTAGGTAGGTACACAAGTATTACACAAGTAGTACACAAGTTCGCTCAAATCACAAAACATTGTATGACAACATAGATCTGTGATCAGACAATCGGATGCATACACGAAATCAACATCAAAACAACATGCAGAAATAATTGCGTTAAAATAATTCGGATGTTGTGTGGTCGCAATCCTAACACAAATGATTCATAACTACCTCACCAAATTTTTATTGGGACAGGGTAAAGTTATGTGAACAAATGAATTTAGAAATGATGGCACAAATTAGATTATGGGCGGAAATAATTATTTTTTAGCGGACTGTAATTGAATGAGCTGATGGAACGTGAGACCAAGTTATGGTGAAATGGTAAAAGTTCACTGGTTACGGGAAGGTCGCCGGTATTTAAATTTACCGGTTCGAATGACCAGAATGTTACGGCGAAGGGCGCTCGCCGTAACAGCGACGGAATAAGGTGTGTGGACCCAGGACAGGTCTGGTTAGGTTTCGGAAATGAGGGCATGCGACTTACTTGGTAGATGATTGGTGGGGGCAAGGCAGGAGACGGGGCAGCGAGCTGGCGGGCGGCGATGTAGGCGATTTGTCACGGCACAGCACAAAGTCCTTTCACCTAATCACAGGCACTATCTTCACCGAGTCACTATCAATAAGGGCAGATACCAGCGCGCGTATTTTGTGGGCGTCTTGCGTTAGCTAGCAGACAGACGAGTCCCGCGGTCGGCTCACGACGCGAGCGACCGCGGGTCGCGCAGCGGTGGCGCCGCGGCAGATAGGCGGACGCGGCCGTCAACAACCGCTGAGTCAACCACCTTACAGCTGGCGGTATGCTTTGAATGGCCGTTGCGCTGTGGCGCAAACATTATATTTAAACCTCCTTTTATATTCTGCCACCAATAATGGGAATTCTACATTTTGATACCAGCAACACTACGCATACATGGCCGTTATTATTGTTAAACTTTAAATTTTCTTTAAAATTTATCGATACTTACAGATGAAACGTGACTTTCCTTTTCGAAAAAAATTTTCTTTTGTAGTTTCGACAGAATTTCACTGAGCAAACGGTCATTTTGCGAACAATTTCACCGAAACGCGAGAGGTAAACACTGCTTGACGGCACAATGACACTGACCGCCAGGATTGCGCGATAGGCCAATTTTGGCCTATAAATTTTTCTACGTTTTTTTACGGCCAGGCTCTATCTAGACATGTATATAATCAAAGGATGTTGTCTATTGAAGCTTGAATATATAATTTTTGAGGAGCTTGTATTGAAGCTGTAAAACTTAAAATGGTGATGAGTTGCAATTTCCGTGGCCGAGTTAGTTAATTAGTTGGCAATGTATAAATCAGAAAGACAAGTAGAGTAAATTGTTGATATTGACTTGACGCTTTCTTTAACATTTTTAGTTGGCGTTGTAAAGAAGATGAATTAGTTTATTAAATGTAATTTTTCCGATCCTTAGTTATTAAATGAGAAGTTTGAGCACGTGGCTAAAAAAAAATTCTGTGGCCGGATTTATTATTTCTCTTATAAAATTACTTGTTGTCGCCGCCAATGACGACTTAAAGCGTTCACTAGTGTAGTGAAAAAATCGATGTTATAAAACATCGTAGCTTAAATATCACTTCGCTGTCTTTTTGTTCTGGCCCCTATTTCACCACGTCGACAATTGTCAGTGACATATGTCGAGTGACAATTGTCAAACGACAGGTGACATGTGACAATTTTTAAAATTATTTTCTATATAAATGCTTAGAAACATGACAGGCATTTTGTTACAATTGTTTAATGACAAATAAGTTGTGAAACAAGAATTATTATTCTTAGTCGACATATTTGTAGATATGTCTATAAATCTTGACATGAGATAAAAGCTATGTCATGCTTGCGTTACAATTGTAAAGTTTCGTATTTAACATACCTACGTAAGTATTTTCAAAATGGCTCTCCGTGAAAGTAGTAGTGACAATAGTGATAGTAATGATTTTGATGACTTTGCATATAGATGAAGATTTAAAGAAAGAATTAATTTTTCTTTTAAACTTACGGATTTTGCGATTAGGGAAAAATTCCGTGTTAGCAAAATCAGTGTAGAATATGTAATAAATAGAATCGGTGCACGTATTGAAACTTGTTAAATACTAACTTACTACAGTCCTCTTTCTCCAATTTTGACACGTTGTGTCTTTTAGATATTTCCAATCTTTGTCATGTAAATACTCCGTTTCATTCAAACAATTGAGCTATTTCTTTCCATTTCTTTTGGCGGTCAAAGTTGCTCGCGTCCGTAGGTTTACCCTTGAGACCCTACACGTGATCCCTGGGTGGTGCTAAATGAGTGACACTGACTGAGTGGTAGAGCCACGCTGCGTTGCAGCACGCATTGGGCCGGCTCGCCCGGCGTAATACCACCCTCTCACTAATATTCGGCGTGAAATAATGGCACTTGGTGCTGTTGTGTTTCGTCCGACCAGTGAGGGTTCCGGAGGCCCCTCCCCCCCCCCCCCCCCTCCTCCCCCAATTCCTATTCCTTCCTTAAACCTATTCCTCCCTTAAAGGCCGGCAACGCGTCTGCGATTCCTCTGGTTTTGCGGGTGTCCATGGGCGGCGGTGATTACTCTCCATCAGGTGGCCGGCTGCTCGTTTGCCTCCCCCTTTTATAAAAAAAAAATCTTAATTTTCATGTCAAATGTCAATTTGTTATTAAATTTACCAAAAAGCACCGATATGCTGTCGGAATCAATTTTAAGATTGACATCTTTTTCGTTCATAATGTTATATTATTTATTAAATCAAACACTTAAAAATACAGACTTGCAAAATGGCGGGAAAATATTTAATAGTTTTAAATAAGTTTTTATCAAAGGCATTATTTTGTATGGCAGTTATTGAGAGACTGAAGGCTTTTCGATTTTAAAAGACTTATTGTTATTTGATTTAACAACTTCTAATTAGGTATTTGAAAAAAGAGTTCGCTAAATTCCTAGACGAATACTTGATACATTTTCACTTAAAAGACAGTTCAGCCGCGACAATTATTTTTTACAATTGTCGCACTTGTCAACGTAGTGAAACTGACCACTCGACAATTTTTATCTTTTCTTGACAATTGTCGCACCTGTCGACGTGGTGAAATAGGGGCCTGGTCTCTAATATTAGAAATATAATATTGTATCTAGTAGGATTTATCTTAATTGTACTATCAATACATTTGCAAAAATGTTAAATTTTATTGCAGTCGATATTACATATTGTACATCACTAGTACAAATTAGTCGTAAAATAAGCGCGGCGTCTGCGATTCATCTGGTTTTGCGGGTGTCTATGGGCGGCGGTGATTACCGCCTGCTCGTTTGTGTGGCTCATCTTGGCATGGCCACCATCACCTACTCTAAATCTGACTTTATAGAAAGTATGTCGATAGTTTGTCGAAGTATGTCGCCAAATATCAGAGTTTGTCGGTCTACCGTTCAAAAGTTATAAGGGGTCATTGGTGGCCATGCCAGGATGAGGCTCATCCTGGCATGGCCACCTTGTATCTCAAAAACTACAAGTCGTAGCGAAGATCTGATTACTCCAATAGTATGTCGAGAGTATGTCGAAGAATGTCGCCAAATATCAGAGTTTGTCGGTCTACCGTTCAAAAGTTATAAGGGGTCATTGGTGGCCATGCCAGGATGAGCGCTCATTCTGGCATGGCCACCTGTATCTCAAGAACTACTGGTCGTAGCGAAGATCTGATTGCACCAATAGTATGTCGAGAGTAAGTCGAAGTATGTCGCCAAATATCAGAGTTTGTCGGTTTACCGTTCAGAAGTTATAAGGGGTCATTGGTGGCCATGCCAGGATGAGGCTCATCCTGGCATGGCCACCTTATATCTCAAAAACTACAAGTCGTAGCGAAGATCTGATTACACCAATAGTATGTCGAAGTATGTCGCCAAATATCAGAGTTTGTCGGTCTACCGTTCAAAAGTTATAAGGGGTCATTGGTGGCCATGCCAGGATGAGCGTGTATCTCAAAAACTACTGGTCGTAGCTAAGATCTGATTTCACCAATAGTATGTCGAAGTTTGTCGAAAAAGTCCAGAGTTTGTCGGTGCTTCTATAAAGAGAAAAATCAATTTTTAATTTTTCTATAGTAGATGTACAATCGCGTGCATGAGTTTATTGAAAAAGTAAATGAATAATTTTAATCTGAAAGATTCCTTGATATAAAGAGCGCAACTTTATTAATTATGTGTATATGAGTGATAGGTAAGTACTTAATCCGATGCTTGGATAATTGATGATTAAACGAACTTACCTGTAAGTGAAGTTCTATCATAATTATACGAAGCGCCTCGTCCGAAGAGATTATATTATTGTTACTTGTAGTACCGCATATTATGTGGCCAATCGTGCACTAGTTTAGAGTATTTCTTTGTAATTTTTATAATGTGGGTAGTCCTCTTGCTACGTGGTGACCGCCATTACGCTCCTTCGTCATGTAGTTTAGAGTAAGATCCTGAAATCATTGATATACATTTCCTAAGAGATTAGTAACGGGATCGTTAGGGTGGGTGGGTTGTTACTAATCTCTTCGGACGAGGCGCTTCGTATAATTATGATAGAACTTCACTTACAGGTAAGTTCGTTTAATCATCAATTATACTTTGCGCCTCGTCCTTCGATATTATATTATTGTTACTTGTAGACTTTGAGAGTATGTGGCGGAAATTGTATCAATGATACCACCTACGTATTAAATAATAATAAAATATATACTTATATCCTTATGCAAGTATATATATATATATATATATATATATATATATTTTTTGTAACTTAATGTATTTACTCATCTTGATCTTAATTTAACATTGTTTCATCAACTCATTTAATACGATAACTAAATAACAATCACTTAACGTTAAAAATAACGAATTTGTTATATTTGTTAAACTTAATATACTTCTCATAAATAAAGAACATGAATGTCTACTCTGTGCATTTAAACCTTCTAATAATTGGTTATTGAATGAGCTAAGGATACATCTTTAGCTTGGTGTGTCGTTGATGTTGATGTGGTGTGGTATGTGATCATTACAATATTATTTAGAATGATTATAACAAATAAAGGATTGCATCGCAGCCGACGCTTACTTGTCCTGTATGCCACATGAGTAAATTCATGTGCCTTTGCTGTGCGCCGAGGACACGGACGTGTCGATCCCGCACTCACTTGATGTAGGTAGTTGTTTTATTCAGCGGCTAAGGTTTGCGTGCCAACTGCATTGTGCGGCTTTTTATACCTACACAACAGTTGGGTGGGTGCTACCAGGGTAATGCTACGCACTCGCGCCGCGAATCACGACATGAATCAGAAACAATCACAACATAATTTATTTTTCATATGGCTAAGTCTAAGTCTCATGCTTATTGTAATGTAGACGGCTGTCAAAATAGTGTAACTTAAGTAACTAATAGCATAAAATAATAGTTTTATCTTTTTTCAAATAACCGACGGTTAAGAGAGAAAGGTAAATATTATGTGTCTACCTACTTCTTCTTTGTATTGTAATAGTTACTTCTGTATCGAAGAAACACAATATATTCAGGAAGTAATTAACTAATTATGTATGATTAGCGCGAATAGAATAGTTAATTTAATTTATTAACCGCCAATTTCGTTACTATTCGCCTTGACTACTTAAATAAAAAAGTTTTCGTTTTTAATTTCACGGTGGTTTATTTAGTAATTCACCGTCCAATACTGGTCAGGTCAATATATTATTAAGTAAGTATGTATGTTTTTTTTTTTTTAAATTTTATCTTCTCTCATGTAGTAACTTCTCTCTAGTGAGTTCCGAACTGTTAATGTTACTGCATTCTATTAGGAAGTGTAATACAAATTACTTTGCACTGAATTTTAAGCATGGACATATTTATAAGTCCACGATTTTAAGCAACTCTGATCTTATTGCACAAAATATCCAAATGGGTCGACATGCTGCTGCACCTCTGCAGGCCCCATTAGGATTAGAAGCAACTCAAATCGGTGATAGAATGAATTCTAATTCTAATTCCGACCCGCGCCGACATTTGTATAATACTTATTTGAAAAAAGAGCATCACGAAAACAAGCATCCTAGAGCTGGTAGGATTTCAATTAAAAACTAAGGTAAACAACCAAATCGTCATTTCATTGGTACTTACTGCAAAAAATGTAAGTTCTTATATGTTTTCCTATCCAACACTTTAACACGTAACGTAACGTATTCGTACGGATAATAAAAAGTTAACTAATATTTAAATTAAACTGAAGAATTTGTGATCTATACAAATAAATATCAATCGCCACGAATGTATGTTCGAGCATCACTTTAGAACGCACCTGTGTCTGTGTCATGGTGGCTAATACCTACTTACTTCTTTTTTTTTTTTGTGTGTGTTTGTTATTGTCAAAGTATTTGAGACATATTTTGAAAATTTGCCATCGGTCACGCGGGCCAAATCGCGGGTGAGCCGCTAGTTCATTAAACATAAAATTGTTTTTTACAATGTAAGAAACTAAAGGTGCCTATTATTTTATGTATTTTTTTTTTTTCTTAGTTAGCTTTCTTTCTAGCGTTGCGTACAAGGACCTGCGTGACCAATCTTTTACTTATTCTTTTAATATATCTATATTACGAGTTTATAGATTAGTTTTCAATTTATCCTATGAAGTGAAGTATTTGTTCTATTAGGAACTATGTACCTACATATTTTATATGTTCATTGCAAGTTTAGAAAAAAAATGGAATGTAAAGTGTTGATTGTTTTAACCTGCTTTAGAAGTTTTTATTAAGTGCATGCATATAATTTTCACTTAACTGTTGTTAAACTTAACAAAAATAAATAGCAATATTGTCTGCAATCTATTATGTAGGCCACGGTAAGTGCCAGTAGTTTAATGAGAAATTTCATAGTTCCTTTGTCAAACGATAACTCAGGTAGAGTTACCACTGACATAAGTGGTGGTGGTAATTTGTGTTCCATGTGTATCTATACTTTAATAATGTAGCTGTCGAAGATAAAACACGCTTGCAAAGAATCTCTGTATTCTATCGTCCTTGGATGTAGGTCCTAATAGAAGTGCAAGGAGTACTAAATATTGATATGTTGGGCGCCCTGTTAAAAAATCCAGTTAAAATTTTTGTTTGACAGTAGGAACGGGCACCAATGAACATAGTGGTGAACTTTTTTTTTTTTTTTTTTTTTTTAAATTGTTTGGTTTCTGCCAAACCTACACCTACAATAGACGCGTTCATATGTTGAAACTGGAAACGTAAAAAAAATTGAGGCTGTTGTCGTCTTGAAGAATAGGTAGGTCAAGCCTAAGTGAGACGTAGGGAAATGTAAGATACCTTCAAATTGACCTTACTTTAATTTATTAAAATTAAAATGATTTTTCTGCGAGAACTTTCAAAATTCCCGAGAAAGGAAGAGAAGCATAAAGGCGTATTAGCCTTGAATACTGGAAGTATGAAGGCGTCGACAGCAGTTGCATCATAATCTCTATGGCACGAGATGTTGGCAGGCTTCACACTATTTATTGATGCGGATTGCAAAAAGATCCAGCTCAGGGGACCTAAATAACAATGAGTTAGGTTTTAGTACGTAACGCCACCTATTTAGTTGATAATAATGATAATAATATTGTAAGGTGAATGTTATTTCAAGAAAAATAAGGGCTACATTTATAACTTAGTAATTATAATAGTAAAAAATGATGATATATTTCTAAGCTAAGCTTAAGTTTAAAAAGCGGTGTCGCAGATAACAACGTCCGTCCCCAAAAAAGGAGAAAGGGTAGACAATAGAATAAGACATTTACAAGCAATAACAATAACCAATTTAAACACTAATGAGTAAATTGTATTTAGTTGAAGTAGGAAACTGCAGTTGATCCTATCTACACGCAACAAAATCTGGCAGTCTGACAGGTCTATTGCGAAACATTTTGCGAAAATAAAAGAATAATAAGTAATAAAATATTATTATTTAAAATAGCTGATGTGCTTTTATTCGCTTTCCGTTTGACGAACTTCCACTAGCCTCCCTTTCTAGATAAGCTGCCCCCAATCGTTGAGAGACATTTTCGAAAGGCGTCATTTCATATGTGACTCACTGAATTCCACCATTGCAAAGCCATCCGCAGTGATCTGGGGATATTTTTGGTGTGGAGAAGCCAGTATTCTATTGCAAGGCAAGCTGACACCGGTAATCCCCTTAATAAATTTCATAGTAGTGCGGGATGTTGTCGTCTAAATGATTAAATTTTTTAAACATAATGTTTTTAGAGTAACCACTATAATCAGTCTTGTCACGAAGTTTGATAAACATTCTTACACATGTACACACTCATCAGCTTAGTTGAGTGATGCACAGACTACCTAGGGATGAGTGATGAATATCTTGTGATTGAAAGGACCTTGGTGACCTTTTTTTTTTTTTTTTTGTTTAGGTTTAGGTAATGGTTTTCTCTTGTGTGAGTAATGACCATGCCCAGACATTTACATAGCCTGCAAGGTACACAGAGGCTTGTATCTTCATTGATTGTTAAACCAAACTAAAAAGTTTTTTTTTTTAATATTAAATAAAATCAGTATCTTTGGGGACCAGTATTTCATGTAAACTAGCTCTGTGATACATGGTTAAAATACGTATTAAGACCTATTGCATTATAGGACTTAAAAAAGTTTTTTGGTTAAGTGGATTTTATAACCATCAATCAAAGAGAGGACTGTGCAGTCCTTTGTTGTAAGTGGTATACTTAGCTGTAGGTCCAGGCGGCTGCAGCGCGCGGCGGGCGGCTGACGCAGCCACGGCCTCGCTGAGGGCACTGGCGGCGGCAGGGCTGCACGTGCTCTCGGCGCAATATTAAGATTACGCACTTAATTATCATCGCAACGAATTGAATTAATAAGAATACGCAGTTTTTTTTTTTTAATACTAATTTTATCTTAGTTGATTAAAATTTATTGGAACTACTAGTTTTGCGCATTTTGGATAACCAACGTAATGTTGTTCAGGTTAGAAGGCTAACCGTCACGTTTCAATTGCTGTGAAAAAACCCCAATGGTAGATTCGAAAGCATTTTGTTGGTATCTACGACAATAATTTAAAATGATCACTATCACTTTTAAACTTTTGTTGCGGCACTTGTGTCTGGATAACAAACGTTACTTTGTATAAGTTAGAAGGCTAACCGTCACGTTTCAATTGCTGTGAAAAAACCCCCAAGGCAGATTCGATAGCGTTTTGTTGGTATTCACGACAAAATAATTTAAAATTTTTAGTTTCACTTTAAAACATTTCTTTTCGGCAACTATGTGTCTTGAATAGTATGAATGACCAACGTTATTTTGTTCAGGTTGGAAGGCTAACCGTCACATTTCAATTGCTGTGAAAAAGCCCCAATGGCAGATTCGATAGCGTTTTGTTGGTATTCACGACAAAATAATTAAATTATCACTTTTATTTTAAAACTTAAGCGTTTTGACATTTTTGTGTCTTGACTGGCCGAGCACTAAAATGCGAATGACGAAGGAGCGTAATGGCGGTCACCACGTAGCAAGAGGACTACCCACATTATAAAAATTACAAAGAAATACTCTAAACTAGTGCACGATTGGCCACATAATATGCGGTACTACAAGTAACAATAATATAATCTCGAAGGACGAGGCGCAAAGTATAATAGACAAATAGTTCATTCAATATAAACCATCACAGGTTTATATTTAATGAAATAAGTGCCTACTTATTGACGTCGAAATCTAATAAAATAACAGTTAACTATCATTTAGTTAAATCTAAACAATAGTTAGATTTAGTAGAATCTAGCACCAGTTCCAATATAATCAATCTCGCATGAAATTTCTCAAAATGTACAATAGTGTCTACAATCAATCATAATAATACTGAACCTTGAGAATCCAACTTATGTACATAAGTTGATAATACATACAGATGGAAGTGCCCTTCACCTAGAATCCTCAACTACTGAGGAACTGGCTGTTTCTTGCATCTTATCTACAACTGCCGAAATATAACAATGCTACACGAACATTGATGTTATGGCGACATATTTATATAAGATGATGGTAGCTTATCTATCTGCTGTGAGTTGAAGCACCCTTTTTGTCGCTGTTACAACGGGTAGGATTCCGAAGCCAGCAAGTCAACATCCCCAAACTTTTAAATTTAAGGATTTGATATTTTGTAAAGGGTTAATTGACCTTACATATTTTTTATTAGTATCCCCTTTTTTAAATAACCTATTGTAATGTTCGTAACTCTCCACTCAACTATCACAAACAATGGTTCGTTTTTAATCTATAAAACAGATAACAAAATGTACAGTTCTAAATTGCGCCTATTCGCTAATAGCCCATATAAAGAAATGCAATGATAAAATATAAGTCTAAATTATGACACTAAAATCAAGGCTATATCAGGTACTTACCGCTTTATTTTCGGTGAACTAATGTTTTGCATGATTATAAGCATCTGATAAACATACATACACATCGAAGTTCCGTTCTTCGTTCTACACTTTATGCGTTCATTAAATAGCCGAATAAAAATTATTTAATGCTCATGTACGCGATTGTACTATTTGCTGTAGTATGGAAAAAAAAAGTTGATATAACTTTTCTTAGAAGCACCGACAAACTCTGGAGTTTTTTCGACAAACTTCGACATACTATTGGTAAAATCAGATCTTCGCTACGACCAGTAGTTTGAGAGATACAGGTGGCCATGCCAGAATGAGCGCTCATTCTGGCATGGCCACCTATGACCCCCTATAACTTTTGAACGGTAAACCGACAAACTCTGATATTTGGCGACATACTTTCGACATACTATTGGTGAAATCAGATCTTTGCTATGACCATTAGTTTTGGAGATACAGGTGGCCATGCCAGGATGAGCGCTCATCCTGGCTTGGCCACCAATGACCCCTTATAACTTTTGAACGGTAGACCGACAAACTCTGCTATTTGGCGACATACTATTGGTGAAATCAGATCTTTGCTATGACCAGTAGTTTTTGAGACACAGGTGGCCATGCCAGGATGAGCGCTCATCCTGGCATGGCCACCAATGACCCCTTATAACTTTTGAATGGTAGACTGACAAAGTCTGATACATGGCGACATGCTTTCTATAAAGTCAAATTTTGAGTTGGTGATGGTGGCCATGCCAAGATGAGCCACACTGCTCGTTTGCCTCCTTTATATTAACAAAAACTGCGGCCGCGCACTGATCAGTGCTCATTAAATAGAATTTCTATTGTGTCTAGTGGCGCCGTTTCTTTAACATTTTTACAAAGTCAAAACTAATAAGGTACATAAAATCACGATTATTATCCCCGAAGGGTTAGTCAGAGACTAGGCAAATAGGGCAGCAAGAGCAATCCTCTACCATAGTCCACTTTTCACTAAATATCGACTGCACATGTGCTCAGCGTTATAGGTGGTGTGCCCATCGCCGCTCCATGCCGTTGGACATAATATGTGCAGTCTTTAGTCCGTAAGTCGCCTTCTACGACACCCAAGGGAAGAGAGGGGTAAGTAGGATTCTTTCACCGCTACGCGACACGGATATTCTCAAAACTATTATAGTTATAGTAAAGGGGTGTAGATTCTACAATTTTATCGATGCATCGGCTAATGAGTTCAGGGGCCTAAGTCTGCTAATTTACGAATGGCATAATAGAATCGCAATTGGATCGCATTGTAATTGTTTGACACATTTGGTATTCTCTTACTCATTTATGAATACCAAATGTGTCAAACAATTACAATGCGATCCAATTGCGATTCAATTATGCCATTCGTAAATTAGCAGACTTGGGCCCCTGCTTGCGAATTTGCCAGTTAGTAGCAACTTTCACAAAGCCGGGTCCCTGGACGGGTGACCATGTTAAAAAAGAGAACTTGAACTTCTGGGTCCCGGGCTCACGTTGTTGTCGTAAGTTATGACAATGACGATATACTTTTTATCTTATTTGTCTATGGTTATGAATAACCAGTGGCAGTAATTGATTTGTTTGTATTCAATTGTGAATAGTACTTAAACAAAAAAACAACAAAAAATATACATAGGATTTATTTACGAAATACATGCCAAATTCTTGTACAATCAGTGGTTTATTTTTAACTTACTATTATATCAATTCTTCTTTAATACCTTTTTGTAGTGCCAATGATTTAACAATCGAAATATTATACGTAGATATTGTGTAGACTCTGAGATTACATCCAAATAAATTACAATAGCTTTTATGATGATTTGTGAAATATAAATTTGAAAACACTCATTTTATTTCATACTGACGTCGGTTTTCCAATAATCTTTAGAAAAAAAATGTAATGATCTGTTTTATACATCACGTGCTGATGATTTTATACCTATGCTGTGAGTTTGGCAAGAAATATTCAACAAGAATTAAGATAAACATCAAAAAATGCATGCTTTTACTCAATTTGAGAACAAAAATACAATAAACGTTTGTACTGTCACCATCAATATGATTTAAAGACCATTGCCAAATAATATCTAAGCAAGCATTTATATCGTAAAATATTTTACACAAACCTAGTCCTGACAACAAACCGAACACAACAAAAAAAAAAAGAATTACCCAAATAGGTGCAGCCGTGTTCTAATCGCATCACTTCATGCGCGTACAAACATTTCGGTAATTGATTTTTATTAATATAGATAAATTGTATTGTATTGTATTTAGGTGAAATAAAACTAAAACGATGATTTAGGTCTATTTCTGCTTTTAACAAACTAGATTGCGATAAATCTACTCTAATCTCACATAATTATGGTTTTTCTTAACTTCAAAGCTTAAAATCTTTGACCTTGGTGAAAAGTTCACCATGAACTTGCGATGATTTCAAAAAGGATCTGACAGGGAATATGTATAAGGCTGGTTTCACAGTCACGCGTTTGACCAGCGCCGGCCACACGCGCGCGCTACATACATAGTAGTTGCGCGTTTGAACTGCGTGATGATTACTTACTACTTTCTAAGTCTGACTCAAACTAAGGGAAACTTGTAACAGTATTCACATAAAACAATCAAAATATTTACATAGAGTTATAATAGGTAAATATAGTTAGTTTACCAGAAAAAATAATTTTAGCTCATTATAATAATAAATATAGGTTTATAAATAATAATACTATTTAGATAAGTAGTCAATATATTAGGTGATACTAATTTTGAAAAGACTAGATTAGGGGCGAGTGTTTATATACTACAAAAAATTACTTACGTTATTATCCCTCTCATAGGTTGTGGAATGTTATAAGTTTAAATGATTGAGATAATGTTTTAAATATAATACATGAGTATTTTCTATATTGTGCCTTATAAACGGTTAGGTCAATTAAAATCTTGATTTGGCATAAAGCTATATTTCAGAAATAAGTTTTTTTTTATAAACGTACGTGTATACATAATAAATACAATTTTGGACTATGGCAATGATGGACTGATTTTGCGGTCCTCATTGCCTGGTCTCTGACTAATCCTTCGGGGATAATAGACATGAATGCATGTATGTACACTTGAGAGCAAAAATATCGCACAGTCGTAATTTTTTGAACTTAATCGCAGAAATACATAAATGATGTCTACAATCATAATACTTACTGCATAATATGATTTTTTATGAGTTTGGTATCAATCTGTTCGGTTTAAAACAAGTTTATCAGAAACTTGTATCTAGTGTACCATGAACTTACAAAATAAGATTTTATTAAAAATATCACACTCCCCGTGTGCGATATGTTTGCTCTTAAGTATATATTACAAATTGAAAAAAGACAGCATCGAAAAAATTTCCACGAGCAGGATCCGCAGGTCATCTATCTTAAAAAAGTAAATTTTATTTTTAACACAAGCGCGTGATGGTGGTGTACATTTCGCAGAATAATTAGGTCAAATTACTAGGTCTGAAACTTCAAAGCAGAATTGTTCTAATTCTAAATATCATTATGATTGATTTTGCTTTGAAGTTTATATTATTGTTTATATAATTTTAACGCAAATTTTGTTGCGAACAAATAATAAATTAAAAAGACTGTCGAAAAAATTTCCACGAGTAGGATTCGAACCCGCGCCCTTCTGGCAATCCGGGCCAGGTTCTATTTGTTCGCAACAAAATTTGCGTTGAATTTATATAAACAAAAACATTATGTAGGTATTATGTAAATACAAATTTTTCACTGCTGTGATGTTGTCAATTCATCAGTGCAAACTAAAACTAAACATTAGCCTGTAACAAACAACAATTATATTTTATAGTTCGAATAATTTAATTGCATTTGTATATTTTAATTCCATTAAAACGTGCTAAAATTACGTGCAGACGAGAGATCATTGATTTAACGCCTCAATACAAAGTGTAGGCGTATGACCTTCTTAATTTAGAGGGTCCAAGTTCAATTCCCAGCGTGGGTTTTATATTATACGGAGTTGGTGGCAGATCCTTTGATAAGGCTCATTGAAAGTTTTGTCCAAACTCATAGACTAGTTTCTTGACTGTACCGATAGACGACGCCAGCAGGTCAAACTACCTCAAAATTTCAATTTTCATCAACACATTTTAATCTTTATAATTTAGGTTTAAGGGTAAATATAGATTAGAGAAAATTGGGACTTGGACAGTTTCATTTATTTGTTTATTGTTTTAAGATAATTATCTAATAGCTCATAAAAAGTAATGAACAACTAAAATGGTAACTAAATATCGTGCGTGTGACGTTTATCGCAAACTATCTGTTATTCTTTTAAAATAACGCGTGTGACGTTCACCGCATAAGTATAGAAAACTTTTCTACACAAAACCGAACCAAGAACTGCAGAAAGAGCCTCAGATCGCGTCTCCTCAGAAAGCTGGTCGAGGTAAGTGTTTTTTGCCGTATTATGGGTAGTTGCCAAGGCAGATTACAATACCGAAAGTATTGTGTGATTTAATAGTTTGATTCCAACACCTAAGTATACACAGTCCACTCTTTAAATTATAACCGGTGTACTTTGTTGCCAGTGTTGCCACATTGTTAAGCTACCACTTTCATATGTACTTATATAAAAAAAACAAAAAGTTTTGGGTAGGTTAACTTACTGGCGTGTGTACATTTTGGGTTAAACACACATTCCACTAAACGCTAAAGATTTTTTACATTCCGATACATCGATTCATAATGAACAAACTTGATTATTCGAATACTTCCTATCCTATAATAATTAATTACATGGAAATTCTAATAAGACACGAGACTATGTTTATCACAAAAATCTTAATAACACACCACACTATAATAGTAACAGCTAATTTGATTTCACACTCAATCGAGTGCAAAATTATTATCATAATTTATACCGATAAAAAAACTGCTGAATAAAACAAACATGTCATGTGAAGGTTCCATATAATAAAACATTGTCAATTGCCGTTAGATTATGATTCTTCCAAAATTGTTTGACATCAACATTTTATTTTCAATTGATTAATGTTCTGGCTACAATTTGAACCATTAAAAAACTGGTGAATAAAAAAAAACAAACGTGTCATGTACAGATTTCTTAAATTATCAAGAAATTTAATTTTGTCAAATGCCGGTGTTTAATAATTTCCATATAACTTTTTGTAAGTCATTTTTTAATAAGACATTAATTGTCAAAATAAATGCGGTGTTTAATAAAATTTCTATACAAGTTTTGTAAATATTTTTTTTTAATTTTATTTTCTTGTTGTACTGACGAATTTCAAATTTCGACTAACCAATACCTCGATGGCAGGCTGGTCAACCCAGCCCGGTGTGCGGAAGACGTGGGTTCGGTTCCCACCTGAGGTAGCAATTTTTTTTAAGCGTTGTCACTACGTTTAATATAATTTACAATTTGTCTGTTTGTTTGCATCAGTCAGGCACCACCCAGCTGTCGTAGACGTGCTGCCAGTCAATGCTCTTGAAGTAGGGGTGTTGTTTGATCTCATCGATGCCGTCCTTGCCGGCGCCTAAACGTTCCGAAGGCTCGTATGTGAGTAACTGGCGATAAGAAAAATGAGTCATCACATCATCACTTTGTACTTTTTTTTTGTGTGACAAGAAGGCAAACGAGCAGGCGGGTGACCTGTTGGAAAGTAATCACTGCCGCCCATGGACACCCTGCAAAACCAAAGGAGTCGCAGATGCGTTGCCGGCTTCGATCAACAATACCAACTAGATGCCAGGTCGGCGCTAAAAATGTGTCTCGGTAAATAACAGCTCACTTGAAACACGGCCAATGTAAACACGTTCACAACGCCACAATGTGTATTAAAAAGTTGCAAAAATAATGCCCGAGAAAGCAATTTAACGGCCGGAGTGTCTTACTTTCGGTAAGTACATGTAGAATAAATTGTATCTTAAGCTTTAAACTAACAAATAACATTAAATTCACAATTACCGATTTTAACCCACGCTACAAATGTTTGGCCAACGTTGAACAATAGACGCGCGCGCCAACATTTGTGTAACAGAACAGTGGACGCATGGAGTGAGAGAGAGAGATAATACTTAGAAGATTTGTGACTTTATTACTGGGTGCCATGGTTGTAATTAGCTAGAACTTAAAACTGTTTTATAACTTTTGTCTCAATTCGTTAGTAAAGAAATGTAGCTGTTAAGTATTAAGTATTATATATACAGTCGTGGTCAACTAATTAGGGACAATCTCTAGTTAAGCCAAATTGTGAATTTATTTTTTATTTTCCAACGAGTCTTAACAATATTCCATATCTTTTACACGTAAGTATAATTAGTCATTGATGTGCCCGATTATACAAACAATAACAACTTCTTAAACATTAAACCTCTTTACAGTATAGCTGATAGATTATCAGTGTGCTATTTGTTCAAAGAATGCTGGCTGGCCATTTAATTAGGGACACTGAGATATTGCGTTCTATTTTCAAAATTTGAATCTCAATACTTTTTTATTTCTTCTTTTATTGTTTTGTGGTAGTTTTGGCGGCAATCCAGATTTTTAATTTTAAGTTTTGAGAATTATTTTGAAGAAATATGGGCAAAAATAAAAGTTGCGATCCAACACTACGAACAATTATCATGAAGTTTGTCGAGCGTGGTTGGTCATACCGAGGGATAGCAGAACATTTAAATTGTTCAAAAACTATGGTATGCAATGCAGTGCAACATTTCAGGCGCAATAACACAGCTTTAAATGTGCCCAGGACAAAAAGATCGAGAAAAACAACTCCGCAAGAAGATAGAATGATAACCAGGTTAGCTAAGAAAGATCCGTTTCTAGGCTCTATTTTAATTAAACACGAAGTGTTTGGGGCAGACGAAAGAGCCGGTGTATCAGCGAGGACCGTTCGACGACGTCTGGTAGAAGCAGGGTTGTTCGGAAGAGTGGCTCGCAAAGTACCGTTGTTGAAGAAAGAACATAGAAATGCTCGTTTGGCGTTTGCACGTAAATATGGACATTGGACCTACGCCCAATGGCAACATGTATTATTCTCTGACGAGACCAAGATTAATTTAATTTCTTCAGATGGAAGGCAATACGTACGGCGTCCTGTAAAAGCGGAAATGAATCCAAGATTAACAAAAAAGCAGGTGAAACATGGCGGTGGAAACATTAAAATTTGGGGTTCATTTTCTGGACGTGGAGTGGGACCTGTGAGAAAAGTTCAGGGTAACTTAGACCAACATCAATACAAAACAATATTGGAGGAAACTATGCTTCCCTATGCTGAGGAGCATCTCCCTATTATATGGACGTTTCAGCATGATAACGACCCGAAACATACCGCCCGTTCAGTCAAGTCGTTTCTTACCAGTCAGTCAGTATCGGTGCTAGATTGGCCAGCAAATAGCCCGGACCTCAACCCAATTGAGCACCTTTGGCACGAAATCAAGAAAAAAGTTTCAACTTATCGTACCACAACTTTAGATCAACTTAATCAAGCTTTTTGTGAGGCATGGGCAAACATTCCTATCGAAACATGTCAGAAACTGATAATGTCTATGCCACATCGGTGTCAAGCGGTAATTACTAACAAAGGTTTTGCTACTGGGTACTGATTTTACACGTAATAAAATGGAGCTTTTAAAAATATTATAATACTGGAGATTATTCGTTTTGTTTAACTCTATTCATCATTATACTTTACTGTCCTTAATTAAATGTCCAGCTACATAATTATACCTTAAAATTTAATACATGTTCAACCTTTGATATTAAATACTTTTTTCTATTTAATTATTCTCTTATTTTCAGCCATTTATAGTATAGTAATCGGACCAAATTATGCAAATAATAGGTGCTGAAAAATCAATAGGGTTTTATATTTATATGTACATAACCGGTTATTGCTCTTCACTATCTTGAATGTCCCTAATTAGTTGACCACGACTGTATATATAATCACGTAGACAGAATTTAGCTTTGATTTTGTACGTGACGCGTTATCTAGTTGGTATTGTGATCGAAGGTTGCCGGCCTTGAGGTAGGAGTAGGACCTGTGAGGGGGGAGGGGGAGAGATGGGCCTCCGGTACTTTAACTCACGGACGAAACAAAACAGCAACGAGTACCATTGTTTCACGCCGAAATTCCGTGTGAGGGTGATATTACGCCTGTCACCGACTTGCGAGTCGCTAAGGGCCTTTCTACATCCTGTATAATAAGAAAGAACCCACTTCTTCCTTACATCGCCAATTATACTTATTGTAATTATATATATGTAAGTATTTATTTATAGTTTTGTCAATTGTTAATTCTTATCATTTGCACCTCCGATTTTAAAGTTTATAAGTTCTCTCCATCCGGCTGGTTGTCAGGTAGAGATCGTTTAAAGCGATAAGATCTAATTGTAACTCTTTTTTTAATTGTATTGTCTTATTGTATTACTGCAATTGTGTTCTATTTTTAATTTATATGTAAATCTTTGTGGTGTTGCAAATAAAGAGTTATCTATCTATCTATATTTTGTACTGGCACCCAAGACCAACCGTTAGGTTATGCAAATCCCTCCGGAACCATCGGTCTACTTTCCCGATCGTTCCACTTTTGCAAACCGTCTACTTTCCCGATCGGTCAACTTGTACAAACAGTCTACTTTCCCTATCGGTCAACTTGTACAATCCGTCTACTTTCCCTATCGGTTAACTTGTACAATCCGTCTACTTTCCCGATCGGTTCACATGAGCAAACGAGCGAAACTTTTACATGAGGCGGTGATCCTCCCTAGAAATTTTAAGACCCAAATCTTTATTAAATAATAAAAATAATTAATAATAATAATTATTTCAGTATTTAATAATAAATCCCTTTATTATTTTTCATTTATGGATTGGTAATTGATTGAACCGTACACTGACTGCAAGTTAGCTGCTATAGAGTTAGAATTGCAGTTCTGTTGCAGTCCTTACAATTGCAATAGGAATGCATTACAACCGTGCAGTGTCTTTAGTGCCGATAGACATTAGAGATAAATGAATAAAACACGAGAAAACGGGTCGAGAAGAGTTCTCGTGTTGCGCGTGCTAGGCCGGCAGTTCATACATGACGTCAAAATGACAGGGTACTAATGTATACAGTTAACGTTGTTGCAGTTTGTACTAGACTTATAATCCTTTTTAACTTGGACCAAAATGTAAGGACAGAGGGATGAGGAGAAGCAAGTAGACAGTTAGGCAAACTGGACCGTTTGGTAAGTAGACAGATCAGGAAAATGGACTGAGCAGGTAGTAGAAATGCAAGATGACCAAATGGGAAAAGTAGACGGTTTGCAAAAGTGGACCGAGCGGGAAAGTAGACCGATGGTTTCGGAGGGATGCAAATAGGTAAAACGTCCCTGCGCCAGTTGAACCAAACGCAGGAGACCCAACTACGCCTTAAGGCTTGGCGCATTCTTCTTTCAGTACTCTAAAGACTAACGTCTAAGGAGAAATAAGAAATAATAAGAAAGAAGCATGTAGTTTCACCTGTGTGAGAAGAGACTCCACCTCTACGGGCAGCCCGTCGGGCAACTGCAGCACCGTGTGAGTGGTGAACACGCCGCGGTGGTAACTCGACAGGGGCTGAAACCAAACATATTATGTGAAGTATTTCGATTTTATTACCTAGGTTTTTTTTGCGTAGCCTATATTAACCTTTCGTATGGTTTGTCCCGGATCCGTGCGGCCCCCGTTAACTGAGTAGGCTCGGATACGGGGCAAAGTGACTTGGTCAGCTTTTACGGAAATACAAAACTTAGTACAGAGAAATAACGCTTATTATGGCTTGCATTCGATTCCTACTGATTGTACCAACCATAGGCAACATAGCCTCCCTCCTCCTCAACCTATTAGGCTGAGCACATGTGCAGTCGTAATTCGGTGAAACGTAGACTGCTCCTGTGGTCCCCATTGCCTAATCTCGACCTTTGGTGATAATCGTCGTGAGACTATATACCATCATTACATAATTATAAAGTAAAGTCGCTGTTTTTCTGTCTCTGGCACCGTACTATTCTCCTAAACCACGCAATGGATTTTTATGCAGTTTTCACTAAAGGATAGAGCGTTAACTGAGGATGTTTTTTTTATAATTTGTAGATATATTTTTTTAAATGGCTGAGGTTTTTCTAAGTTATCGTGGACAAAGGCGCGGGCGGGTCGCTAGTGTATGTATAAAACTCACCACTCCACACAGCAGCTCATACATCACCGCCCCGAAGCTCCAATAATCACATACTCGATCTAACGAGGCGTCCCTCTCCCCAAACACGCACTCATACAACTCCGGGGCGATATGCATGTTCACCGCTTGCTTTGAGGCCCTTATCTTGGTTAGTACCATGTCAGAGCTTGGGTAAGTCACCATGTAACTTAGGATTATCTGACCGCGGTCGCCTAGCAGTATGTTGGACGGGTTTAGGTCTCTGTAATAGAAAAAAAAGATTATTTTGCAATATCTCTTTATTTTAAAGTCTACTACGTGTAAGTGCTCGGCCTTGAAATCCGGCGAGCGAAAAAAACATAGAGATCTTCGGGAAAGTGAAGAGTTATGTCTGCGGTTTTGTTTTATTTTCTAATTTTTGTGTTTCATCGAGTATTAAGAGGGCACCGCGCGGAGCCGCGCGATCGAAAAAACTGACAAAAGTCTCATAATGAACTTCAAAGCAAAATCAATCATATTAATATTTAAAATTATAACAAATTCTGCTTTGAAGTTTCAGACCTAGTAATTTGATTAGAGCAATGTTTTTATTCTGCGAAATGTACAAAACGTCACGTTAAAAATTCAAATTTACTTTTTTAAGATGGGGGCGACCTGCGGAATATCAATACAAATATTTTCATGTAAGAATTATTGTTTCATGCGTAAAGAAAGTAAGAAACTTGTCGAAGAAAAATGTTATTAGGAGTCATTAGATTTATGTATTGTTTGTTATTGTTTAAACAATTTGTTTCAAATTTCAACAAACCTTGCGCAATAATCAGGCTAACTTACGTGAGTTCTTTTAAGGCATTTAACTAATTCAGCAGTTAAATAACAATTTCGTGCAGGATCCTCTTAATGAGACACAATAGTGGATTGATCGTGAACGTGCATGAGTGTTAGCAAATAAAACAATACAGTGCACCGACACTTTTCAAATTCTCTCTCAAGAAGTCCGTGTGTAATCTCAGTAAATAATAATAATAATAATGTTTATTTACTAAGATACACAGATCCATGGGTTAGTAGGTGTTACTTATGACTATGTTAGTAAGTACAACTTTTTTTATAATATTTTAGCTGCAGTCTCATCCGCCAATTAAACAGATCAAGCTCTCTGTTTGATCAGCAGGTGAACAAAATGCCCAATAAGGAGAGAGTTATGTCTCTCCACAACGGTCCTCAAGATGCTGTTGGGGCGGTCATTGCAGCAGTAAAGTCCCACATCTTTAGTGAAACTTACGGGGCTTGGTAGGAAAATAGAAAATGTACCTTTTCAGTGCTGAATATGTACGTTTTGGGAACTCAGTTGCGGCAACACTTGCGCTCCATTCCAACTCCATACGTACAGGAGCGTGCGCGTAGATCGTGTGCCCGTGCGTGCGTTTGTGTGTTCGTACGTGCGTGTGTGCTTACGTGTGTGTACGTTTTTACGTGCATGCGTGTGTGTTACGTTAAGGCTCGCGTCCACTAGGCGGATCGGGCCGGGGCGCATCGCAACGCAAAAATCCGCCTGCCTGTATTTATTATGAAATAGCGTCCACTAGCGGCGGGTCGGGGCGGGGCGGGCCGCAGCGCGATAGCAGTGTTACGTATGCGATGCGACCCGTGCCGATCCGCCCCGGCCCGATCCGCCGCTAATGGACGCTATTTCATAATAAATACAGGCAGGTAGGTACCTTTAGTGTGTATAACCCGCGCCAATCATCTAGCTCGCTGTGAACACGAGGCGAGTGGCGTCGCAATAGCACAATTTAGGTATCGGCGGGACGTAAGCGGTTAGGGGGGGCGGGGCACACCCCCGCGCACCCCTGCGCATGCGCGCTCGCCAATTGTATTCGTTTGTTTTTGGTTTAGCAGTGGAAAGTACAGTCACGTGTATACAAAGCGAAGTCTTGCCGTGCTCAAGCAAATCATTAATAGACTATATAAAAGGTGTAAAACCACTGTAATGTAATTTAATGTTTCCACAGCTTCAAAAAAATTATATATATTTTTTTGAATATATGTATGCTTATAATTTAATTGTTGTTATTATAATTTATCCTGCTTAATTTTGGGTATTAAAAGATAAATAAAACGCTTAATTTATAAATTGTCATGTTATGTTATTTTATAATTATAACGCTCTAATGATAATGTTGCTAACTGTACACCTGCGCGTCGCAACTTCAGAGCGAGCTAGAAGTTTGGCACGAACTATACGTGTGCGTGCTCGTATAGTTTATACCTGCATATGGCGCCGCAGTTGTGCAGGCTCTCGAGTGCGGTGAGCAGCTCGGCGCCCCAGCGGCACGGCGCCGCGCCCGGCAGCGCGCCCGCGGGCACGCGGCTGCGGCTGGGGCGCTACGGGCGGGGAAACTAACTTATAGCAGGGGTGACAACTCCGCAGTTATTATTACTATTAATCTTAATTAATGGCTATCGCGTGTAGCATTTAAGGTGCATTCGACCAAACTGGAATAAGGTGTTATACCTAGATTAAGCGCTGAATTTGTATAGACTAATCTCGGAGTAAGTCTTATTCCAGTTTGGTCGAATCCACCCTAAGAGGGTTTGCGCATTTCAGTTTCCCATACAAACTTCAAAGGCGAAATTTTTAAAACCACTAAGCCAATTATAATAAAACTTTGCATGCTAAAGTAAAATACAGGGATCTAAATAGTTTGTTGAAAACCATTTTTTTAAAACGTTTATTTTGCTGAGTTATTGCGCTTTAATGTCCACTTTAGAAAGTTTAAAATCGTAATAACACAGTTAAATAAACGTTTTTAAAAAAATTTATCAACAAACTATTTAGATCTCTGTATTTTTACTTTAGCATGCAAAGTTTTATTAGAATTGGCTTAGTAGTTTTTAAAAATTTCGCCTTGGAAGTTTGTATGGGAAACCGAAATGCGTAAACCCTCTTAAGCCAATTTCAAGTGGTTTAATTTTTTAAAGTAAGTTTATTTGTTATTGTACGGTAAATAGAAATAAAATGGAGTCTCACAACACGTGTTGTTGTTAAAAGAACACGGGAGAAACTCCTCCGCAGTTATACCACTCAAACCTCAAGCGGCCATATTTGGCCGCACCTAAAAACTCGCTATTCCGTCAGACCCCAAGCGGCTTTATATGGCCGCGCTCTCCACTTGACTTTGTACCGTGTTTCATACCCTTAGACTACTTTAGTATGAACAAAGTCGATTATTTCGGTTCTGTGTTACATGTTATGCATCGTGAACGCAAAATTTAAAATGAATAGCGTTCGATTTTTTTGTTCTTTTTTTTTTCTATTTCCGCAAATTTTAATTCCCGCCAAATTGCACCTGCTGTCAAAATTTTTAGATAAGTATTTCGATTCCAAGACTGAGAGGTTCGGCCGGCGCGCCTCACGGGCAGGCGTATGACAGTAAAGGTTGCCTTCCGGCTTGCACGCTCCACGTCGCGCTTCGTCGCTTAAATCGTAATCGTACTTAAATATATCCATGAGTGGAAACCCTGCGCTCCTGACGTCAAAACGATATCGAGTAGCGTTGCTTAACGGAATATAAACGCTTGGTAAACACGATAAGTTTCAATTTCGCGTAAAAGTCGTTAGAAAGTGAACCTTCTGTACGGTAGTACAATTAGTTATTCTGTGCTTATAGGTACATATTTGTAATATAATCGTAAAGTAACCGCGTCGCGTAGCGGTGAAAGAATACTACCACCTCCTCTCTTCCCTTGGGTGTCGTAAAAGGCGACTAACGGACTAAAAATACACATACATCCAACAGCATAGAGCGGCGGTGGGCTCACCGCCTGTCACGCTGAGCACATGTGCAGTCGCTATCTGGTAAAAAGTGGACTATGATAGCGGACTGCTTTCGCTGTGCTCATTGCCTAATCTCTGACTAATCCTTCGGGGATAAAAGTCGTGATTATGTATTATGTATATTTTAATGAAAGACAAATGATTGTTAACAGGTTCTTCACTACTATTAAACAAGCCATTTGCAACTCACCTTGTTCGAAACTGGTGTATTTACATCTGTCCTTACAGCGACATCTTCCCTTGCACACCCAGCCTTCACAACACCCGTCTTCGTCTCACTCAGCACTTTATCGACATTCAACAACAGCTTCTGTGAGTTCATCACTAACTCACTAACATCGACATTGTCTAACGCATCAGTCGCATCACTACTTTGGTTATTATTCACAATCTCTTCTACACCCTCAATTTTGATATCACTAATACTGTCAACATTTTCGTTGGTGTAATTTTCGAAGTCGATTTTCTTCGATTTCGGTTCGGCGAACACATTTTCTAAATTGACCTCTCTCGCTGGGGTATTTGGGGTGGATTTTGCGTAGTTTTTAATGTAATCGAATAGTTTTTCCCCCGGAGCGTATCCTAGTATTAGGAATATGAGATTGTTGGTCTCTATGTAGGCGTGTAAAGGCACCATGTATGGAATAACTGTCGGTAGTATGGGTTCACGGGTTTCGTTAGTACGTTGTAGGAAGTATTCGTCGAACTCTGTTAGGTTGTGAGGCACTTTTTGTATTACCTGCGTTGGAAAAAAAAACCACACAAAAATGGTGTGGTAAAATATTATTAGATTGGAATTTAACACTAAACACAGCTACCTTTACATATAGAAAAGAAAACTAAACAAAAATTTAAAATATTTGTATCTAAACGAAACATCATCATTAATCTATTATTTATTATAAACGTCCAAACGCTGGGCAACGCCCTTCACACATGGACAATAATGGAGATTGGGCCTTAGTGTATAACATTTAAAATGCCAATATAATTTTAAAAAAAATAATTAAGTACCTATGTCGAAATCCCCCCCCCCCCCACCTTTTACCCGCGAATTTCCAAAAATCTTCTTTTAGTGTTCATGTACACTTTAAAAGGAAGCATGATGCAAAATTTCAAGTTTTTAATCCTAATAGTTTGGGCTGTGCGCTGATATGTCAGTCATGAGTTAGTTTTCCTATTTATATATTTAAATGAATAAGTGCACTCACTTTCATAGCGTAGCACGTCTGCTCCTCCTTATGCAAAACCAGCATGATGCTATCACTGAGCACCGCGAGCACCCTGTATAGCGCCAAGTCCTCATACGGCCGTTTCAACATACACGCCGGGATGGGGCAGTGCAACGCGCGGGGTGCCTCTCGCTCTGACAGCAGCTGGGGGAGGGAGACGGCGAGCAATTGAAATTAAAGTTAAACCGTCTCATAAACTTTAAATTCGTTTTAATGCATCAAATAACTTGTAATTCGTTCAATATCAGTCTTATATTTAAATATCGTTTCTGAGATATCATTGGCTATCCAATGTTTTAAATAATTGTTAATCAAAAAAAAACGTCAGCTAATATTTATGTTATAATTAATTTCAATAAATTATTATTATGTCATATTCAATTTGTTATTTTGTAAAAACAAAATGAGAGTGGAGAGATATTTACACTTTTATTTTCTGTTTTAATTTTATGTAAGTACGAGTATGTGTCCTTTCAATTTTTACTTTCAAATACTTGTTTTTATATGCGATATTGGTTTAGTTAATAATAATAATAATATCTCAGCGCCGGGCAATATTGGTTGATATCACCGTACCTCATGATGAGAACCTCGTGAAAGCCGAGAAGGACAAGCTCAGTAAGTACCTTGACTTGGCTCACGAGGTTACCGCCATGTGGGATGTGGATTCAACCATTATTGTACCGATAGTCGTTTCGGCAAACGGTCTTTTAGCTAAGAGCCTCGATCAACACCTAGAGAGGCTCTCGCTAAAAGGTTGGGTCAAGGGTCAGATACAGAAGGCAGTACTCCTTGACACGGTACGTATTGTCAGGAGGTTCCTCACTCTGCAGCCCTAACCACCGGTAGCTTGGGTCTATCCCCGCTGCCGGTGGCAACCTAGGTTAAGTTTTTTATAATATTTTATATTGTAAATATGTTTTTTTTACATAAAATATTGTAAAAAATTTTTGTTAAGATATAGTTTGAATAAAGAGAATAATAATAATAATAATAATTCTTTATTGCTTACACATGTGGTACATAAGAGGTGTTAAAAACAGGTGAAGATCAACACATGAACCCTGCAAGGGTATAACAACTTAGATATAATTTATATATAGTTAAACAAAGAAAAAACAAAATTTATTAATAGGTGTTACTTATGACACGTTAGTATAATATTCATTAAGTTTATAAAAGCATTTATCTATTAAATAATTATTTAAGGATGTTATAAATTTTTTATTATCTTCTATTTCTCTTATTGTGTTTGGTAATGAATTGTATAATTTTACTGCCATGGAATAAGGTCCTGATCTCACTATAGATAAATTAGTTTTAGGTAGAAGTAGCTTATTTTTCTGTCTGAGTCTTACGCTTTTATTTTCAGCTCTCAGAAACAAGTCAATATTTTTCCTCACTAATTTGCATGATTCTAATATATATAATGAAGTTACAGTTAAAATTTTTTAAAGTTTAAAATACGGTTTGCAGCTAACTAATGTGTCTATATTTGCTAATATGCGAATGCATCTCTTTTGGGCAACGAATAGCTGTTGTAGATTGGTGCTGTTGCCCCACAGTGGGATGCCGTAGCGCAGCCACGCGTGCGCGTATGCGTGGTACGCCGCTTTGGCTGTGCTCGTGTCTGTGCATCTTTTTATTTCGTTTAGGGCGTATGTAAATCTAGACAATCTGCCTTGTATATATTCTATGTGGCTTTTCCAGTTTAAATTACTATCTATTTTTATGCCTAGCAGTGAAAAGCTATCGACACATTCAAGTTTAATGTTGTTTATAGAAAAATTTATATTTAATGCTTTTTTTTGGTATGGTTTGAAAATCATTAATTTAGTTTTATTGCAGTTTAATATTAAATTATGATCATTAAGCCAAGAGGTGATCTCATCTATAGTAGTTTGTAGTTTTTTATTTATTTCTATTTCATTTTTAGTGGACAATATAACTGACATATCATCTGCGAATAATATGCATTGTTCATTTATATTTTTAGGCAAATCGTTTATGTACATTAGGAAGAGAAAGCATCCGATAACACTACCCTGGGGGATAGACTTTGTCACCATTGCTCTCTCTGATCTGACATTTGTTATGGTATTTAAGTTTGTATACTGTACTTCTACAAATTTCATTTGATTTTTAAAATAAGAGGTAATCCAGTTATGAGCGACCCCCCGGATGCCTACGCCGTATAATTTTTGAAGTAGAATATTTGGCAGTACGCGATCATAGGCCTTACTCATGTGCAATAAGATCCCCACTGCATAGTTTTTATTATTTATAATATCTAAAATTTTTTGTGTATATTTAAAAACAGCTGTTGTAGTAGACCTATTTTTCCTAAATCCATTTTGGCTATCTTCAATTATTTTAAATTTCTCGCAGAAGGAATACAACCGGTTTGTCATGGCAGATTCGAAGATTTTAGAAAAGGATGGTAAAAGTGCTATAGGTCGGTAGTTATCCATTAAGGTAGAGTCTCCTGACTTGAGTATTGGTCTAACTATTGATATTTTTAATTTATCCGGTACTGCGCCCTCATTGAACGACTGATTAGTTGTATACATTGTACTTATTTAATAAGAATTAGTAAATACTTACACTTTGTTCGATGCCGCACAAGTGGTCTTTGTAAATGGCTTCCGCGTACGAAAGGTATTTGTTGGTTTTCTCTTTAATTAAAGCTCGCCTATGGGGGTCTGTATCACCTGGAAAATAACAATAGAAACATGTTTAACATCTCTGCATTTTTTTTCTATTACTGATATGTAAGTATATGAAAAATTTTGCGCAAATGATTTAGTAGTAAATGTCTATTTCATCACATTTTGATTTTTTAAATTTAAATAGAATTGAAATTTACGTAAAATTGTAATAAATTTTACACACATAAAAACTTACAGTCGAGTGTTTTAAATTTTCTTTGGTCTAACATATAGTCGCATAGGTACAAAAAGTCCATGTTTATTGGTGTTTGAGTCACAAATGATTTATTTGCAATCTTGTTAAACAATGTTTATCAGTCAAGTTGGAATGGTCGTAAGGCGGCGGTTTGTTGTGAAGCGGGGGTAATCGCTACTTGGTCACTTATAGGTTGTTTTCACTAAGGAGGACCTTAGCGGAGCGGGGCTTAACAGTGCATATTGAACTATCACGATGTTTTAATCTCTACTCCACAAGATTGAAGACTCCGAGCATCGTGATTGATAATTTCATGAACTTCTAAGCTCCAGCTCCGCATACATTGAAAGAGCCTTAGGCTGATTTCACAGTCACGCGTTTTATCAGCGCCGGCCACACGCGTGCGCTTACAATTACACTAGATAGTAGTTGCGTTTCATAGAAACGCACGCAGTTCAAACGCGCAACTACTATGTAGTGTAATAATAATTGTAAGCGCGCGCGTGGCCTGCGCTGATCAAACGCGTGACTGTGAAATCAGCCTTACGCTATACTTATTAGTAAGTAAATCAAAATTTTAATAAAAATTAACCACATAGCCGAAAACTACATTTTTAACTAAATAAATAACAGTTTTAATGTCTGCGAACATAAATATATATAACAAATAGATACGCCAGTTTAGCTAAGACTGAATCCTCATCAGTGCGTTGCGTCGTCGCAGCGTTTTTTACATTCATATTCTGTGACATACCACATTATGCGTTGCGTCATCGCTACGGAGGTGTGGCATACAATGCGTTGATTTGCTGCGACAACGCAACGCTGCGCACTAATGAGACCTTAGCCTAAGATGTACGATGCTGACTATTCAAAACAATAATTTGTGTAATATCATTAAGATTCATTGCATTCTATGTTTTCCCAAATATAAAAAACAAATAAAAAACCGCGATCACATCTATTAAAAAATCGCTTCCGCTTTTCAGTAATCGCTTAGTACAAAACGCGGCTCTATTTGTTATCGCACGCTATCACAGGTTATCTAAATATCATACCAATACCAGTAAGTAATATGATAATCCAATCAGTGTCAAAAAATCATGTCAAGTCAGTTGCGAAAAGGAAGGGTATATTTTGGTACTGACTATACTATCTAAACTATTATATTGTTTTATGATAAGTATTTAACAGTTGAAAAATATTTAGTGGGAAGTTAGTCATGTGGGAAGTAATTTTTTTACACGTTTCAATATCCTTAAAGTTTATTTGAGCGTTATTAATTCAAAAACATTTTAATATTACAAATTGTTTTCTAAAGTTTACGCGGAAACTATACATAAAAACATACTTGAGTTTGAATAGTATGAGAATCGTCATCAGCCTATTAGCAGCGATCCACTGCTGGTCTACTACCGATTCATTACTGTTCATGTCATGTAAGGCCTTACCACATGAGCAGTAACGAGCACACACACTTTGTCCCGTAACCCACCATACTGGGCCAATGCGGTTTTAAAGAAGGAAAAAAACTATTATAAAAAAATATACTAAGTTATCACTACTATAGGCATTCTAACGTATGATAAAGAAAAATTTGCTAAGTTACGCCTACTGTCAAAAATCAGGGTTTTTGTAAAAAAATAGGTATTCTATTTCGTATGAGAGGGCAGATCAGATTTCTAAGTAGGTCCTGTAGTAAAAGTAATTTGTTTAGAAAAGGGTGTTTAGAGATGCACTTTTTGAACAACTTGTAAAAATTAATAATATACAACTTTGCAGATTTGGAAACCATGCTCAGCGATTCAGCATAAATAAGTCATACATGAATCATCCATTACAAACAAAGAAATACAAAAGTATAAGTTACCGTAATATTTGTATTTCTACGAAATTCACTTCACAGTGAGTGTATTTTTATCACCTAGTGTATTTATATGGCGTAAATAGGTCAAAACAAAAAATTATATTGTTTTTCCTCCCAAAAGTATAAAACATAGATTAAAATAAATGAGTCCAATCAAGATAAATTAGAGCTGCCAGACTTAATAATCTTTTTAAATACATACATAATATACTCACGACTATTATCCCCAACGGGTTAGTCAGAGACTAGGCAATGAGGACCGCAAAAGCAGTCCTCCGCCAAAGTTCACGTTTCAACAAATAATAATAACTGGTCATGTGCTCAGCGTGATAGGTGGTGAGCCCATCGCCCGCCGCTCTATGCTGTTGGATGTATGTGCAGTCTTTAGACCGTTAGTCGCCATTTATGACACCCAAAGGAAGAGAGGGGGTAGTAGTATTCTATTAAGAGGCGTCACCACACAGCTCTTTACAGCACTTTTTTTAATACGCTTACAGTTATTTATTATAATTAAAGGAGAACCGTCACTTTCCATATAAAAAATGCTAAACTTGTATACAATAGAATTTGGCCATAAAGTAAAGCTAATATTATTTGCTACCTAAACCAAGTTTGGTCTTATTTTAGTCGAATCACGGATAAGAGTTATTTAATTATTAATATTTTTTTAATATGTAAACACTGAGGCTTCCAAAGGCAGACATGTTACTTGAAAAACGTCTAACGTGGCTGCATAAACCATAATTCTTTTGCTTTTAAAAAAGTGAAATGTCAACAACGCCGTCACGTCACGTTTGATTTGACAGCTAGCGGCTGTACAAGTGTCATTTCTAAAATTGCCAGATAAAGAATTACAGATTAAAGATAAACAATTAAAAAATATACAACTTAAGCATAAAACGTCCTCCTTTCATTAAACACTTCGGTGGCCAAATAGCTAGGCGCTTTGCCCGAAAACTGGAGGTCCAGAGGGCCTACTCTTCTTCTCCGAAACAAAATTTCGGCGCATTTTTGTTTGCTATTTATAGCAATTACCATTATTTTTAAAATTTAAAAAAAATGAAAAAATTGTAAGTCTAAATGCCAAACCTATTTTGTATAAACGAAAGGAGAATGACCATTTTACTATGGGAGTTAGGCTAGATTTTTAGCTAGCTAGCGTAACACAGCGCTTTAATGAAATAAATAGTAATATAATAGCAATGCTCTGAATTATGAAGAAAAAAATATATTACAATATCATGCGGGAGTTTGAAGCCATCTTCATTTTTAGCTTACGACTTTTTAGGTATTTTGAGGTTATGACAACTGTTATAGTATGACTATCAGTTCAGTTCAGCATTTATTTATCACTTGACTCTTAACGCAAAGTTCTATAGAAAACCTTTTTTAACAGTAATTATTATAACTTAAGAGAACATTTTTAATATGTGAATGATTAAGACGCAACAGATATCGAATAGGCTGGTTTGGTCATTCTCCTTTCGGAATGAATGGAAACCGCTGTAAATAGCAAACGAAAATCGGCCGAAATTTCGTTTCGGAGAAAGAGAGTAGGCTCTCTGGGTTCAATTCCCAGGTCTCCACCAACCCGCATTTGGCAAGCGTGGTGATTAAGCCACAATACCTTCGATCAACAATACAACTAGATAATGCGTCACGTACAAAATCAAAGCTTAATTCTGTCCAAGTGAATAAATACTATTTCAAAGCAATAAATTACTCCTGTCATTTAAAAATAAAAAGACGTCAATTAATGTAGTGGTGAAATCTACCATAAAGGGCAACAAATAAAGTACTTTTTCCTGTTATTGCCTTGCGAGAAAATAAACGCTCACTTCTCAAGTGCGCGTTTATTTACCGAGACATATTTTTAGCGCCAACCTGACATCTAGTTGTATTGTTGATCGAAGCACAATACCCATCAATTGTAGCGACTTCATTTCAATGACGGATTTTGCCCAGTGGTGGGGCAGTACATATATAGGTTACATTTTCCCTTACTTTAATATTAGCAAAATATACTCACTTTGTACCCCGATAAGCATCTTTTCAATACCAGACTTGTAACAGTCAAATGCTCTTTGGTATTCTCCCATATCTTCGCATCGCGCCGCCAAATTTAACATGTAACCTGCTTCGAACACGTAACTATCTTCCGTCTTTGTCTTACTTTCCACATTAGATAGAGACAGCACGCTTTGTTTACTATAAAGCGAGACGCGAGAGCTACTCCTCCTCTCCATATCATAGACAGAACTTGTCGAACCATAGGCAATAGAAGTTAGAGAAGTCGTATCCGAGTTGTTGTTGCTACTTTTCGACATGGTGTGGTAATCTTCGAATTTCGAAGTAGATGGCGCATCGAAGTTTATTAAGTCTGGCAACACTGATTTGCTTTTAACGCTAGGCTTGTGCTTGTCTATGGTCACTTTGCTTAGTTCGTCGAAGAGGTCACTGTTTATACTGTCTAAGGAGTTTAGAGATTCGAAGCTGTTAGCGCTTGATAGTTTATGGTCTTTGGGCGATTGGCGGATTTCAACGTCCGCTGCTTCGTATATCGGAATTTGTGATATAAAGTCTGTTTCGTCTATACTTGGCTGATTATCTGTGGTTTGAGATCGGGCTGAAAGAGAGATAAAATAGAGTTAAAATTCTATCTATTCTGAATTTCTATTAGCCTTCAAATCAGTAGGTCCTTACTGTACAGATAGCATTTAGAAATCATTAAACTTTCGATTAATATAAATCAACAAGCAGCACAGACCTTAAGCCCTTTTTAACAAGCGTCTATCATTCATCAACCATAAAAATAGTTAGTAAACAAATATAACAGACAACACCATGACCCAAGACAATTTATTTAAGTTAGTTACATAAACGCCAGCAGAACAATCTACCACTAAATATCAAATTTCGTCAATAAATTATGATCTAAATGCTTTACACATAAAAACCAATTTCGATTGGAAATCTTTGACAGTTTCGTGTAGATTGATCTGGTGGCGTGTGTACCTAAACATGAATGATATTTACAATTTGAAGCAACAAAGCAAATAATTTTTACACTTAGCATAAGAATATAATTGCCCATTAAGAATAAATAAATAGCATGCGCATTTTTATAACTACCTAGAGACCGACAGTTTCTATTTTTTTTTAGATGAATTCCGTTACTGATCAAGCTTTAAGCGGTTAATGGTTGACATAAGATAGCAATCGTTTAAACCTTGGGCCAGGAAGTTGGGTTATAGCCCTCTCCGCGTGTTCTTTACGAACGGACGGTGAGAACAGCAGCATGGGACCGTTTATAGTGTGACGTGATGATAAAGATGATTAATTATTTCCTTAAATAATTAAGATTAAATACCATTAAAGGCTCCGGCACCGGTGACCAAACAGACTATATTTGTTATAAGATTACAAAGTATTTATTATAAGCTTTGACGGAGTTTCTCCCGTGTTCTTTTAGCAACAACACGTGTTGTGAGACTCCATTTTATTTCTATCTACCGTACAAATACTAAATAAATAAATAATAATAAAACACTTGAAATTGGCTTACTGTTACACGCGATAGCCATTAAATAAGATATAATAATAATAAGCTTTGACATAATATACAGACGCCAGCACATCAACCTACTACGAAGCGTCAAATTACTATAATTAATTTTGAACTTTATGCTTTGGATACAAGGATCAATATCGATTAGAGATATGACAGTTTAGGATAGGTTGACGTGCAGGCGTATGAGTATGTAGCATTGAGGAAGTTCCCGGTCGACCACATTTCGACGATTTTTGCTTGCATACGACTTACGCGCACGCTACTGTACGTACGCGAGATGGGAATGGAGCCCAAGCGAATATCGCCGAAAAGTGGTCGACCGGGAACTTCGCCGATTGTACTTAAGCATTACCAGTGTGCATGGGGCTTCTGGAGTCATCATCGTCAGTCTGGTACTCCAGGGGCGGAGTCTCCTCTATAGGCAGGTGCAGGGACGATCTGATCGCGTTGATGATGCCGGTGGACTGCTCGGGCTCAGGGTATCCGGTCTGAGGGTACACAAAATTACATACTACATAAATACATACAGTCGAGGAAGTTCCCAGTCGACCACTTTTCGGCAAAATTCGCTTGCACACTATGGCTCATTCGCAAAATGTCTACCGTTTGCAAAACGTCTCTTTCTCATAATGTCTCTTTCGCAGAATGTCGCTTTAGCAAAATGTCACTTTCGCAAAATGTCGCGATTATACTTAGAATAAAATTTCGATTATTAAAGGAAAATCATTTATTACAGCTACAATGTAAATAATAATAATTATCATAATTAGTTATTATAAAATAATTTTAAATTCTATTTCAGCGATGAAGACAATCATGGTTTGTTTACATTAAGTATACCTTCCTAACTTCAATACTTTTAAGATTTAAAAAAAAAATCTAAATTTTATTCTATGAACCTATATACCTAATCGCGACATTTTGCGAAAGTGACATTCTGCGAGAGAGAGACATTCTGCGAAAGCGACATTCTGCGAAAGAGACATTATGAGAAAGAGACGTTTTGCGAACGGTAGACATTTTGCGAATGAGCCCACACTATCTATGCGCACGCTACTGTAACGTACGCGTGGTCGGAATAGAGCGCAAGCGAATATAGCCGAAAAGTGGTCTACCTGGAACTTCCTCGATTGTACATATTCACGACTATTATCCCCAAAGGGTTAGTCAAAGACTATAGGCAATAAAGACCGCAGTAGCAGTGCACTGTCTCAGTCCACGTTTCACCAAATAACAACTACGCATGTGCTCGCGTGATGGGTGGTGGCCCACTGCAACTTTAAGCTGTTGGATGTATGTGCAGTATTCAGTCCGTGAGTCGTCTTTTACGACACCCAAGGGAAGGGATGGGTTGATATTATTCCTTTAGTGAGCCGCTATTCCTACCACACGGCTCAAGTATTGTCAATAATCAATATACTAATTAATAACATTTGCATTAGTAAAGAAAGTATAAAAGTAAATAAAAACTGTAGCATTAAGTAGAATAAATACGTAGGTACTGTTACAAAAATAAAAGTATCAAGATATCTGTACTTACATATTTAATCAGCCGATATCATTGTTTGAATATTTTTACAAAGAAACATATGGAAATGAGTCACAAGAATACTTATCTCAAGTAAATATTATAATCTTATTTCGTCGAACTATTATAGAGCAGCACGAAGGTGCACCGGCCTTACGTTCGTGAAAGTTAAGCAACTTATCCAATACCGGATGGGGTAAAATTAAATTCAAATATATTTTTAATTCTCATCCTTTTTAAGCGCAAAATCACCGCGCTTGCCGGTGCAAGTGCAGGCATTACAGATGAAATAGTAATTTGTTATGCAAGGCTGCAAAGTTGGTTTTTGGTGCGAGTATTTGTATTGAAACCTGAGCGTAGTGAGGCGAGGTTAAAGGTACGAGATGCAAAATAACTTTGCTGCCGAGTGAAACACACAATTTTTCACCTCACTACAGAGAGAAAACGCTAGGTGCAAAAAACAGCTTAGTTATTAAATTAGTGTTTATTCATTTTACAAATTAAAATTAAAATTACTGCAATTGGTAATATTGATAGTTTCATTTTTTTTCATTCAGTCCCGTGCTGCAACCTGTGACTGGCCAGTGCGATAATTCAAATAAATGAGGTTGGCGCACTGACATAAAATAAGTAATTAATGCATTTTCAGTGGACTTGCGGTATAGAAAAGTATGAAATAGAAAGGTTGCAATTTTTAAAACTCTTTCCACGCTATAGTCTGTGCCAACTAAATATGCAAGTCATTTACCCCACTTGTACCAAGACGAAAAACGAAACAACTTTAAAACACACAAATTAATGTATTAATATTTGACGTTTTTTTATGTTTATAAAAAAAGATATTTTGAATGATTAAATAGTAGATTGTATTATAAGGGAGCAAAATAATATTTTTACGGCTAGGGCCTTTTTTTGAATCCAGAGCGAAGTGAGGATTCTTTGGTAGAATCCTAAACGTAGCGAGGGATTCAAAGTACGTGGCCCGAGTCAAAAATATATTTTGCGGCCGAGTGATACACTCTACTTATCATCACCCACTATGAGAAAATATTATTTTGTTGAGCTAATCGCCAGTCTATTTTGTTGGATGTATGTGCTGTCTTTAGTCCGTTAGTCGCCTTGTACGACACCCAAGGGAAGAGAGGGTTTGGTAATATTATTTTGTTGAACCCATCGCTGCTCTATGCCGTAGGATGTATGTGCAGTCTTTAGTCCGTTAATCTCCTTTTACGACATCCAAGGGAAGAGATGGGTTGTTAGTATTATTTTAATAATAAGTCACAACTACACATGACAGTACCTGTCAGAAAAACGATTCTCCCTAGGGCGGTAATACTACCAACCCCTTTCTTCCCTTGGGTGTCGTAAAAGGCGACTAACCGACTAAAGACTGCACTTATATCCTACGGCATAGAGCGGCGATGGGCTCATCAAAATAATACTTACTACAAAAAGTGCGCGGCAAAGAAAATTGCAGCGCACTTATAAAGAGGATCAAAAACTCATTAGTGCCCGCTAAAAGTTTCTTGTAGAAAACACCACCTTTGGGTGAACCTAAAGGCGAACCAAGTCGTCCTTTTCATGATTATTTCATATTATTTCATATTTCATACCTAGATGGGAAAAAAAACAAAAAATACCTATATAAAATTTAATAATAAAGCTTTTCGAACATGTCGTAGAAGGCGAAAGTATTTTTCAGTGCATTGAGGTACTGTTTCAGTGAGTAATTTATAATAATTACCGATGAATAAAGACTTCTTAAAATGTTGAAGATTTTTTAATTACAGAATTTTGTATGTAATCTAGTCAATTCATTCGACTATTTGATCATTATTGAACCCAAATAAACGTTATGATAAATAATTAAAAAATACCTTTTAATTTAGTTATCTCAATAAAAGTGCTAACTAGCTGAGATACAGCGCTAACTAAACAAAAACTTTTTCAATTTTACAAAAAAGAAGACAACCCTAACGCTCAATTGGCGCGTAGGTATACAATGTGATAGGGGCGGTACTTCTAACCCGTTAAGGCTAAGTACTACATCTAAATTCATCGACAAAAAAATAATATGGGGGGTCCTACCCCCTCCCCCTATAATTTATGATAATTTTTACTTTGTGCGATATCAAAGGTTTCATACGTCGAAGAAACATGAAAAAAATGTCAAACGGTAGCTAATGACACTGGCTAACTAATCAATTACTTTGTTTCGTATGTTTGAGATTATTTTGGTGAGAAAAAAATCATTACTTAATTATTTTGAGATTTAAAATTACTTTTTTATGAGTCCATATTTTTTTTTTTGTCGATGAATTTAGATGTAGTACTTAGCCTTAACAGGTTAGAAGTACCACCCCTATCACATTGTATAAAACAACAAATAGGCCTAGTTTCCGTACTGCTCTAGCTTATATTTATACTGTGGCTACGGCTTATATTTCAGTTCGACGCGATCCTGTTTCGGCGTGCAGTGGTACAGGGGTAGCGATGACCTTTTATGCACGTTTATCTGGCACAGACTATAGCGGATAGGACTTTTGCACTCGAATTTCTAATGACAAACAGAATCTTTCCGAGGTTGTGAGGTGAAAATGAAAAACTTTTTCCTCTATGTATGTACATACATACACTAATGACTATTATCCCCAAAGGATTAATTTCTACAAGCAGAATTCGAACCTGATCCCTTCTGACATTCGAGATCAGCGGGTCTATCGGCTAAAAAATATGGATGTCATATCCATATTTTTTCTTCATTTGACATTTGAAGCCCATTTTTGTCCTTAAATGGGCATATTATGAGCTTCAAATGTCAAATGAAGCCCATGTCCATATTCATATTTTTTAGCCGAAAGGGTAGCAGGTGATTTTCTAATTAAGCTACCGTGGACTTATCCAGTACGCCGACATTCATCAACACTTCATGTCATGTTCATGTCTGGGTGCATGCAGGTTCGAATCCTGCTTGTGGATTTTTTGTCAATATTTTACAATTTGTAATTTGTTGGCAACAAAATTTGTGTTGAAATTATAAAATAATAATAATAGCCCTCACTGTCCCACTGCTGGGCAAAGGCCTCCCTTAATTTCTTCCACTTTCTTTCTGTTACAATAATATAAAAAATATTTATAAAAGCGACTTACCTGAAGAAAGTTGACAAAGTCCGTGCTGGTGAAAAGCAGCCTGTGCTCCGCCACAAACTCCAGCAGACATTTGACGGTCCTCGCTCGCTCGTCCACCACCTGCGACCGACATCATCATTGAGGTATGTAATATAACTAGAGTCGACACCTCAAAGCAAGTTTGTGCGCACTGAGTTGCGGCCCATGGGCTGCAAACGGGTGACAACAAAGCCTCGCCCCGCGCCATCGGCGAACCGCGGCGGGCGGCGAAGAACCCTAAGCTCGTTGCTGCGTCAGCTCCACGTGCGGACAATGTTCAATATCCGTATGATTGTGTAATTTAGGGCGATGCTAAATCTTGGGTTTGCATAGAGACCCGTGCGTAACACGCGTTATCCGCTGTCATCTATACTATGACGAAATTGGATAAAGAATGTATGAAACAAACTATTGACAATTCTTCGTGCAAATATGTAGTGTCAATCGGATTTTTACTTTTTCTTAAGAGAGATTCGATGAGAGCGATTGATGGCTGCTCTAGTTGTAATATCGTAATTGCCGTTGTCACTCATTAAAGATAATTAGCGAAAGCGGACGCTCACTCGGCGTGCGATAATTGTATAATTTGGAATTCATCTTTTGTGCACTTTTAATATGAATTCAGAAAGTCAAACGCCTCTGCGGTCTACTGGTCAGACTACCAGTTGGTGGGGATATGTATATTTTTAAATCATATCAACTTTAAACCTTTAAACGGCATTGGGCCAGCGGCATCACATGCCCAATTGGATCTTGGCCCACGATGCGTAGAAAGGAATCAGTTAGGCCATTTAGCATGACTGTGTTGTAATCCCTGCAACGTTTCGGCCATGATGACGATGTCGTCTGCAAATCGCAAGTGTGAGATGTATTCGCCGTTGATGTTGATGCCACGTCCTTTCCAGTCCAGTGTTTTAACATATCCTCAAAAATAAATGTGAATATTTTTGGGAATATCACATCCCAGTTTCACACGTGGATGTCTTTTCAATAGGTGTCTTGAAGAAGGAACTTTTCCAAATTTAATGAAGCATGCTAAAACCATTCCATTGTTTAAAGCTGGTGACAAAAAAAACCCTCTAACTTTAGACTAATTTCTATATTGCCAGCCTTTAGCAAAGTTTTTGAGAAAAATTGTTACAATCAATTACTGTCTCATTTTGCAATTAACTTTTTCATGAATAACAGTTTGGTTTTACTAAAGGTAGATCTACAACAGATGCTGGAGTTGCGCTTCTTAAACACATTTTTGACGCCTGGGAGGGTAAGCCAGATGCAATAGGTATTTTCTGTGATCTCTCAAAGATCATTTGATTGCGTTAGTCATGGAACTTTTTAGAGCATTATGGTGTCTCAAAAATATCACTGAGCCTTATACAATTCATACTGGTCGAATAGAACTCAAAAAGTTGTTATTAATGGTGCAGTGTTGTCAGGAGCACCAATAACTATAGGCGTGCCCCAAGGGTCAATTTCGGGACCATTACTTTTTTGATTTACATAAATGACCCTCCCTACTATGCTAGAAACTTGTGTGAGACTACTATTTGCAGATGATACGCCTCTTAATTTAATGTTAAAAGAGGCGAACTCTTAGGTTAATGTGAAAATGTTGACGATGTAAATAGTGCACTTTCAAAAGTATTATTACATTGGTTCACTATTAATAATTTATTACTGAATTCAGCAAAAACAAAGTGTGTTAAATTTCCTTTACCTAATGTAAGACATTATACACACTGTTTTTGATAAAAGATAGAGGGGATTTTTTTGTCACCAGCTTTAAACAATGGAATGATTTTAGCATGCTTCATTAAATTTGGAATAGTTCCTTCTTCAAGACACCTATTGAAAAGACATCCACGTGTGAGACTGGGAGATGTGATATTCCCAAAAATATTCACATTTATTTTTGAGGATATGTTAAAACACTGGACTGGAAAGGACGTGGCATCAACATCAACGGCGAATATATCTCACACTTGCGATTTGCAGACGACATCGTTATCATGGCCGAAACGTTGCAGGAATTACAACACATGCTGAATGGCCTAACTGATTCTTCTCTACGCAACGGTCTTCAGACAAACTGAGACAAAACCAAGGTTTATGTTTACCGGAACCGATTGTAATACAAGGCGGTGCTCTCGAAGTTGTTTAGGATATTTCTACCTCGGGTAAATTTTGCAGATTGGTAGAAACAACTTCGAGAGAAACCCACTAAAAACCCTAGTTTTTTCTTATCTTTCAGGGGGATGGCTTAGGACAACGACGACATCAAGGTTCAATTCCATAGTGGACGTGTCCGCCAGTCCGCCTACTAAACTTTACTCGAATTGTTATTCTCGAGTTTTTAGTGGGTATGCTCCCTCCCTCTTCCTCGACTTGGTATTTTCTTAGCTTTGTTTTAGGTATGGTGATGAGATGGAGAGCCCCACATATCCACACCTACCCTCTAGGGCATACCCTCTGCATCCTTAAGATATGCTTAGTAGACGGGTAGAGCCCCACACCTGTAATTAAGGATGCATTCACTGAGCAAAATCAATAGGACTACGACGACAAGGGTTTGAGGAATCTTCTATCTATCTTACGCTTTTGAAACCTTTTGAAGTAGCTGTGCCTCGCCAGGGCTGGGAACGTGACGCGTAGATGCAGGCCGGTGTGCAGCGCGCACATGCTCTTGTGCAGCCGCTGCACGTCGCTGTAGCGAATGTACAGGGAAACCTGGGACAGGGGTGAGAGGTCTACCCACTAAAAACCCTAGTTTTATGTTATCTTCGAGGGGGGTGGCTTAGGACAACGACGATATCCCGTAACTTCATTCCATAGTGGACATGTCCCGTGGCCTCCACTTTACTCGAATTACTGTTCTCCAGTGTTCAGTGGGTATGCTCCCTCCCTCTTCCTTGACTTGGTATTTTCTTAGCTTTGTCTTAGTTATGGAGGGGAGACGGGGATAGCCCCACATAACCACATCCCCCCCTGGGGTATGCTTATAGATGCATTCACTAAGCAAAATAAACTAGGACCACGACGACAAGGGTCTGAAGAGCCTCCTATTTATCTATATCTCTTCTTACCTCCTTCTGAAACCTTTTGAAGTAGCTGTGTCTCGCCAGGGCTGGGAAATTTCCGCGTAAGTGCAGGCCGGCGTGCAGCGCGCGCATGCTCTTGTGCAGCCGCTGCACGTCACTGTAGCGCTTCCACACCGATACCACGGTCACCGCTTCTGGAGATTCTATTGGAAACAGCTGGATACAAAAACAAAATTGTTTCGATATGTTCTATGCAACTCTTTAATGTCACTATAGGTGAAGTTTAAGGAATGGTTAGTATACCGGTCATATCTGAGGTCTTTGATTCCAGGTCAGGTCAATTTAGAAATAAGTGTTTTTCTGAATTGATTTCAGGTCTGGGTGTTTTTTATAAATAAATAAATAAATAATGTTTATCCTTTACTAACTAATAAAAGAAGCTTAACTTGGGCTAGATAAACGGTGTGAGAGTGGAAAGTCAATATTCAACATTTAATAGGTTGCTTTGTGTTTAAGCTCTTATATTTAAAAACTGTTAGGCTTTGGTCGTTATCAAGTACAAGCACAACCACTTGCTTCGGATCTCATGAAATCCCAGCCCCAAGAGATAAAAATATGGTCAGCTCTCTTTGCAAAAATTTTAATGCACCTAATTGAAGTTACAATGAATTACAAGAATTGTTAGCTAAAGACAACCAACACTACAGTCTCCCTGTGGCATGGCATGGGCCCTGTAAAAGGTATGAAACGTCAGGATAAAATAATCAAATAATGCAGTAATTAAACAGGAGTTAGTCTGAAAAATATGTTTAATTACAATGTATAGTGTTCATGCATGCGTTCAAAATAATACATTATCAATAAGTAATGTAATTTAAAACAGATTTAAAAATCAATAAAAGTTGGATGGTATGTATGTATAATAACTACATTATAAGTCAGTATATATGATAAAATTCTTTCGATACAATTATTAGGTATATATTATTATTTAAATTGTATTTAGAAAAACCATGGTGAAGAGGAAAAAGGAAGTAAGTTTAAATTAAGGAAATGCTAATAGCATAGTAGATAAGCAACATGAAACATTCTGATAAGAGTACATTATTTCATAACTTTTTTTTCGTTTTTCAAACAACTTAACTAGTGGCCCACCCGCGACTTCGTCTGCGTGAAGACCCTGTATCCCGTGACGAATTTCCGAAAATTTTATTTCACACAAACCTAGTCCTGAAAAACGAATACAACAAAAAAAAATTACCCAAATAGGTGCAGCCCGTTCTGAAGTGATGTGCGTACAAAAATTTCGGCAATTGATTTTTATTAATATAGATTGTGTCTACAGAAATAGATCTAAGTAGAAGCGGCATGTAAACATACTTTGCGTACCAAAACAGTGTCAAAAGGACGGTAAAATCTCATCTTTCGACTGTGTTTCATTTAGCTGTTGTCAGCACTGGACATTAGTAGAATTAAAAATTATATTACTTGTGCTGTATTGAGCACACAGAAAAACTGTAACATAAGGAAGATTAGCCAAGATAATCAACAAGTTTCATACATCAGAAAGTAATTTGGTTAATAAATTGACACCGAAAAAAGTGACGTGCTTGGTTTTCAATTTATATTATTGGTTGGACAACCATCAATTAGAAGAACCAGTAACATCACAGAGGGACCTCGGTGTTACAATAACTAACAAATTAAAATGGGACGCCCATATTTCATGCTTAGTAAAGAGAGCTAATTCTATCTTGTATATTATTTGTAAAGCATTTAAGTGTCTGACGAAAAAGACATTAATTACACTATACAAGGCTTATGTGCGTCCACTGCTGGAATTTGGGTATGTGGTGTGGAGTCCTTATTGCACATTTGGAGGGTGTGCAGAAAAGAGCTATCAAAATGGTTCGCGCATTACGTAATGAACCGTACAAACGGCGCCTCAAAGAACTTGAGCTGACTACTCTTGAGGCAAGGAGACAGAGAGGTAGTTTAATAGAGACATACAAAATTTTCACTGGACACTATGACGTTTCTGATTTACAGCAGCTCTTCACTCTGAGTGAGAACAAGCATCTCCGTGGTCACCAGCTGAAGCTATGTGGACCATTGGCAAATAGAGATCCTAAGAAGTTTTTCTTGCCTAACCGAATTGTCACGGACTGGAACAGGCTACCTGAAGAAGTCATAAATGCTCAGACCATAAATTCGTTTAAGAACAGGCTGGATAAATTCTCCAAACCACAAGACACACACGCATCAGCTCATTGAGCTACTAGTGTGTTTACCTCAAATAATAATAATCATAATAATTTCATCCAATTGAGCTAACATGTTGCTTCTATTGAAATCTGTTTCTGAGATTGTGTCCAAGTTTAACCTAATTAATTAAAAGTATTGTTACTTAGGAGTGGAATTTTACTTTTTATTGTTGTTTGATTATTCATCATTAGTCAGAAGTCATTAAAAAATAATATATATAATTATTGTAGATGAATCTAAATTGGGTTTATAATAATAAATAAAAAAGCCTTTTATTTCCAAATGCTGGTGTTGCAATTTGCCATTTTTTTTACAGATTGCACATTGTTAGTAAATTGGGTTTAACTTGTAGCTAATGTTGTGTATTTTTTCCACAAGTAATGAAGCGGTGAGATCTCGCATCAATCCTAGCAATAAATACAAGAACCTCTTTTTAGCTGAAAGAAATTCACGTTGCATGACATTAAAGCAAGGTACCTAGATAGCCCAAAGACAATTCAGCTACATGACATAAAAGCAGAGTACCCAGTCAGCAGAGAGTCATCTCAGCGGGACGACATAAAAGCAGAATGAGCTAGTAGCAAAACGTCTGAAATTGCAAATAGTCCGTATGTTTAGAATACCTTATTAGCCGGTAGTTAAATTAGTTGGATGACAAAACCACAAAACGAGATAGTAGCGAAAACGTCTGGAAAAGAAAATAATCTGAATCGTATGTCAACTACCGTATCTCTAACAGAATGACGTTTTCGCCGGATGACATGAAAGCAAGGTACTTATAGGAAAGACAATTTCGCTCACTGTACTATTATATCTGGCAACTTTACCATGGGATAGGTTGAATGCCACTATTCATAATCATCCAAGTATAGACGAATTATCAGAATTAAAAGAAGTATAACGTTTTTTTATTCTATAATACATTTTATTTTATGTAGTTTATAAAATAATTAATACAAACAAAAGTACTACTTATTGAAAGAAAAATCATTTATTTCGGCATAAAACAAAATTAATTTGTCATTTTTTAAGAAACCATTAATAAAATATAAATTCTAAAGCTAAAACAACTTTTAGTGCAAGTCGCTCTTACGTTGAATACTTAAAAATTTTCCCCAAATATTCATGTCCTATCATATTGTCATGTTCTATCAGGTATAAATTTTATTTGATTAGGAGTTAACTGGGCAGGGAGCTCGATGGCGCAGTGGTTTAGCGCCTGGCCCAGCGATTATGGAGGTTAAGCAACTTTTGCAAGGGTCTTTCATGGGATGGGTCTCTGTGCTTTGGAAGGCATGTGCAAGCCCTTGGTCCCGGGTGCATTTGCAGTCGTTAACACCCACCAATCCGCATTGGGGCCGCGTGGTTGGTTATGGCCCATCCTCCTTATCCACCCATAAGGAAGGCCTGTTCCCCAACAGTGAGGACATCAAAAATGGCTGATGTTCATAGGCACAAACAAACAATTAATCCATATACAAACTCAGCATCTTTAAGAGCATTTAGCGTTAATTTCTATTTAGTAACTATGGCATTCAAATATCAAGATGTTTTGCTACTATATCATTCAACGCCCATGTCTATTTAGTAACTATGGCGTTTTATTTTCAAGATGTTTGAGTGATATTGTCATTTTACAATGTGGGTATTCTGATAGTGACCCGAAGGTTGGGGTTTAATAATTTTAATCAGTATTGTATTAATAACCGTGTCACGTAGCAGTGAAAGAATACTACCAGCCCTGAGAGTCCTTGTGGACTCTGCATTAATTTCAGAAGTGATAATATAAGGTAAGAATAAGGTAAGGTCAACTATATGAAGAAACAAATTCATGTTTGTCCATCAATTTAGATTATGGTGCACACATTTGGCTAATTCTTTTTTGCTGCTTGTAGTTGTCGGGACAAGGTATGTACAAAAGAAAACTTTTGCAATTTGTCATGGAATACAATACAACGTATTTGTTTTAATGTTCAGTGCTATATAATTGAGCCAGCAATGTTTGTGCATCACTTTAGATTATGGTGCACACATTTGACTAATTCTTTTTTGTTGTTTGTAATTGTCGGGGCAAGGTTTGTACAAAAAAAAACTTTTGGAATTTGTCATGGAATATAATACAACGTGTTTGTTTTAATGTTCAGTGCTAGCTAATTGAGCCAGCAACATGCCATTTGCTATCTTGTTTATCAGATTACACAAAGTGCTTGTATACAATTTGAAATACAAAAACTGATCAAGTGTTATGTAAACATACTCTATGAAGTAATAACTAAGTTAAGTAGTTTTTAAAGGATAACTGTAGCTAAAAGTAATGCTTTTGGCAACAGTTATCCTTTACAATATTATTAGTTGTTTACATAGAGCAATAATTTTAATAGAACATTTACACAATGCATCAGTAGGAAAAACAATATTTATAAGAGTATGTACTTACCTACTGATGTATTCTAGTAAAATATTATTGCACAATAATGCAGCAAAGAATAAGAAAGCAGTGGACAAAAAGGAATAAAAATAGCTTACGATTTCTAGTAGTTGGTATGACTGTGTACAATGAAGTATATTCTAATCTATTAAATTCTAATGAAATTTATGTGTTTACAACATTCATTCACATAAAATTACGTGTTAGAATAATTTTTTGTTTGCTAATTTCGCCAAAGCGCTTTCCTAATAATATTTCAGCGCTTAAAACATTAAGATCTATTGTATTGTAGATGTGATCTTTGTAAAACTTACGACTGAGGTGATTTTGTAAATAGTAAATCCATTCTTGTGTTTTGAGGTTTCGTCCACGCTAAACCGGCGGACCCACTTGTCTCTTCTCTCTGACATTTTTTAAATGATGTCGAACTATACTGCACAACACGACACACACACTGATAGTTACACTATCGTCCTAATTAATCATAGTTTTAATCGTGTAAGTACTGCACTACTTTATAATACAATCACAAACAAAATAAATGGCAATTATTTGATTGCTGATTGATTGCAAAACAATTTTTTTTTGTATTCTTTTTTTCCTTTTCTGGTATGACAAAAGGATGTTGCACATACAGCCTTATAAATTAAAAATGTTGAAGAATGAAGATGAGTGATTTTGTTTTTTAATATTTTTCTTTGCTGTTGTGGTATTGCTTAGAGCATTCAACCAACAGGAGACGCCACTGGCAGGCGTTCCCCTCTGCCAAAAGGGTATGCCCAATGGTCATACCCGTTTTATAAAACTAGTTTCCGCGTGTCACTGCATCATTTGCTTAGCACATTTGACGCGTCACTACGGGAGCAAATAATGCCAAATTGCAGCCTATTTTCGTGCAAAAAGCGTTGAGAAAATTCAAATTTACAAAAGGCTAGCGTTACTTTTCATCGGTTAGTATTATTTTGTCTTTATAATAATGAATAATGCACTAAATTTGCAAAAAACTGAATAAAATTGTCAATCAAAAAGTGTTGCCACTAAAACAACAAGCTGCAACTTTGCGTAACTTTCAAAGAAAATGTGCCAACAAAAAAAACTAACCTATATGGCACATTCGTTATTGTTAAAACTATTTTTCACTATGTAGATGTTATAATTGAATGATAGATCACTATTTATAAATTGTTACTTATTTTCATTTTCTTGAATATTTTTTAGTTAATTGCTTTAAAAATTATCAATACTTTATGACTGAATGTTTATGATCGGTCTACTTCATTAATTTATTGATATTTACAGCCCGTTACTTTTCTCGAAATTAGGAAAATTTTATTTAATTACATTGGCACACTGCAACTCAATTAGAGATACGACAGTATAAAATATCGATATCGAATTATCATAATGTTTCAGATTTCCAAAAGATGCAAATATTAGGGATATTTGGATCCAAACCTGTGGAAAACATATTTCGTGGGCTCCTAAGCGCACATGTACAATTTATTCACAGCAGGGTGTCGTGCCAACTTTTTAAATTATCAAAGATGAATTTTATTGTGTACTTATACCTACTAGATTTTACCTTTGACATTGTTGACGATGAACCAGCCGGCGGCCTTCCAATTTACATACATACTTTACTAAACGGTGATCAATTGGAAAAATAACTGTAACTTTATAAATATTTTACTTTAAAAGTTTCACCGTCATATCCTCCATCTTTGCGCTTCCGTCCTAACTTTGACCACTGGCCAAAAATAACTTTAAATCGAAGTTTTAAAGAAAGTACTATGTCAATAGACTTGTTTACTCTTTGCTAGTAATCTACGGTATTTATACTGGCAACGCTCTGGTACCTAAGTCAAATGATTCTAACCTATATCATTAAGTCAATGGCGACGTCAAAGTAGGGTGTGTAAAAGTGGTGCAAATTTTACTGGCTAAAAACTGAAACTACTTAAGGTACATGATCATAACTGGCAGCATAGGATCAACTATTTGAAATAAGCAATATCTGTTGATTTCAGTCTAAAGGAGACCTATCCTCTTCCCATACAACTACGGCCACTCATGTACCTAAGATTCAAAGGTACCAAAATGTAGGAAAAAAATCTTAAATTCAAGAAATATATGTATTATATTTTTTATTATAATTGTACCACCTAAAAATATCATTAGAAAGGTTTGACGGCTTGCAACATTAGATTAATTTAACTGGCAAGCATAACTCTCTCGCTGTCGGTTGCGTTTCGTTAGCTTACTTATGGGCCAACTAGTTATTATATAAAAGCCTTAGAGTAACTTATTTTAACATAAACATAACCTGTTTTTAGCAAAAAAATGATAAATAGTAACAAAAATAAGTGTTTTTAACTGTTTCGATTTATTTTGTGCGTTTGATTATTTTGAGAGTGACAAATATTAGTAGACCGACTATGTGAGTTTATAGAAATAATTTAAACCAGGTTTTGCACCTATTGATTATCCATTGTGAGATATTATATAAAATAACTTAATTAATGGCTTCGCGTTTAGCATTAAGCCAATTTCAAGTGGTAAGTAAATACTTATTTTTAAAGTACATTTAGATTTGTACAGTAGATTGAAATAAAATGGAGTCTCACAACACGTGTTGTTGGTAAAAGGACAAGAAAGAAACTCCAACATTGTGAGTTTAGATCTCAAAAACTATTTTTTGTTCATCCACAAACTGTCACCACCACAAAAAACCTGTAAGTATGACAGTTGTCACTGTCATATTTTCGCCCTTTATTTGCACGTTTCGTTTCATGTTTACGATTTCTTAAACCAGATTATGTGACTTTTTATTTTCCAAAAAAATACTAGTTGCGGCGTGTTTTATAGAAAAATGATATCATCAGAGGCTTCTGCATAATTAATAGGATATTTTAAAGTAAAGTGTACCTCGGTACATTTTGAGCCGAAATGGAAAGGTCTCCTTTATTTTTAAAGTTATGTTCTTGGGCAATTTTAGGTAGAGTCGCGCGAAACCAGCAGTGCCAACATTACCCAACGGGATTTGAGTGCTAGGGCTACATTGTTGAAAAGGAGATAGGTAATTTTGGGCCACAATGAGTTGTTCGTTACAGAAATAAAAATGGTATAGAAAATAAGGTCTTCTTATTGTATTATTATTGGTTTTTAAAATTAACCTGTAACACTCCGCAAAACCAAGATAAAAACGGATATTCAAAAATAACACTTAAACATACTTTGTAAACACACATCTAGTCTGTAACAAATCGATATACTTTTGCCTAACTGCAAATACTTGTTAAAACAGTATTTAGTTTATAATAATAAATATACCAATACGTTAGTTCTTGTATTTTGTAGACATCTGAATTAATAATCATGATAATAAATACAAAAAGAAAAGTAAATTATTAATTTAAATCTTAGATTTTTAGATTTTTAAAATCGATTATTGAAATGTCATGTCAGGTCTTATTATGTCATTTGTCAATACGATTGCCATCCATTCATTCATTCTCTTTGCTCCATGCATTGTAGAATATTTTGTGCCGGCTTTTCTTTCTAAATAGTTATTTTCTCACGACATTTTATGTTAAACTATACCCCTGAATACAGAATTTAATCTAGATCAAAAAAAATAAGTTTGAAATTCTTGTAACTACACAAATAACTAAGAAATAGTGTAAAAGCAGAACAAGGCATCGAGGTAAGCAACTCGCGTGAATCCTCTATAACTCTAATCTGCGGAGTTGTACATGCAAAATAATGATACATCTGTAATGCTAACATCATTCCCTTTAAAATGCAGTAATTGTTATATCTGTAACACAATTTAATATAATGGCCCAAACGTCCATACAAGCTGCCCTATCTCCTTTATTAAGTATTTGACATTATTATTAAAGTCATTAGCATTACTTTTTGTTGTAATCAGACAGACGCCAGTAACTCAACCTACCACTGGCATTGTGAATCAATCAATATCGATTAGAGAAATTTGACAGTTTTGGCTAGGTTGACCTGCTGGCGTGTGTACTTATCTACCTATTGTGGTTCCGTAGATAAGCTAAGGTAGGTAGGTAAGCTTCAACAATTTGGTACTGAATATCCAGAAAACAAAGTGTTCTAAAGTGATTGTGAGTGAGTGAGCCGAAATGTTAGAAATATAAGTTGAGTCGGTAAAGAGCAAAACGTTCGAAATTTACATAATTTATTAAAATTTATTAATTTCCGTTTCCCAAATATTTTTGTATGAAAATTCAAAAATAGTCTACCTAACTTTGCCCACCTAACTCACCATGCGACGGTATTAAATGTTTGATCATTTTTAGTATCACGTTCGCATCTTTGCCCAGTTATAAATGTTGGCTCCAAAAATTGCAACATAAATCTTAAAAGAACCTATATAAAACATAAACTATTCATCCTTCCAAAATACGTATTATGATGATTTTTAATAATATTACAATGATGGTTTAGCGAGTGGGGTTGAAGCGAAGCTTGGAGAGAAATTATACTCAGGATGGTCAGTCGTAGAATAGATACTTTATTTTAGTTAGTGATCATATATATTACAATTATTATATTTACAAACATAGGTTGCTTAACTTAGTCACTTACGCAAAAGAGAGAAGAACAACGGGTGTCTCATTCACCCGCGGTCGCTATGCACCGCGGTGCGGGGAACACGCGGCGCGGGGCTTCGCGACGCGGGGAAGTGCGGGCGGGGAAACACGCACGCGACAAAACTGGCGACGTTCGTTGCGCTCGGCCATTTCGACGGCCGACAGACCACGGAGCGGACGCAGTGAAGATGCGTGGCGTGCGGCGTGCGGCGATGGCGATAACGTGGCGCTGTTACGAGTGATGTGTACACGCAGCTGAGAATGGTGGCGAAGAATGAAGATGCTGTTTGCATGCTGACGAAACTCCATTCCTATTTCATTACGACAGCCCTTTTCAGTGCTATGTTCCTGTTTCATATCGATCTATTCTTATTTCATTATGGCAGCTCTTTTCAGAGCTATGTCCCTGTTTCATATCGAAAAGGCTTCCGTCTGACATTCTATTAAATGGATTTGCTTTACATCTTCTGTGCTTGTTATTGTAAGTGTGCGGCTACAGTGCTCCCCCTCAAGCGAAGCGTACAGGTGGCTTGACGACTCGGCCGGATGTGGTTCGCTTATCTGCCGGTTGTGTCGTCTTGCTGCGGCTTGGTAACGGTGTTGATGGTAAAATGGTAACTGTTTTCTGTATGGGTACGTCGAAGTTGAGTTCTTGTTCTTGTAAAACGTATGCGGGCTTCAACCGGTCTATGGATATGTTTGCTTCACGGTGAGGTAGCTTGATGGTAAAAACTTTGCTGTTCCGATCCATGACTTGGTAGGGACCTTCATATGGTGGCTGTAGTGGCTTTTTCACGGCATCTGTTCTGATAAACACGTGCGTGCATGTACTTAGGTCTTTATGCACAAACATATGTTTATTGTTGCTTTGGTGTGAAAAATCTGCAGTCGGCTTGTTTGCTTGAATGGTGTCGCGCAATCTTTCGACGTAGGTATAATCCATCGCAGTAGGTATGTTAGTACTTGCGGTAAAAAATTCGCCTGGCAATCGCAAATGGTAACCGTAGGTAAGTTCGGCTGCGCTGACTGCCGTGTCTGTGCGTAAGGCTGGCTGCTCGTAAGCCTAATAGAACTGTAGGTAGTTCATCTGTCCACTTAGTTGAAGCGGCGACGAGTCTTGCGCGTAATGCGTTCTTGAGTGAGCGGTGCCAACGTTCGACTATTCCGTTTGCCTGTGGGTGATAGGGCGTTGTATGTGTTTTCGCTATTCCCATTTCTTTCATTAGGTTGGTGAACAGCTGACTCTCGAATTGTCGACCTTGGTCACTTGTAAGGGTTTCTGGGCAGCCGAAGCGTGTGATCCAGTGTTGGTAGACGACTTTCGCTACTGTGTCTGCTGTAATGTCGTCCGTAGGTATTGCTTCGGGCCATCGGGTCGCTCTGTCTATCATCGTGATTACATAACGTTGGCCGTTTTCTGCAGTAGATAATGGGCCAACGATATCGACATGCACATTTCGGAATCTGTCAGCTGGCGGGAATGATGAAATAGGTGAAACTGTATGACGTTGTATCTTGCTCTTTTGACATGGAATGCACGCTTTTGTCCATTTGCCGATGTCTGCGTTCATTGATGGCCAAAAGTACTTCTTTGCGACGAGCTTGCGTGTAGTACGTGTGGTACGGGTGCCGGGATGACTCACGTTGTGAATAATGTTGAAAACTTCTGTAGGTATATACGGGCGAACGTAGGGCGTAGACGTTTCACAATATAGGTCGAGATCAGTGTCAGGGATAGTTATTTTCTTGATTGAGATGTTGCTTGAGTTTTGAGATGCTAGTTGCGATATGTTGCTGTCTCGCTCTTGTGCGTTGGCTATATCTGCGTAGGTTATTGTTTCCGGGCACGATATTGTTTCTATGCGGCTGAGTGCGTCGGCGACTACATTTTCTTTGCCACTTATGTGTCGCATGTCTGTGGTGAATTCGCTTATGAAAAGACATTGGCGAGTCCGGCGCGGCGTTTCGTTTGCCGTTTGCGTTTTAGTCATAGCGTAGGTAAGCGGCTTGTGGTCGGTGAAAATAATGAGGTGGCGGCCTTCAAATGTTTTTCTGAAATGCTTGACTGCCATGTAGATAGCTAGTAGCTCTCTGTCGTAGGTCGAGTATTTCTTCTGCGCGGTTGAAAATTTCTTTGAGAAGTATCCTAATGGTTGCCATTGGTCGTTGTAATGTTGTTGTAGCACGGCACCGGCTGCGTTATCGGAAGCGTCGCAAAATAACGCGAGTGTCACATCGTGGGATGGGTGTGCGAGTAAGGCAGCGTTTATAATGCTTGTTTTGCAGTCTATAAATGCTTCCTCCGCTTCGGTATTCCATTCGATGGTGGTCTTGTCGCGTTTTTTCGTATTGTGTAGGTACGAGTTTAATGGTGCTTGTATGGCTGCGGCGTTCGGAATATGTTCACGGTAAAAGTTTAACATTCCGAGAAAACGCCTGAGTTCTTCTATGTTCTTTGGCTTCGGGTACTTCGTGATGGCTTGGACTTTGTGCAGCGGTGGTTTTATGCCTTCTTGTGATACAGTGTATCCTAGAAACTGTACTTGCGTTTGGCCAAAGTTGCATTTGACCGGGTTTATGGTAATGCCATTGTCTTCCAGTCTGCTTAAAACCATTCGTAGGTGTTCTTCGTGCTGAGTTGGGGTTTCTGATGCCAGGAGTAGGTCGTCGATGAAAGGAAACACGAAGTGTAGCCCTCTTAGAACTTCATGGATGTACCGTTGGAAGGTTTGACCTGCGTTCTTGAGACCTGGGCACATTCGTGGAAATTCGAACAGTCCCATCGGGGTGATGATTGCTGTTTTCTCAATGTCCTCGTCACGTACTGCTAATTGTTGATACGCCCGGTTGAGGTCAATTGTACTGAATATTGTTTTCCCAGTGAGTTGATGTGTGAAATCCCTTATGCGTGGTATTGGGTAGCGATCGGGTTTCGTGACTGCATTAAGACGTCTGTAATCTCCGCAGACTCGTAGGTCACCATTTTTCTTCGGTACGATATGGAGTGGGCTTGCCCAAGGACTTTTGCTTGGTCTGCATAGCCCTTGACTGATCATATTTTCGAACTCGATTTTGACTTGATCGTAGCGATGTGGTGGTATAGGTCGAGCGCGGCAGTGAATAGGTTGACCAGTTGTTTAGATGAAATGTTCTACTCGGAGTTTGGGGTTGAGTTTCATTGAAGTGAGACGGGCGATACCGGGGTACTCTGATAGTATGTTGTGGTACGATTGTTGGACGTCGATGCTGCGTACTGTAGGTATGTCGGTGTAACGCCCACTGGTGTCGGTACCGAGCTTCGTTGTGTTGTCTATAAGTCTTCGGTTCTTCAAATCAACTAGTAGGTTGTGATGTTTAAGGAAGTCTGCTCCGATTATCGGTTTTGTAACGTCAGCCACGATGAAACGCCATTTATAAGGTCTTCGTAGGTTGAGGTCCAATGTCATTGTTTTTTCACCGTAGGTTGGTATGATGGTGCTATTGGCGGCGTACAGGGTGAATGGAAGAGGTTTCGCAGATGTTCCTTTTCGCTTCGGCAGAACGGAGATGTTGGCGCCGGTGTCGATTAAAAACGATAATCTGGAGCTTTTGTCGGTGACGAATAGGCGGTATGACTTTGTTCCGACGACGTTGGGTTCCGCCTCTGCCAACGTGTTTGCTAGTTTTCCGATGTTTCTTCATTGTTGAAAGTACATGGTGTTGTGCAGCGTTTTGCATTTTTCCCAAAGCGACGATGATAGTAGCAAAACGGTGATGGCGTGGCAGAGCGAGAACGGGATGGTCCGTCGCGGTTGCGAGACGGAGACGGCGAACGGCTGGTATTTCTTTCTCTTGCATTTCGATGTGGATGTTGTTGTGCGTAGTGATAGCGTGCTTGTGGTGGTGGGCGAGGGTACGAGTAGTTGTTTCTAAATGCTCGGAGTTCTGCAACTTCTAAATGGAGTTTTCTTATCTCGTCGGCCAGGAACTGTATGTCGACGTGTTTTTCTTGCCGGGTTGATGACGAAACTGAAGCTATCGTGGAGACTTGACGATTTTGTTCCAGCATCTTGTCAGCAAGCTTGGCTAGCTCGTCCAGCGCTGTGTCGTTGCTAATCGCATCGCTAACGATGATCACCGAGTGCACGTGCGGTGGCAGGAGGTTCATCCACATCAATCGGAGTGTACTGTCAGGAACCTTGTTGCGTGCGAGGGTTCGCATGCGCCGTAACAACTGGCTCGGCTTCTGATCGCCTAGGTCCATGTCGGACAACAGTTTTTGTAGTTGCTTTCCATCCGATTCTTCATAGACAGAGATTAGTCGCTCTTTGATGATTGAGTAGTAGCGTTCGGCTGGCGGCTCGTAGAGTAGGTCGCATATTTGCTCTATGTCTTCTTTTTCGAGTTGTGCGATGACCATCTGCGCCTTTTGTGCTTCGCTTTTCTTTAGTTCGCTAATTGCGGCTTCGAAACTTATGAACCAGAGACGCGGACGATCTCGCCAGAATGGTGGTACACGCATAGAGAGTGCAATGCCGGAGACTTCTTGCAGGTGTTGTGCTGGAGAGGTTGGTGCTGCTGGTTCTTCGTTAGCCATTTTCTTCTTTCTGGATTGTTCTGAGTAGGGTCTTCTGTATTCTGACTGGGGTCACCACTTTAGCGAGTGGGGTTGAAGCGAAGCTTGGAGAGAAATTATACTCAGGATGGTCAGTCGTAGAATGGATACTTTATTTTAGTTAGTGATCATATATATTACAATTATTATATTTACAAACATAGGTTGCTTAACTTAGTCACTTACGCAAAAGAGAGAAGAACAACGGGTGTCTCATTCACCCGCGGTCGCTATGCAACGCGGTGCGGGGAACACGCGGCGCGGGGCTTCGCGACGCGGGGAAGTGCGGGCGGGGAAACACGCACGCGACAAAACTGGCGACGTTCGTTGCGCTCGGCCATTTCGACGGCCGACAGACCACGGAGCGGACGCAGTGAAGATGCGTGGCGTGCGGCGTGCGGCGATGGCGATAAAGTGGCGCTGTTACGAGTAATGTGTACACGCAGCTGAGAATGGTGGCGAAGAATGAAGATGCTGTTTGCATGCTGACGAAACTCCATTCCTATTTCATTACGACAGCCCTTTTCAGTGCTATGTTCCTGTTTCATATCGATCTATTCTTATTTCATTATGGCAGCTCTTTTCAGAGCTATGTCCCTGTTTCATATCGAAAAGGCTTCCGTCTGACATTCTATTAAATGGATTTGCTTTACATCTTCTGTGCTTGTTATTGTGAGTGTGCGGCTACAATGGGTTTTATTTCGTGTTTTATTTTAAAGCTTCACCTATCTAAAGAAACTCCTAGGAAGAGAAAACTTAAAAACAACTGGAATACAAAAGTGAAAAGATCAAGAGATTGCAAGCAAGAAATTGATATTTAAAGAACAAGGTAAATGATTTAACTGAACTCTGAAACGATTTGAGTGAAGTCTTTAATAAAACAGGAAGACCGAAACATTTTAGAAAACATTGGAGTGGAAGAGCATGAACAATTAAAGAGACAAATGTAAATGAAAGATAGCAATAAACTTCTTCGAACAAAGTATTCGCCTAAATTAAGGTGTTTCGCACTTACCTTAGATTATTACTCTCCAAAAGCGTATAAATAATCTACGTAAAACCTTTGGAGCGTGCTAACCCCTTCCACAGGCTCTGTCAAAGTGGTACGGCAATATCGACGGTAAACCAGGCTTTACAAAAGAAGCTCTGAATGCTCTAAAAATGACAGCAGAAAAAGTCCTGACAAAATTTACTGTTGCTCTGATATTCAATGAGACAAAAATCATGCAACATAAAGAATCATGACCAGGGATCCAAAAACGCAATGTGTGATTACGTATACGGATATTATGTTAAACATGGCTTTGATTTCGTGACTGATAATCATCTCAATATCCCAAAAGTTGCTTGTTGGGATAAACAAAATATTTAAGATACCCATTGGTTATTTTTTGGTAAAAAGGACTACTGGTAGTCAAATAGCGCAGCTAGTCACGAATACATTAACTCTGATTAGCGATGCTGGAGTTGAGGTAAAAGCCTTGACTTATGTGACGCTGCAAAGGCAAACTTAGCCATGGGTGAGGAATTTGAATGTTGTTTTGACTAAACCGCCAACATCGTTTCTGGATCCTATTTCAGGTCAAAATGTACATTTCTTTCTTGACCCATCTCATATACTAAGGTTAGTTCGTAATTCATTCGAACATTACGGCTGTTTTACAACTGTATCGGAAAAAGGGATTACATGGAGCCAGTTAGAAAACTTACACTACCTACATCTAATAAGAGGAATTATTTTACATAGCTAACAGATTGAGAGCCAAACATTCATTTTAAAATTAAAACAATGAGGGTGAAACTAGTTCTTTAGTGAAATCGTTGCAGATACGCTACTTTATGCAGAAACACTGTCCACTTACCAGAATTTTCTGATTCAAACCTACATCCCTAAAATTTGTAAATGATTGTGTTTAATATACTAGATTCTCGAACGAGGCAATGTAGTCTCAAAGAGCTCTTAGCATCGAGAATTATAAAAAGCCTTTGATAGATTAGGTTAAATTCTTGATTATTTTTCATAATTGCTAAGTTTGCAAAACTACAGTTTGACGGTTAGGTTAGGTTAGACTTGTGACCAATAACAGAGAGGGCCCAGGCCCCCCGATCTCCCCGTGCAGTCTTTGTTCTGTTAGTCACCTTCAACGACACCCAAGGTAAGAGATGGGTTGGTAGTACTCTTTACCACACGTGGTTCGATAAATTCCTCAACTTTTGGTACTATTCCTATCTTGAATTAATAGGGACAAGGGAAGGACAAGGCATATTTTTGAATATTTCTCACAACCTGGCAACACTAACTTCAGTTACCATTTACTACATTAAAGAAGAGCATAAGACCTGGAATTCTTTCTTAGCACAAGTTACCGTAAAAGGTTTATAGTACACTTACAGCAAAACCTCTCTGAGAGCAAAACACACTAATATTACACAGATAAATAATACGATACATTTTAGACATGTATGTCAGCCAAAGACATTGTCAGCCAATTAAAAGCGTACATAGCTGAGGTACATAGCATTCACTATAAGTTGACAAACACGAAAAATAAAATTAAAAATAAACTAAAATTAAAAATTTAAAAATCAAACAAACAAGTAAAACTAAATAAAAAAAAACAAAGAACACAAAAATCTTACAGACTAAAAATTTCGTAATTTATGTAATTCACTTTTAACCTTGTTTTGAGACTGAAAACATCCAAGTAGTCAGGTGATTTTGAATTAAAATTATTATAAGTATTACAGATCCTAGCCAAGGGGTAATGGAGACCAAGTTTAGTTCTGTCTCTGTGCGATGGCAAGCTGAAGGTTTTTGTGATTGGTTTAGGAGGCAATCTGCGAGGAACAGTTAGTTTGATCGCAGATAGCAAGTCAGGGCATGTTATCTTATTATTGAGAATTTTATGAAGAAACAATAAATCTGAACGATTTTTGAGAGTATATGGAACCTTATGATAAATTCCGGATAACATAAAAGCAAGGAGTCTCGTAAAGGCTCTCTGAATGTTTTCAATTCCTTGTGACAAATTAGCATAGGTACACCGGGTTCCAAGCTCAGAACAATAATATTGTTCTGAGGTTCCAAGCAACAGACGCGAACTCTAATCTGCTGCGAACAAGACTGTTATAAAGAATGATTCTTGTCTGTTGCTGTTTGAATGCCCTGTAAATTGCGTTTAAAGAAGCCCAGCATTTGAGCAGCTTTTGACGTGACAACGTCTTAAATTAGGTTAGCTGGGAGACACTTATGAAAAAGTGTAACGCTCCTCGGGAACGTAACGATGAGTCACCGAACGAGAGAGAGGCCCGCCGAATGCCTTGCGTCTCTCTCCCACTAAATAGTTAAGTTTAAGTTTACATGTACAATGTTTTAGTAAACAAAATAAAACAAAATAAAATAAAATAAAATAAAATAAAATAAAATAAAATAAAATAAAAAAAAATAAAAGAAAAAAAATAAAAAAAAAATAAAAAAAAAAATAAAAAAAAAAAATAAAAAAAAATAAAAAAATAAAAAAATATATATATATATATTTCTATAGTTAAAATTTGTGCAATTCTTATTTTCATTCAATTCCTTGTTCCTATTGTGCAATTTAATTATATTCATATCAATAAATATTCTACCGAGAAAAAGACGTTGTCACGTAAAATCTTCGCCCGTAAAACCGACTTTACAGGCAACCAATTTTTTTTTTAACAACAGTATCAACATGAGAATCGAATTTAAGTTTGCTATCTACGACGACCCCTAAGTCTTTTATTTTATCAACTTTTGACAAAATCACACCATTGTGCGAGTATGCCGAAATAATTGGATTTATTTTCTTCGTATAGCTTATATGAAAACATTTATCAGCGTTTAGCATCATACCGTTATCGTCACACCGAAGCTTTATGTTATTCAGGTCAGTTTGAAGAAGTTGTGCATCAGATAGGTCCTTAATTGACCTGTATATTTTAAGATCGTCTGCAAAAAGCGAGGTATTACTGTGTTTTATATGTTTGCTAATATCATTTATAAAAATGAGAAAGAGGATCGGACCCAAGTGAGAGCCTTATGACGATATCATAGACGATAGATTTAAGTTCTAAAGCCTGTTGCGATAAATGTTCTAAAGTTTCCGCTGATGTCGATGCGAGTAAGCAGGGGCCCAAGTCTGCTAATTTACGAATGGCATAATTGAATCGCAATTGGATCGCATTGTAATTGTTTGACACATTTGGTATTCTCTTACTCATTTAAGAATGCCAAATGTGTCAAACATTTACAATGCGATCCAATTGCGATTCAATTATGCCATTCGTAAATTAGCAGACTTGGGCCCCAGGTCAACGCTATTTACACTGACCTTAGTAGCGCATTTGACAGGGTGAGTCATGCCATTTTAATGCTTAAATTAAAAAGCTATGGAATCAATGGGTTCTTACAGGATTGGTTTAAGTCTTACCTGGCAAAAAGACCGCAAGTTGTGGTTGTAGCTGGATATGAGTCAAGGGAGTATTTATGCTCAATCTGGGGTACCACATAAGGCTCTCACTTGGGTCCGATCCTCTTTCTCATTTTTATAAATGATATTAGCAAACATTTTTTTTTTTTCGGCGTGCGATCTTCCGAGTGAGCGGTCGTGTGCGGTTTACTTTTAATGTATTTAAATAAAGTTTTGATTTGAGTTGGAGCCCTGGACTTCGCCCTAATTTACGTCAAGACCTCTTGCGAAGCCCCCAGCGTTGTGAAGAAGAAACAAATATTTTTGAGGCGCGGCGGGGTTTGATCGCCGGACGTCTGGTGTAAGTAGTTAGCTCTTAACCATTCGACCACGGTCACTGGGCTCAGCGCGGTTGAAATTACCGATTACTATCTACGGCCGAGTCTACGCATTACTACGTCACATCTACGGAGCTACGATTACTACGACCTGCTACGGCAACATACATTGAGCACAAATACGTACGTAAACAAACAAACGGATCGGTCTGAGAGATGTCGCCGCCGCCGCCGCCGCCACCGCCTACTAACAAAACGACATGCAAAGCATGTAGAGGAGAGATACGGTCTCTTTATTATTTTGAGTGCAAGAATTGTTATGCACTTTACGACATAAAATGTCTAATGATTACTGAAAAGGTATTTGATTCCTTTACGCAGGAAGCTAAAGAAGAGTGGATCTGCCCAGAATGCTGTAGCGCTAAACCAAAATGTGGAAACGTTAATACACCATTGCGTGGGGGAAGCTTCAGTACAACTTACACTTCTGGTGACAATGCTTCTACTACGGCAAACCAGTCGGTACAATTTGTAAACATAAATCCAAGGAAGGCGAACACTTGCGATCCCTTACAAGATGACAGAACTGAAACCGATGTAAATAAGGATGACAGAATCACTTTGTCAAACTTATATATGGAAATTATGGCCATTAAAAGGCAGAATTAAACAATAATTCCGCTAAAAGAGGAAATACTTTCCTTGAAAAAAACTGTTTTACAACTTCAAGATACGATCAGGGAGCTGAGAACTGACTTATCTAGTAAATATCGGCAAAGTAATAGCGCGGATGTACAAGTTAAAGCTAACCCGGGAAAGTGTCTGAAATCAATTGTCTCCGTTGTGGACACGAGTGAAGTTTCCATGGCTGGCGGAAGCACTCTGAGGGAGACAATTGTGCCCCCACAATTGTCTCCTTTAGCGGGAGAAAAGATGAGGACAGTGCGTAATCCATATTTAATATCGTCCACTCCTGCAGCACCAGAGACACGACCAATCCGCCGAGGTAGAATAGTTAAGAAAACGCAGCAGCCAGACGCACCTGTAGACTCGCTTCCCACAACAAAAAACACCCAGCAAAATACTCATAATCCCGACGACGATGACGACAAAAGGGGAGAGTGGACCTTGGTCTCGAAAAAACAACCGCCCAGGACCTTGAGGAAACGCCCTATAGTGGTTGGAACTGGAGCAGAAGACGACCAAATAAGAACAGCAATGAGATTTAGGTACCTACAAGCTTGGTCGTTTAGACCAGAGACTACCGCTGAAGCAGTTAAAAAATATCTTCTAAAAATAGCGAACAACGAAAATATTTCAGTGGAGAGACGTGAGATCAAAACCGATAAGCATGCGGCGTTTGTTGTGGGAGTACCAGAGGAATTGTTTGCTGTATTTAATAGTCCCTCGGCGTGGCCCCCCGGAGTCAGGGTCACAGAATGGTTTCTTGCGCGCCCACGCTCGCAACGGCGGGCGCAGCTTCCAACAGGCGCCACACCAACATTACAGTGATCACAGTACACGTGAAATCTACATTTTGTACCAAAATGTGAGGGGTTTACGAACCAAAACAGGACAATTTCTATCCTTGACAGAATCTTCAGGAGCCGCTCTCATTGCCATTACTGAAACGGGGTGCAACCAATCGATTAGCAATGGCGAGCTAGTTCCATCGGGATATCAAATACTACGATGTGATAGGACAGACGGACGAAAGCAAGGTGGCACATTGTTGGTGGCTGCACACCGGTTTGATTTGCGGCAAGTACCTTTAGATATTGACATACACGGTTGTGAATTTGAACTTGTTTGTGCTACCGTTTACCTGCAAAGCCGATTTTTATTTGCATGTTCTGTAATTTATATACCTCCACGTACAAATGATGATCAATATATGCTAATGTTTAACTGCTTGGAGAAGTTGGTTGTTAAGTATAAAGGAAATATTATTATATTAGGAGATTTTAACCTGTATTCATGTAATAGTAATATTGTTTGCTATAATGAGTATTTTGTGTCCTTTTGCGAGCTGGTTCAGAGTAACTCGGTGTCTAATTGCTGTGGCAGACAACTAGATCTAGTACTCAGCGAGGGGGGGAGGTTTTTAATTAGTGTATCTGAGGCAGATGAGGTACTGTTACCGATAGATTCCTATCACCCCCCGCTCGCTATCTGTGTGAGACTTTTTAGAGCGGTGACTTCGCAGGCCCCTCACGAAACTGGCAATGACATTCGCGGTGCTCTAGGGACACAGCAGTGGAATTTTTACAAAGCCGATATTCGCGATCTCTATTTCCGTATAGAATGTATAGATTGGTCATACCTTTATACCATCAGTGATGCGGAGTTAGCTGTCAATTATTTTTATGACAACATCAATAATGTTTTAAATGACTCGGTACCTTTAAAGAAGCCCCAGTGTGAATATTCAAGAAACCGTTACCCCGAATGGTACACTAAAGATATAATACGTAATATTAAATTAAAATACATTCTGCACAAGCGTTACAAAATCACAAAGTTAAAAAGTGATTATGATACATTTTCTCGATGTCGCGCGCAAGTGAAGAAAGAGACTGAACTCGCTCATAACCGGTATCGTGACCGAGTGCAGAACAATTTGGAAAGAGACCCTAAATGTTTCTGGAACTATGTTAGGTCTAAGCAGGGAAACAGAGGTAGGTATAGATTAGTTAAGGGTGGTCGTGCATTATCAGAACAAGAATGTGCTAACGAGTTTGCACAATATTTCTACTCTGTATATGACACTGATAGTCCGATCTTAGACCCGGCACTGGCGGCTGCAAGCAAGCAGGGTGTGCCAACAGCGGCGCGAGTGCACATTGATAGCCTGACTGACGCAGAGATAATGCGTGCTTTGAAAACTTTGAAGCCCAAGTTTTCCGTAGGGCCGGACGGTTTGCCACCATTTATTTTCAAAGATTGCCGTGATGTTTTGTTTGCTCCACTTCGGCATATATTTAATAACTGTTTGAGCTCGAAATCTTTTCCAAAACATTGGAAGCTCACAAGGGTGGTACCTGTACCAAAGGGCGGAGGCGGCGCTTCCAGTGGCGATTACCGACCCGTGGCTATCCTATGTACGCCTGCAAAGGTCTTTGAAAGTGCAATACATCAGTCTTTGTACGTGCAGGTCAGTCCGCAACTGTCGGACGCGCAGCATGGATTCCGTCCTGCTCGGAGTACTACGGGTAACCTTCTACACATGATGACGCAATTGATACCTGCTGTGGATGCTGGTGACCAGGTGGACGTGGCGTATTTTGACTTCACGAAAGCCTTCGATACGGTTAATAATGATATACTGCTTCAGAAGTTGGCACGTATGGGATGTACACCCCACACACTGACGTTCGTTGCTGACTACATGAAAGATAGAAGCCAGTATGTCGACTGTGGGGGTTACAAGTCGGAGCCATACCCCACGCGTTCGGGTGTCAGTCAGGGCAGTAACTTGGGTCCTCTCGAATTTTTAATCATGATTAATGATTTGCCTGACGTTGTTAATTATTCAACTTGCTTGCTGTTTGCAGACGACCTAAAATTACTGCTTAATATTAGGAATGGCTCCGATTGTAGCCGGATGCAGAGTGACATAAATCAGGTAGTTAAGTGGAGTGAAGGAAACCTCCTGAAATTTAATGTATCGAAGTGCTCTGTTATCTCCTTTAGTCGAGCTCGTATGCCACTACACCACCAGTACACAGTAGACGGTGCTTCCATTCAACGTGTCTCAGAGGTTAAGGACCTTGGCGTTCAATTCAGGGTGGACCTGACATTTAGAGATAATGTTGTCAGTGTATGCAAAAGAGCTTACCGAAGTTTAGGCTTTACACTACGACAGGCGCATGAATTCACTAACGTAAGGGCATTGCGTGCACTGTATGACGCTAATGTCAGGACACACTTGGAATACAATGCTATGGTGTGGGCTCCGCATGAGGCCAAATATAAAAGTATGTTGGAGAAAATACAAAATAAATTTACACGCTTTCTCTATCTAAAGCTCTACGGGGTATATCCTTTTTACCCATTGATGTATCCGACTCTTTTTGTTCTCGGTATGGTAGGGTACAATCAGCTAGAAGTTAGGAGGGATCTTGCTCTTGCGACCTACATTTTGAAATTATTGCGTGGTCAGTTGTATAACGCGGATATCCTTAAGACAATAGAGTTCTGTGTCCCTGACTTGTACGTAATGCGCAAGCGACGGCCCAGGTTGTTCCGCGTGCCCACTGCACGCAGAGGATTAATGCAGAGGGCGCCGCTAACACGCACCCTGCACACACTTAACAGTGTTGCAGAAAGGATTGATCTTTTTGTCTGCCACATGCCTGAATTTACTAGAGTTACATTATCTTTATTGTGCTCTATGTAATAATTACACATAATACAATCACTTTTTTATTAATTATGCTCTAAGTACGATAAATTGTAATATTTTATGTTTTTGTTATCTAATAGGTAATATTGAATCTTTAATTGTAATAAGTATTATTGAATCTTTCGCTAAATGCAGATGGTTTTTAAGCTGTATGTTTATATTATAAGTAAAGTTCAATGCATTTTATAATTTTCTACTTTGCTATCGATTTGGGAATTACTGTAATGATAGTATTAAGTTGAGTTAAATAAATAAATAAATAAATATAAAACACAGTAACACCTCGCTTTTTGCAGACGATCTTAAAATATACAGTAGCCTAATTCACGTAACAAAACTTCAACGACATGCAAGCGAATTGATCGCTGAAGTCACTTTTCGTATTCACGTATCAATCGCACGATTTTGTTTAAGTCGGTTTTGTTTAAGCGTATTCACGTGCATTAATCGAAGTTCGATCGTTGCCTCCGCGGTATTCACCTATTATTTTGACGTTTAGTTTTATCGGATTTCAGCGATTACAAGTCAAATTAGACAATTTCCAAGTCGTTGGAAAAAAATAATAAACATTTTTGCATGTTTTGTTACCAAAAAGTATTAGAATTGATTTGGTAGAACTGTAATGGCAACATTAAATTTAAATAGTTGACAAATCGCTGAGTTGCATTCCTATCGAGTAATCGTTCTAGCGAAATGACAGGTGAATACGGATTTGTGACTGTTTTTCAATAGGACGACTTCTAAACGTAAACGACATTTCGACTATTATGAAATACGTGAATAAGGCCACAGGTGAATTAAGGACCTATCGGATGCACAACTTCTTCAAACTGACCTGAATAACATAAAGCTTCGGTGTGACGATAACGGTATGATGCTAAACGCTGATAAATGTTTTCATATAAGCTATACGAAGAAAATAAATCCAATTATTTCGGCATACTCGCACAATGGTGTGATTTTGTCAAAAGTTGATAAAATAAAAGACTTAGGGGTCGTCGTAGATAGCAAACTTAAATTCGATTCTCATGTTGATACTGTTGTTAAAAAGCTGCTCAAATGCTGGGCTTCTTTAAACGCAATTTACAGGGCATTCAAACAGCAACAGACAAAAATCATTCTTTATAACAGTCTTGTTCGCAGCATATTAGAGTTCGCGTCTGTTGCTTGGAACCTCAGAACAATATTATTGTTCTGAGCTTGGAACCCGGAGTATGCTAATTTGTCACAAAGAATTGAAAACACTCAGAGAGCCTTTACGAGACACCTTGCTTTTATGTCATCCGGAATTTATCATAAGGTTCCATATACTCTCAAAAATCGTTCAGATTTATTGTTTCTTCATAAAATTCTCAATAATAAGATAACATGCCCTGACCTGCTATCTGCGATCAAACTAACTGTTCCTCGCAGATTACCTCCTAAACCAATCACAAAAACCTTCAGCTTGCCATCGCACAGAGACAGAACCAAACTTGGCCTCCATTACCCCTTGGCTAGGATCTGTAATACTTATAATAATTTTAATTCAAAATCACCTGACTACTTGGATGTTTTCAGTTTTAGTAAGAAAGTATGAAGACTGAAATTATTGTTCCATTTGAAACTTTATTAGTTATTATTAAGATTTTATCTTAAATAAAGCTTTTTTTTATTTTTAGTGTTTGTATTTTAAAATTAATTTCTTGTTATATTTAGGCATGACCACTATGCCCTTACCCCCATGACCGCTTTAGGCGGCCAACACGGTTTTTTGACTAGTTTTCGTAATTTACAAATTAAAATAAACCGTTTAAGTTTTTGCAAAATGTGCCTACACGCTTAGAATAATAACATATAGAAGGTAAGTCCGCGCGCCCATTTTGAAGCACTTTTTTTGGAGCCAGATATGGCTCCAAACGCCGAGTTTTCAATGTACACTACGAAGTTACAAGCGTACGTGTGCGTGTCGCCGAGCGCAAGCAAGTAATCGTCACGAAAGTGTGAATCGGTTTAGTGCTTCACTTTTGACAGAGCACTTGTATGAAGACTATCTATCTATACGTTATTATTCTAAGCCTACACGTTATGAAAGCTTATTAAATTCCCTTTCTTTTGATATAAAAAACATTTTTTAATTTGATTCTATAGTGGTATTTTTTTAAAGTCAAAGTTAAGGTGGCCGCTCTGACCTGACTTCCCCTACGCACCTGCGCTGGTTCTCGAAAATGGTCATGCAACGCTCGGGATGGCTCTATCGTCCATCACGGATAGGACTATCTATTGTCGCTAATAAGCCTGATATCGTGGTGATCGACCGATCTCAGCGCTATATTATTATATTGAAAATAACACGAGTTGATCGAATCGATCGAAATCGTCTACAAATATACGGAAAGTAATAACAAAAACGTGAATGTCTTTAGTCCGTTATTCGCCTTTTACGACACCCATGGGAAGAGTGGGGTTTGTAGTATTATTTAGACGAGCCTATCGCCGCTCTATGCTGTTGGATATACGAGGGCGGTTTGATAAGTCCATGACTTTGGAAAGAAGAAACACTCTTTTTACATATATATTTTTTTATTTTTTTACATAATCTCCTTTCAACTCTACGCACTTAGTCCAGCGATGTTCCAAGCTCTTCAACCCATCAAAAAATATTTTTTGTGAAATCCTGAAAAATAGGCCTCAGTTTCGGCTACCACCTCTTCGTTTGACGAAAAGAGGAAAAAGTCACAGGGGGCTAACTCTGGCGAATACGGACGGTGTGGCAATAATTCGTATCCTAATTCGACAATTTTAGATGTCGAGATTGCAGACGAATGGGCCGGCGCATTATCCTGATGAAATAGAATTACTTTCTATGCTAGATGCGGTCGTTTCTTGTGGTGAAACCACTTACCTTTTCCACTTCCCAGGTACCTTTTTATTTCATGTAATCATCTCATATTTTAACATTCGCTTCTGCAACGATACAATGTTTTAGTAACTACACACATCGCAATTCCTTTATCTAAACACATTTACTTACGTGATCTAAATAACGAAACTGCGGACACTATTTTTCGACACTTTTACGTATCCCACAAGTTTCGGATAACTTCGATAATCTTATTATGCGTTTTTCCTTGTAATATTTACATTTATCTCACCTTAATTGTTTTCTATTTACTAAATATTGTGTTTTAGTTACGTTTTGACGTATCTGACAACTTATTTTTGCTTCGTTGCTATGCAACTTATCAACATAATTCAATCAAAACTTTTTGACTTTCTTATTTTTACATTTGGCCATCTAGATTTCAGCGTTTTAAAAATATTATTTTGAAATTTTTTCACCTTCGCCAGCCTGCGCCTGCTGGCGCCTGCTGTCTGCGCCTGCCTGCGCCTGCCTGCGCCTACCGGCGCTTGCCTGCCGGCGCCTGCCTTTCGGCGCCTGCCTGTCGACGCCTGCCTGCCTTCGCCTACCGGCGCCTGCCTACCGGCGCCTGCCTGCCTTCGCTTGCCTGCGCCCTTCGGCGTCTGCCAAGTTCAGCGCTTGCCTCCACACCTTCGCCTGCCTCCACGTCAGCTGCACTTACCCCTTCACTTTTATATTTTCAACCTTCATCTTAACCATCATCACCTACCATACTCACCATCCTCACTCACTTCTTTTTTTTTAACTTTTAGTTTGTAATTTTATTTTTGTATTATAAATATTTGTTAAATTCTTATCATCTATTCTTTTTAAATGTCGCTTCACGACATTCTTAACACGTTCGCTGACGTTAAGAAGTTGTCCTGTCGCCATAATAGGGCACTAGAATTTTCCATACTAAACGATTACCCGTCGACAGACGTACTAAGACATGTTAATATTTAAATTTTGTCTTATACGACACTTCGTCCAGAGACGTCAACCTCCAACGACGTAGTGTCATATTAGAGAGCTAGTTACTAGTCTGATATGACACTACGTCCAGAGACGTCAACGTCCAACGACGTAGTGGCATATTGAAGAGATAGTTATTTATCTAATATGGCACTACGTCCAGAGACGTCAACGTTCAACGACGTAGTGTCATATTAGAGCGCTAGTTACAATTCTGATATGACACTACGTTCAGAGACGTCAACGTCCAACGACGTAGTGGCATATTAAAGAGATAGTTACTTATCTTATATGGCACTACGTCTAGAGATGTCAACGTTCAACAACGTAGTGTCACATTGAATAGTAAATTGATAGCCTCGTACGACACCACGTCCAGGACCGTAATATCTAATGACGTAGTGTCACGTTTTACACATTTTTGCCTGCCCAAACAGGACACTACGTCGAGCCACGTTAGAGTTATATATGTAAGGGAGTAGAATAAAACACATTTCTAAAGTAATCACAGCTATATTTTAAATTTCAGTCTGCATCATACAGCGAAAGATATACGTAAAAACAAATCAACAAAAAGTAATCTCTTAAAAAGGAACAAAACCTTATGTTTTAACTATCACAATAAACTCCTATCTAATAAAATATTAAAATTTTAGTCTGAATGATACAGCGATAGACATACGAAAAAAAATCAACATACAAATAATCTCGAAAACCTTATGGTATTCACCATCACAATAAACGCCACGCCATTGACTTGTATTTCCACATTATAAAAAAATCAATATTCAATGGTATAGGTATGTACCTACCTACTATACCTATGTAGGTATTATATTATATAAACGAGGTATTTGAAATCACAAGCTACAATCGATTAATACTCAATTCAAGTTTATATACCAGACTGTAAAGTAATTTTTAAAAAGAAAAATAAATCAAATTCAAGACTCTTGCTCTGTCTGTTCCTGAAGTAGATGGTAATCTCGGAAACATTCAGGACATAATGGGGGAAGATTCGGGCAACCAATACATCTGTAGCTAGTTTCAACTCTCTTTTTATTTTTGGAACACATTTCCTAAAAACTTTGTCATCTCTTCAGCGGTACTCAGGCGAAAAGATTGAGATCAAGAATATCGAGTGGACCTTCCACACCTTCCACATTCCTTATTTGAATTACACAAAGCTGTACCATAATTGTTAGTACACTGAACTAGATAATCTATTAGCTCTTTAGGGAAAACATGATTGAAAATCTCCTCAACGCTAGTTTGAGAGTTAACCTCAAATTGAGGGCCATGTGAATTGACATCAAAGTCAAAAACAGGAATGTCTTCTGTGGTGTTTGACCACGGCTGGTATTCTGGTTCAGGAGATCTTGGTCGGTTCTGCACTGGTGCTGAATCTGCATCATTAGAATTATTGTCCTGAGGCGCGACTAGGGATGGTGAACCATCTCTTGATTCTGTTATTAGTGGTTTGATCAGTGCGGTAGGTCTGTCGTCCTGTCCAAAATCGGAGTGTGAGCTTACATTTGTAATATCGGACTTACTGGAATCCGATGAAGCAACAGGGCCTCCAGAGGTGCGTCGTCGAGATCTTACTGAAAATATTTCTTCTGAGGAAGTAGAAGCGTCTGCATCGGCTGTCTGTTGTGGCTCATAGTTTTCGTCAGAGCCATAATCACCGTCTTCGTCCTTGTACGGGTCCTGGTCCTGTTCGTCTTCCGAGTTTGAAGACATATCGTCGAAGAGGTTTTTCTGACGTTTCTTAGGATTATTGGCTGACATCTGAAATTAAAAAGTGAATTATTTACAAAATGTAAAGCTTGTAGGTAATTTTGCATTAATTATGCAGAGGTAGGTACCTACAGCTCTTTTGTTTAGTTTCAATAGATACAGACGGCCTTAGAACTAAGAATCAGAATACTTAATCACTAATTCGTGTTAAAAACTCTTCCAAATGGTCAACATCCAGTCATAAACTAATAGCAAACATTTAACGATACTGATATGTCTTAAAAAATGAAAGTTTTATACAATATCAATCCTTCTCAAAATCCCAGTGCCACCACCTCTCACCACATTTGCTAAAAGACACAGCGACTTCCTTTACCCATTTATTTATAACAAGGCAGTAAGTAAATGTGACTTTAAATGTAGCCACCCAACTACTGCTAAATCTATATTAAGTAACTGGCTAATTTCTCTAAGCTATAACGAAACAGAATTGTTACTGACAAATCCTCGATAATATAGAGCCTTTAGCAGTGTTAATATCACTTTCCTGGACTGACACTGATCCCAAGTAAGGAATTTCTTACGCAGGGCTAAAGTAAGTTGTGGTATTCTGAGGTGGGTGTTATCGGGCCAGCCTTCAGTGTTTGCGTCGTATAAACGTATAATTTATAATTTGTGGGTACCTATTAAGTGATTTTACTAGTATGTTTACAATCACATATTTTAGTGTACACTTAGCAATAGATAAACATATTTAGCACCAAATGTAAGTCCCCATAGACAGGATTACCTAGTTTGGGGACTACTAGTAATAAGTAATGTAAGTACGTAACTCTTTTATTTAATATCGAATGATTGAATTGTTTTAAACAAAAAATACATTTTGATAACAGAAAAACGTAACAAAAGCACCGTGGTTCCCAATTTATGCACCTAATTATTCCTCATACATTACGTGAACTCATTATATATCTCAAAATAAGTAAAAATAAAATTTACTTACGATTTTAGCGACGTACGCGCGTAGATGTTTCCAAAATGGCACTGGCCGCACTGAATGTTTGAGAAGACAGGCGCGCGATCACGCCGGTCGACGTAGTTTCGATGCACGAGAGTTTATGTGTGGGGGTGAAAGAGCGAGACAGCGATATATAAAACTACCCATAAAACACGTAATACGACAGTAAAAAATACAAGAGTGCTCACAAGATGACAGTAGATACTGCTCTTCCTAACAATTACAAACAAAAGTATCGTCTGTCGACGTAGTGTCCAAACAAATAAAATAAAGTTTCCCGCCCGTCGACGTACTGTCACAACGCATCATTTGAGCTTCCCGCCTTTGGACGTACTGTCAGCGCACGTGTTAATCAACTTTTTATTGAATCTATCAATGCAGCATAGTAAGCTCTGGTTATTGTCTTGCCTTTATCCAAAAAATCGATGTAAATAACCCCTTGGCTGTCCCAAAAGACTGTGGCCATCACTTTACCAGCCGAGCAAAAAGTTTTTGCCTTCTTTGGGGCGCGTTTTCCAGTACAAGTCCATTGCTTCGACTGTTGCTTAACTCTGATGTATAATGATGGACCCACGTTTCGTCAACTGTTATGTACCGACGCATAAACTCACTCGGATTGCGATTATACATGGCTAGGCATTCCTCAGAAGCTGTTACACGATTTCGTTTCTGGTCGACTGTTAGTAAACGCGGCACCCATCTTGCAGAAAGCTTTTTCATGCCCAGAATATCATGCAAAATATAACAAACTCTTTCAGTCGAGATGTGCACAGCATCACTTATTTCGCGTATCTTCACTCGACGGTCTGCCAAAACAATATCATGTATTTTATTAACCATGCCCTCCGTAGTGGCCTCAATCGGCCTTCCTGGGCGCTCCGCGTCATTAGTGGTAGTACGTCCACAACAAAATTCAGTGAATCACTTAAGTACCATCCCATGAGGGGGCGCAGAATCACCATAATACTACTAATTTGTCTTCGGTCTGCTTAATAGTTTTACCACGTAAAAAATAGTGTTTAATTAGCACTTGAAACTCGCTTTTCTCTTTTCAAAGAATACCTACTTAGAAGTCGCCTAACTTTTTTGTTTCTTAAAAAGCTTGTTTTCACGCCAAAAAGAACGGCATGCGCGTCGTAGTGAGCTTAGATCAAGTTATTGTTCTGAGGTAGTGAGTTTCCAAATATGAGACAAAAAAAATATTAAAAAAGTTTATATTCAACCCTAAAGTCATTGAGTTGCCAAACTGCCCTCATATGTGTGGTCTTTATTTAGTCAGTTAGCCGCCTTTTACGACACCCAAGGGAAGAGAGGGGTTGTTATGGTAGTATTATTTTGATAAGCCCATCGCCGCTCTATTCTGTTGGATGTATGTGCAGTTTTTAGTTCATTAGTTGCCTTTTACGACACCGAAGGAAAGAGAGGGATTGGTAGTATTATTTTATTGAGCCCATCGCCGCTATATGCTGTTCTATGTATGTGCAGTCTTTAGTCCGTTAGTCGCCTATTACGACACCGAAGGGAAGAGAGGGGTTGGTGGTATAATTTTGGTGAGCCCATCGCCGCTCTATGCTGTTGGATGTATGTGCAGTCTTTAGTCCGTTAGTCGCCTTTTACGACACCCAAGGAAAGAGAGGGGTTGGTAGTATTATTTTGATGAGCCCATCGCCGCTCTATGCTGTTGGTTGTATGTGCAGTCTTTAGTCCATTAGTCACCTTTTACGACACCGAACGAAAGAGAGGGATTGGTAGTATTATTTTATTGAGCCCATCGCCGCTATATGCTGTTCTATGTATGTGCAGTCTTTAGTCGGCTTTTACGACACCGAGGACAAGAGAGAGGTTGGTAGTAATTTCTTGATGAGTCCATCGCCGCTCTATGCTGTTGGTTGTATGTGCAGCAGTGTTTAGTCCGTTAGTCGCTTTTTACGAAACCGAAGAGAAGAAAGGGGTTGGTTGGTAGTATTATTTTGGTGAGCCCATCGCCGCTCTATGCTGTTGGATGTATGTGCAGTCTTTAGTCCGTTAGCCGCCTTTTACGACACCGAAAAGAAGAGAGGGGGATGGTAGTATTATTTTGATGGGCCCATCGCCGCTCTATGCTGTTGGTTGAATGTGCAGTGTTTAGTCCGTTTCTCGCCTTTTACGACACCCAAGGGAAGGGAGGGGTTGGTAGTATTATTTTGGTGAGCCCATCGCCGCTCTATGCTGTTGGTTGTATGTGCAATGTTTAGTCCGTTAGTCGCCTTTTACGACTCCGAAGAGAAGAAAGGGGTTGGTAGTGTTATTTTGGTGAGCCCATCGCCGCTCTATGCTGTTGGATGTATGTGCAGTCTTTAGTCCGTTAGTCGCCTTTTACGACACTGAAGAGAAGAGTGGGGTCGGTAGTATTATTTTGATGAGCCCATCGCCGCTCTATGCTGTTGGTTGTATGTGCAGTATTTAGTCCCTTAGTCGCCTTTTACGACTTCGAAGGATACAGATGGATTGGTAGTATTATTTTGATGAGCCCATCGCCGCTCTATGCTGTTCGATGTATGTGCAGTCTTTAGTCCGTTAGTCACCTTTTACAACACCCAAGGGAAGAAAGGGGTTGATGGTATTATTTTTGTGAGCCCATCGCCGCTCTATGCTGTAGGATGTATGTACAGTCTTTGATCCGTTAGTAACCTTTTACGACACCCACGGGAAGAGATGTGTTGTTAGTATTATAAAAATATAATAAATTTAAATTGAAAAACTATTCTCCCTAGGGCGGAAAAGTACTAACTTCCTCCAGCTTCTCAGGCAACTTCAGACCTACTTTCCGTGAATGAGGAATGAATAGTAGATTGTTATACAAGGGTCTAAAATGACCCATTAAATACGAGTTTTCGATTATTCATATAGTTTTCAATCATTAGCAGTTTCCAATCCAATACAATATGAATTGGTTTATTTTTTTTAAATTAACCCGTTAGTTGCTTTTACGACACCTAAGGGAAGAGAGGGGTTGGTTGTATTATTTTTATGAGTCCATCGCCGCTCTATGCTGTAGGATGTATGTGCAGTCTTTAGTCCGTTAGTCGCCTTTTACGACACCCAAGGGAAGAGATGGAAAGACTGCACATACTATCCAACAGCATGGAGCGGCGATGGGCTCATCAAAATAATACTACCAACCCCTCTCTTCCCTTGAGTGTCGTAAAAGTGACTAACAGGCTAAAGGCTCACCACCTAAGCACATTGGACTGTATGGGCGTGGTCTGTGTTGTCCATAGATTCAAATGATTACTAATTTTGCCCTAAACTTTGAATAAATATCCCACAAAAGTTGTTGATTTATGTGTTTATTCATAAATTATTCCTTTTTCCCCTAAAGCAAGAAAAGCTATATGATTGCTGAAGGATGTCTGAAGTTTTGTATTATTTTCTATTATTTATGTTGTATCTAATATTAATGTGAAATAATAGTGGATTATTTACTGTTAAGTGTTCGTGAACGTGCATGAGTGTTAGCAAATAAAGCAAAACAGTGCAACATCACTTTTTCAAATTCTCTCAAGAAGTCCGTGTGAGAACTAAATAAAGTCTCACAGCTTTATTGAGTCTCGAGGGGTTTGGGGGAAAATCATTTACCATTAAATGTTCATTTTCACTCATTATCATCAACTTAATGTATGTAAAGAAAATAATAATAAATTACTGTATTGTTATGTTACTTGACACTGGCTAAATGTGCTGATAGCACGAAGCCATTATTTAAGAGAAAAAAAAAGATACAATGACGGTCTTTTTGAGCAAGAGGAGTGAACTATTTTAAAAGTTAAAAGCCTTTTTAAAAAACAAGCTTTTATTTAAATGCGCTAAAAAGAAAAAATAACACTTTAAAACTTTAACTATCAACTTATAACGTCATTACCTACACAATTTATATGATATAAAAGGTTGGGCGAGATTTAAGTAAATACTTACTTGTATTTTCTTAGATTGAACATTTTAATAGTTAAAATCAATCACATCAAGTTACATATTTAATTTACTTGTGTTTACACATACTTATAGTAAATCTCACGACAACCTTTTTAATCATATAAATTGTGTAATGACGTTATAAGTTTATAGTTACGTATAAGTTATTTTTTTCTTTTTAGCGCATTTAAATAAAAGCTTGTTATTAAAAAGGCTTTTAACTTTTAATTTATTTTTTACTTTTTAGTTATCCCTGGACACGTTTATCAGCTTTTCATCGCACTGAATACAAATATTTATGTAAACAAAATTCACGTCCACTAAACCACCACTACTCACCACCCATCAAAAACAGTCTACCCATTAAGACGAATCAAACTCGACGCGGTTGTGTCGCTTAATTACTGAGTTCCTATGGCCACCTTCCAGCTCCGTCATCAGACCCTGGTTACCATCTCGCACCAAAGTACTCGTCAAGACGAATCAAACGAGCCCATACTTGATGGGGTTGCGTCGTTTCTTTACTGAATTTCTAGGACCACCTTCCAGCTCCAACATTAGATCATACTCTGGTAACCATCTAAAAACAACGCACTCATCAAGACGAATGAAACGAGCCGAAAATCGATGGGGTTGCGTCGTTTCATTCCAGAGTTCCTATGACCACATTTCAGCTCCATCATCAGACCCTGGTTACCATTGAAAGAGAAACTACTCGTCAAGACGATTCAAACGAGCCCAAACTCGACGAGGTTGTGTTGTTTCATTGCAAAGTTCCTTGGCCACCATCCAGCTCCATCATCAGATCAGCAGCATGTCATCAAAATATTGCATTGTCACGCGATTTACACATGTATGCAAAATTTCAGCTCATCGGTAATCGGGAAGTGGATTAAAATTGAGTTGCAAAATTCCACCTCAACAAGACATACCTACATACATTGCAAGCTAAATAAAAGCTTGTAATAGTACATTATGATATAAGTGCGGTAAGTTGAAAATTACAGCAGAGGCGATATAGCTGCCCGAGCCGTAGGCGAGGGCTATCAAAGCGCACGTATGTCATACGACGTTTTATAACATATTTGCGAGGAAAACACATTTTCTGAAAAAGACTGCGTGTTTTTGTTGCTTTTCTAGTGTACAACTTTTGGTAAGCCAACATGTATTTTTTCTTTGGACTTAGATGGTAATAGGCTGTCAATAACATTTTGTGCTTCACTTATTTTTTCCGGTGGTGTAGACTGTAAGTTTAGTTCTTCATTACTAAAACTAGGCATATTTATTTTTAAACTTTCAAAGTAAATTTTGAACAAGAAGCCGCTGTTTGATAGGTTTGTGAAAGGAAAGTCTTTCCATCCAATCCCTTGGGTGTCGTAAATGGCGACTAACGGACTAAAGACTGCACATACATCCTACAGCATAAAGGGGCGATGGGATCATCAAAATAATACTACCAACCACTTTCTTCCCTTGGGTGTCGTAAAAGGCGACTAACGGACTAAAGACTGCACATACATCCAACAGCATAAAGCGGCAATGGGCTCATCAAAATAATACTACCAACCCCTTTCTTTCCTTGGGTGTCGTAAAAGGCGACTAACGGACTAAAGACTGCACATACATCCAACAGCATGGAGCGGCGATGGGCTCATCAAAATAATACTACCACCCCTTTCTTTCCTTGGGTGTCGTAAAAGGTGACTAACGGACTAAAGACTGCACATACATCCTACAGCATAGAGCGGCGATGGGCTCATTAAAATAATAATACCAACCCCTTTCTTTCCTTGGGTGTCGTAAAAGGTGACTAACGGACTAAAGACTGCACATACATCCAACAGCATAGAGCGGCGATGGGCTCATCAAAATAATACTACACACCCCTCTCTTCTCTTCGGTGTCGTATCAGGCGACTTACGGACTAAAGACTGCACATATATTTAACAGCATAGAGCGGCGATGGACTCTTCAAAATAATAATACAAAACCTCTCTCTTCCCTTGGATGTCGTAAAAGCGACTAACGGGCTAAAGGCTCACCATCTAAGCCTCGGACCAAATATTATTTGGTCCGAGATCTAAGCGACTGTGCAGCTGTTTCTTGCTGAAGCGTGGACTGTGTGGGCGTGGTCTGTGCTGTCCATAGATTCAAATTATTACTACTTTTACCATAAACTTTAAATAAATATCTCAAAAAGTTGTTGATTTATGGATTTATGTAAACAGTAATATCTCGGACCAAATATTTAGTCCGAGAGTAATATAGTGCGACATAAAAGAGTAGAAATTAAATAATCCAGAACTTAATTCACTCATTTTTTGGCAACATTGATTATCTGTCACTAATGTCAAGTGGTTGTTCAACTCTGTCCGTGGTTACGATATAAATTATTGTTTTAGTGATATTTCTACATTCCTGGATTTAAAACACTGATAACATGATTATGACCATCCGTGGCAGTTCTCGTAACATAATATATAAGGTTTTTTTTGCGAAGTTTGGCAGAATTTCAATACGGAACTTTGTTACGTAATCTGGAGGATATTTACCAACGTACAGCATATTATACTGGTAAGTAAGTTATAAAAGATGTTGAAAGTATAATTATCTAAAATATGCCTATGCGCAATCGGCTAAATTCCGTGAAACAATCAGTATTTTTAAATATTTTTAAAAGTTTTGGGGTTATGATATTACAAACAAAAATGTTGGTTATTATCTCGGACCAAATATTACATGGACAGAGTCTTACGACGTTGCCGCTTTTACATACGTGTATCAAAGTAAAGTATTTGTATCTCTGTCTGTATGACTGTAGTGTGATATGAGTAAAAGAGATAGTTAATGTACGTTTGGCAACGACGCACTGTCGGTGTGAGACGTGTCATTTCATGACCGACTACTAGGTCAAAACATTGCTGGATTGTGCGAAATAATAGTGAAATATTAAGAAATCTTAGTGTTTGTGTTATTTGTGTGATATACAATTGACATAATGTCTTGTTCTGCTGTTTATTGTTCGTCAAGAAAAACAAAAGGAGGTGTGAGGGACCAGGAATTATCATTTCATACGTTAGTGATTTCTCATAATATGTATGCTTTACTATGAGTTTTTTAATAATTAAAACGGCAAAGCATTAATTTTTGCTAATTCTAAATCATACTATATCGTACACTATTCATAAGAATCAGGTTTTAAACCTTAATTAAATGTAATTAAAAGGCTTTGTTTTTGGCATAATGATTAGTGATGTACGTATTTGTGTATCGAAGCTTTATCGATATTACTAATATTCTTTTTATTATTCTTTTTTTAGGTTTCCAAAATGCCCGGAAATAAGACGTGAATGGGTTAAAGCTATTAGACGTGATAACTGAGAGCCTACAAAATATTCAAGGCTCTGTTTCAAACATTTTGAAAAATCTTTTTTTACAGTAAAAATTTTAGCCTTAGTTCAAAATTGAATCTTAATAATATGGGCGGGAATATGAATAGTAAAAAGTATTGCTCTTCACTTTACTACACAAATTATTATTTTTTATTTGTTTGTTATAATAGAAGGAGGCAAACGAGCAGGCGGGTCACCTGATAGACACCCGCAACACCAGATGGATCGCAGATGCGTTGCCGGCATTTAAGGAAGAAATAGGAATTGTGAGCGGGGGGGGGGGGGGAGGCCTCCGGAACCCTCACTGCCCGAACGAAACACAACATCACCAAGGGCTATTATTTCACGCCGGATATTAGGGTGTTACCAGACCAATCGATCGATCGATGGTAGAATGGATTAGTCGACGTCGATCGATGTCGATCGACAATCGACCGGTAAAATGGATTGGGTGTTAAATCGAGCTGTTTGATTAGACGCACTGGCCGCTTTACTTTTCTGAGTGGTAGAGCCACGCTGCGTTGCAGCACGCATTGGGCCGGCTCGCCCGGCGTAATACCACCCTCTCTAATATTCGGCGTGAAATAATGGCACTTGGTGCTGTTGTGTTTCGTCCGACTAGTGAGGGTTCCGGAGGCCCCTTCCCCCCCCTCCTCCCAATTCCTATTCTTTCCTTAAACCTATTCCTCCCCTAAAGGCCGGCAACGCGTCTGCGATTCCTCTGGTTTTGCGGGTGGGTGTCCATGGGCGGCGGTGATTACTCTCCATCAGGTGACCCGCCTGCTCGTTTGCCTCCCTCTTTTATAAAAAAAATAAATATATTTCGTGCCCATGGATAATAATCGTAATATTCGATTATGTTTATGTTGATAATAAAGAGTGATGATAATATGAACGTTTAAATACTAAATGATATTCCCCCAAACACCTTGGAAGCACTTTAGATTAAGCAACACCGCAAAAGGGGGGAAGGGGAGGGGGAGGGGGAGCCAAAGTGCGAAAATGCATAGTTTTCAAGATATTTTTATTTTGAGGTTATTTTAGGTTATTTTTAGGAAAAAAAACAAATATTCTACTAAGTTACCATTACCGTACCCCCTCCATCCCCCTCCTCTCTACCTCCCTCGAAACTACTAACCTCGAAATTCATGACAATTGCTACGCAAAAAAAAAACAAAAACATAAACCGCTGCTTAAAATGTCATTTGGATAAAATAAGCGATCGTTGGCTTTAAAAAACGGCCGCATCCAGATTCTTCTGCGTTTGCGTCTCCGTAATAATAGTACGAGCAACATCGTACTGGCCAAGAACAACGAGTCCTTTTCTGAATACATTTCGCTGATGGAATTTAGCCAGGGTTAATCGATCAACGTCGACCGACCGTCGATCGATGGGTTAGACGAACGGTATCCGTCGATTGATTAAAGCTACCACACCTATCGATCAACGTCGACCGACCGTCGTCGATCGATTGGTTAGTCAAACGGTAGGTATCCGTCGATCGATTAAAGCTACCAGACCAGTCGATCAACTTCGATCGACGTTGATCGATGCCGTCGATCGACGATCGATCGATTGGTCGGGAAACACCCTTAGTGAGAGGTTGGTATTTACGCCGGGCGAGCCGGCCCAGCGTGCCCGGCGTGCTGCAACGCAGCGTGGCTCTACCACTCAGTCAGTGTCACTCATTTAGCACCACCCAAGGGTCACGTGTAGGGTCTAAACGGTAAACCTACGGACGTGAGTAACTTTAACCCCCAATTATAATAACGAACTAGGTACACACCACATTAAAGTGATTATATCGATATACTAGTCACATCTTTAGTCACGCACACATGTACAGATAGAAAGCTGCACACTAACAAAATACGGACATGCTAAAAATCCAAAGACTCTGTCCATTGTGATATTTGGTCCGAGGTTATTATAGTTCGACACGAGAATCTTGAACTTTTGAATTTATTGGGACATTTTATCAAGTGTTAAGGGGTAGAATGTGGTAAGTATAGTAAATTATGTGGGTTGGCTTTTGAATCGAGTCGCCTGAATTTGAAGAAACTAACACTGTGGGGGGGGGGGGGGGGTCTTAGGGGTTCTTAAATAAAGGTTTATGAACATTTTAGCTGCCGCTGTTGCGTTAAAATATTTAAAAAACCACTTGAAAGTTTTGCCAAAATCGGCTATAATCACGAAAAATTACACGTTTTTAGGTAATACAATACCATATTAACAGAACCGAAGTGTGGGGACGGGGGGGCGCAGCCTCCTTACGAGGGGGGCTCGGGGGGCGAAGGCCCCCGCCATGAAAAAAGTCTAAAGAGTTAATTAGGTTAGGTTAGTAAGTATGTTGACCAAAACGCGCGAGCCGAGCGAGCGAGCGAAGCGAGCGTGCCGCGGGAGCGGCCGGCGAAGCGCCAGAAATGAGGTTTTTGTAAAGGAGAATGGCCAAAAAAAACCCAGGCCCGGCGCAAAAGAAATGTATCTCAGTTTTTAGATTAAAATGAATATAGTCATTTTCAGTTGTCATAATTGCCGAATTCAGTGGCTAACATGTTTACCCTTATTTAACTAAACTAGCTGTCAAGCGACGCGAGGAAATATGAGCTTAAATGCTTTGACACAACGGAGCGTTTCAAGTGCACAGCGGGCGATGACGTCAGCCGGTGCGGTGTGAGAATACCTTAGGGTTGACCCAATGAAATAAAATACTAAAATAAAATACGCAGTAAGGTTCCACTCGCGCGACTACACAGGCGGGCGTGCAGCGCCCCTATGCTACATGTGTTATTAACTGAGAAGACATAACAACGAAGGACATGTTGATCAACTCTTCGGCAAGTTAGACTATGTGTTGTTAGATTTAGAAAACTCTTGACTGAATACTTTTCTTGTTTTTATATTGTTATTAAATATAATGAACTACATTACATTTTTTATTTATTTAGTTATGTACTAATGCCAGTATTCGTTACTTTCTACAGTCCTTCTATTCATTAACTAATAAGAAATAATATCAGACAGTGGAAGCTTTTGAAAAAAGAAATGTTTGCCTTAAGCGCCTACATAACTTTAAAGGGCAAAAAAATATATATTAGCCACTGAATTCGGCAATGATGACTACTGAAAATAACTATATTTATTCTAATCTTAAACCTAAGATATTTTTATTTTGCGCCGACTCTGGGTTTTTTTGTATGGGCCGTGGCCATTCTCCTTTCCATATTTTTAAAAAATAACATAATTTAAAAATTAGTTGTCTGCGGCAGGAGGGGTAAGTGGGGGGTACTCCTCTCTCCTCCCCTCCCGTTCCCCCACCAATTAAGGAGACTCGATTCAAAAGTTTTACCATGATACATAACCTCAAAATACAAGAAAATTAACATAACTTAAAAACTACTTGTTTGCAGCAGGGGGGGTAAATGGGGGGGTAAGCCTCCCCCCACTGCTTACCTTCACCACCTCCACCCCGATTCAGGCGACTCGATTCAAAAGTTTTACCAATTATGTTTATAACTCAGTCCATAGGACTGAACAATTTTGGTTTTGTTATTTTTTATGCATATATGTTTTTATTGTTCTAGGTGTGTCTGAAAGTACTGTGCGGAGAATAGCTAAACAAGGCTCCGAAAATGGAAGAAAATTTTCTACTTCCGCTAAACACAGAAAGGGTCGTCTCACAAAGGAACTCGATGACTTTGATATGTGTGCAATCTGTCAGAAAATGATTTTTTTTACACTGTAAAAAAAGAAATATCAACAATATGCAAATTAATAGCTCAATTAAGGCAACATATTGGCTATGATGGAAGCCGCGAGCATTTGCGAAACTTGAAGAGTATCTTTACTTTAATTTATTAGTTATATATCTAAATAAAAATAAGTTATAAGTACAATGGTTGTTTTCATTAAGTACTACATACAAACTATTCAAATTAATTATTTTAACGACCTCCTTAGCTGAGAGGCGAGCACCCCGGACTTGGCGTCGCCATCTCTGAGGTCCCGGGTTCGATTCCTGGTTGGGTTAATGTAGAAAACCAACTTTTCTATATGGTCTCGGATCTGGGTGTTGTGGTACCGTCGTTGTTTCTGATTTCTATAACATAAGTGCCTTAGCTACTTCCTTTATATCAGAGCAATGTGTAAGTGATGTTTTCCAATTATATAAAAATATTAAATAAAAACAAGTATGAAGAACAATTTGATCGACCTATCAGGGTTGCTATGTTAACGACAACAGCGCCCTCATTTATTTACTCTTTTATGTCGCACTGTAAGTCTAGTTTCATGATTATTCTACTTATACTTAACTAAAGACTTTTTCGTTTTTGTAGGCTCATTGTCATTTGACAGACAAAAATTAAAAAAGAAAACTATACGAGTATGCTATTATTTCTTCGCTCTGGTCGCGATTCGGTTTTATAAACTACATTACCGCACTAGTTCGTAATAAGCTACATTACGATGCTGAAATCGGTGTTATGAGAGCCACTTTACGAGCAAATGTGTTATAAAAACTATTACCTACTCCACACCTCAGAATAATAAACTATGCTCCACACACATGAAGATATTGACTTAAATTATTAGCTAGATATTGAAACGAATAAAATGTTTACTTTAAAAAAATCAACCAGTCTCAGGAAGCTCGAGTGGGATTCGAACCCTCGACCTTTGGATTGCCGGTCCACTGCTCTTTTCTAGTAAACATTTTATCCGTTATCTTTAAAGCATTGTGAATGCAAAATTTTAATAATAAAGATATTGAAACCTAATGAGAAATGTATAAATTTACCATTCTTAGATAGATAGAAAAACTTTTTCATGTACATTAGGTGTACCTACCTATATACTCAATCAAAGGTACAAACTTAAATAAAAGTAGTATACCTACGTATTTATGTAATCTATCGCTAAAATAAAAAGTAACCAATCATTTTTTCGCTCTTTTTTGTGCGAATTGTAAATGTTTCGTTACCGTTTGATTCTACTTTGCGTTTCATTTAACGTTTTGTAGGGTAAACTACCTTGTAATGAACATGCTTATTTTTCTTACAACAAGCCATTTAGTTTTGATGCACGACGACAGATGTCGCGCTTCCCCAGTTAATAAGGTGTTTGCTTGCTTGCTAGTGAGATTCCATTCGCAAGATGTCATTGGTAAAAACTTATTACAATTTTTAGTATTTAAGTATTGTAAACTGTTTACTGCAGAGCAAAAATGACGTAGGTTTAAGGAATATTCCTAAAGTTTATATTGCTTCTTAATTTGTTTTACAATTCATGACTGAGTGCCCATATTGCCCTTTATTAGTTGGCCAAGGAGCTAAGTTAGTAAAGTATGAAGGTGCAAGCAATAGGTCAAACTTGTAGAGCTTCATTTTACTTATTATCCCCACTCCCCCTCACTCGACGGAATAGCACGCGGCGAGGCGAGAGGTTGTGCGGCCTGCAACAAACAGTGTCGCGTCGTGTTTCTTGCGTCCTCGAGTTGTTTGTAGTAATACTTTTCCTTTGAGACATGAATAGAATTTTTTCCCTGTAACCTTACAAATGGTGAAACCTACAGCGACAAAAGAATAACCAGTTTGAAAAAAATGTGCGACGAATAACGTGTTGTTTTTCTGTGAAGTGTCCGAAATTGTCGAATCAACCAACCGGATATCGTCAAGCGAGATGGGTTCAAAAATCGAGTACGTGGATTCGTCACATTTATACGCGACAAACTATGTTCGTAATTCGAAAGCTATCGGTGTTTTATGGGCAATATTTACCATTTGCTATGCCATTATAAGCGTTGTAGCTTTTGTGACACCCGAATGGATCGGAGATTTGGAAACTGAATACCCAAGGAAGTTTGGATTGTGGCAAATATGCAAGTCCGACGATAACATCGAGGACTGCAAAGGCAGATTGGATGATTTCATGTCAATAAACGGATTGGTGTTTAAGATTGCGACCGTGTTAGTGGGCATAGCGGTTGCCCTGGCACTGTTTACTATCTGTGCAATGCTGTTATTCTTCTTTTGTCAGTCAACTACGGTGTTCCATATCTGCGGATGGTTGCAGTTATTATCTGGTAAGTGTTATTTATGTCTCTATCTCCGTAGAAAATAGTTACAAAACCTATCATATGGAACTAAGCAATTTTTGATTGGTTTATGGGGTAATAGGTAGGTATTATTAGTTATTCTGTGTTTATGGTAAGAAGTTAATGTCGTTGCGCAAAGGGAAAGTTTTATAACTACTTAAAAGCTCTGGCCGACCTTGGTTTCTTGTCGCCCGCAAAACGAGTCTGATATAAAAACAAGTTGGTAGAAAATAAACTAAGACTCATTATTATACTTACTTACTTATATATTTCTTAAAGAAAACAGGTGCAAGCTTAACATCCGGCATGATGGGGAAGATGCTATCTAGGTTTACTGGTACTCTTATGCCTTGACCATAAGGTTGAGAATAGTGCAAGAGATAATGGTCACGATCGAATCACACTTGACTCTAATAATTAGTCTTTCATGGGCTCCACTATCTACCTGCCAAGTGCCAAAGAAGAAATGAAAGGTTGATTTGCTACCCAAGTATTACAAGAATCAGACAAAATTATAGGTATGTAGGGTAAACAACCCCAGTTTGGTCTCAATAGTGTGTATCAATACACACTAGGCATTGTACGTAGGGTCTACCATTTAGGAATTTGAAAAGTCCTGACAAAAAGCCTGACATTTCGATAAAAGACCGGACTTTTCAAAACAAACAAAATGGAAACAGTACCACTTTTTATATTTTGTTTTAGGTAAATGAGAATTTCATAAAGATTTAAGACTTATTTGATAATCGATATTACTTAATATTTAGATAAATGAGAATTTAATAAAGATTAAAGACCTATTTGATATTACTAAGGTAGGTACCTACTTAATATGTAGTTACTCATATTCGAAAATCCGGACAAATTAAATAGCCGGACAAAAGCAAGACTAGAGTCTAAAATTCCGGACATGTCCGGAGTAATCCGAACGGATGGTAACTCTAATAGTGCATATTTTTGACCTTTTACTATTTCAAATATTATCAGTAAAATGTAATATTATGTAAGTAGGTACCTAACCTAGCTGCGGTCAGCAGCAAAAAGAATAAAAGGACGTGCATGAAAATGTTGATGGATGTAGGAGAAGCAAGCGAGGTACCTACCTATGCTATGTCAGGCAGGACCGCGCAAAGTGGAGATTCATCGTCTCTGTGGCAAGGTCGTCGTCGTCAGTCATCAATAATCATCATCGGTTCAAGGCGTGAGCAGTAAGTATGTATGTATGTTACCCACTAGGTTACCTATTATATGACAGGTAACCCACGTCTGCAAAAATCAGAAAATGTTCAACAACCCTCAGAGTTAATCGTTAAGAACTCCTCTTCTCGTCTGACTATTCACGTGGCCTATATTACGGCCAAATTCGATAAAAAATGTTTGTAACAAATTGTTGACATTTCTTCGTGCAAATTCATCTAAGTTCACTTGAATTGTTACTTTTTGTTGAGAGATTCACGGCAAAACCGCGCACAATGGTTTCCTTCTTGCACAAAAGAAGGACAATAATTTGTTCACACACATTATTCATCAAATTTGGCTGTAGTATAGAAACAAAAAATTGAAAAACTTGAAGCGAAATTAAAGAAAGAACACTGTTATGCTAAAGAATCCAAAAAACAGTTGTTAAAGTAAAGTACTTACCTACCTACCTAACTAAAACCAATCTACTAGTGAGTCGTGACTTGTAATTGTGACTAAGTAGATCGTTACCTACACGTAACACCTTTTAGTAAAGGACTAGATTTCGAAATACAAAGATACTCATAACTTATTATATCTGAAAAGTAGAACAGCGGCTATCACAAACGATTTTAAAATTTCGGTAATTTATGATAGATAAAAAAAGTTAAATGATATTGCGCTGTATGATTGATTACGTAATCTATATTAAGGAGTACTTACTCTAACACTTATTGCTATTATGAAGAGTTCATTGGCACAGTGACTTGACTAGAGACTCTTAGTCTTGTTACTTTCGCAATCTAGGTGGCCGCTTGCAAGATGCGCACAACTAACTGATCTTGTCTTGGTGATGGTAAAGGTATTTTTTTTAATATACTTAGAACAGAACTTTTAAAGTAAATAAAGAAAATAAGTTACTTGTAGATTAGTGTTGTGATACCCAGACCTACATAGAAATCTGGAATATAAATCGGATATACCTTAATCTGTAATTTAATACCTAAGTATATCATCAACATTGATCTATCTTAAAATAAATAGCACGTGGTGATTTACGGTGTAAAGTAAGTAAATATAGAATAAATGAAAAAAGTCTAAAACGTTTGAAATGGTGAAAGAACTTCGTCAATCGTCGTATGGGGATAAGACGTCTAATTAAAATCAAGTTTCTGCCAGCAGCGGAATGAGAACGTATGTCCGCAACGCATCGGCGAAACCGGTGTAATACCAGGACAGCAAGAATTCGAATAATTATGATTAATATGAGTCATCCGATTATGCGGTTTCAATAATGTCTTAAGTCATCAGTAAATTGTAAGTACTTGTATTGTAATACATATCTAGAATTTAATTTTGATTTAGGTATACTTACCAACTAGAAACATAGCTTGAATAACTTTTGTTGTTTCCTTTTAATTTGCAGTGAACGCAGCATTTAAATAAATCACATTGTTTATTCAAGTGCCTCGAAAAAGAAAATGAACGAACGCGCTCATCATTTGTTGTATTGGTTATTAGTATAACTTATTATTAGGTAGGTATTGTTTTGACGGCTATGGAAACCGTGCTAATTCTTGTTCTCGTAGATTCCTTAATGTAACTGTGTTCCAAATAAGCTTGATCATATTATATCATATAGTTACTATTCTCAATTAAATATTTGTTATACATATAAACAATATAAGTAGGTACCTATATTTAACATAGTGTACCAACATGTTGTTAATGAGTAGAAATTACATAGCTCAATTAATGATTATAATAATGATTCAAAGAAATAATAATATAATTAAAATTTAATAAGTAAGTAAGATCTAAAATACAGAGAATACGGCTTATACTTACCTATGTCTGGCTGTAGTTTCCCAAGGCCATTATATTCACATGTTAAACTTAGCTTTTCGATATTTACTATTAATTCTTGTCTTTTGTATTCAAATAGCTCGTAATCCCATATGATATGTTGGCAATGACATTTAACAGAATAAGAACGATGGACGATTAGTAACGTATAGTGAAGCCTACTAACATAATATGACCTCATCACGTGTTGAAAGTTCACAAAACCGCTACGTGACCCGAAAAAAAACCTCATATGCACGTACCACGTACCTACATGGACTACATGCCTTTATTATCGCTAATTATTGGACGTAGCGGTGAAAGATTTTCATCTTCTTTGACGTTTAAGAAAATTTTGAAATCGTGTCAATTATTGAGGTCTTTTACCTTCATTGAAATTAAAATTCATTGATTGCACACCGTTTCGTTAGTCTAGATAGTTAGTTAGTTACTTAGTTTGGTTGGTGGTACAATACAGATCATCTTTAGTCTTTGTACGAGTTTATGTGTCGTACATCAACATACATTAACATTAGAAAATGTGCAATATTGTATATATTGGTTAATCAAACGGAAACGCCACGTTTTGCTAAAATGTGTATTTTTTTAAAAATATCATTCGATTTATGCGTGAATAAATAAATAAGTGAACCTACACTCTAACAGCTTATCATTCCCGTTTTGTCTTATCAATTTATTATCAGTTATATCTTTCTTTCTTTCTTTGTGTTCCCAATTTTCCTTAATAAGATGGTAGATGCACCCCTAGTCCGTTCCAACTTCCTAGTTGGTAGTTGAAGATTTCGTCGTTCGTGTCTGGTGCTATTTCATTTTCAGCCTAATCGTTTCTACTGTCAGGTGGATGCCTCCTTCGTTTATAAAAAAAAATGTACTTATTAGATAAAGTTTTATTATCCAGCATCACATTTTACAAAAAGGCGAAAAGCTTTCACGAACAGCTATAAAAATATCTAAAATTATTAAGAATACCTATAATAGCATTAGGACTATATAGCTCAATAGGACAAGAATGGAATAAAATATTATGTGTTAATCCCGCTAACTTTAGCTACTTACACAACAGCTAAGTTAGCGGAATTAACACTATGTATTTTTATTCCATTCTTGTACGAGTATATCATGGGTTTCCGCAAAGTAACGCCTGATTCCATTAATTATAGTTTTCTTTTATGTAGGTAAGTAACATATTTTCTTACATAAACGGCTCGACCAAACTGGCTGATTCTTTTTTTGTGGACAAGGTTTGTGTGAAAGATTTTTATTGGGAAGTCACGGGATACTGATAACGGCTCGACCAAACTGGCTGATTCTTTTTTCGTGGACAAGGTTTGTGTGAAAGATTTTTATTGGGAAGTCACGGGATACTGATACAGGGTGTTCACACGGGTGAAGTCGCGAACGGGTCGCTAGTAATCTGACAGCCTACCTACTGCGATAATAATACAGATACAGCGTCTAAGAATAATAAATTCGTTACTCTTTTAGATTATCATTGAGTTAAGTAAGTTTAGAGCAAGGTCAGTAATCCTTTCTAAAAATAGCTTGTTCGTGCCATTATGGTTCGCCATGTTACGAATATTAACGTATGCATTTAAAAGAAAATATAATTAACGGATCAAAAATTATATCATAGACACTTTAATTTTACATCAGCTAGCCATCATCCGTTTGAAATCAGACAACGTTACGAGAAGTAAAAGTTAACAGTGATATAATGATGACAGATTTTATCTGGTTACGCACAGTTGAAACGTGCGAGAGTTTTTTTTATGGATTATTCAATTCTAATTGCCATGTGATTTTCCACATAACTTTTTCGTTTTGTTTGTGGTAAGGGACTAATGATGAAAGCGACTAGGAGTCATTTTAACATAAAAGTACATTTAAGTTGCTTCTCCCTCCCTCCAAATGTAACAAAAGTCTTAATGCTAAATATTGTTGAATACTTATATAAAAAAGTACTTATATATAGCCTCTTGCTCTGAAAAGGCCTACATGATTGAAATAAAGTCATCACTATACAATCGATTCGTATTGATTTTGTTTTGTTTGCCAAATGCGAGCTGGTGATCACAAACCCGGGCTATCGAAAAATCCCAAAAAAACCTTTACCCGTTTGAGAATTGAACCCTGGACGTCCGGTTATCGAGCCGATCCCTTAGCTACTCGTCCACCAAGGCGTAGAATATTATAAGTTATAAATCAACAACGAAACATTATATTGTTAATAAAGATATAGTTGTTGTCTGGTTGGTGCTATGTACTGGGCCATTTACCCTACTTTTCTACACTTTTTATAGCAAGATTATATAGATTTAGTATTAAATCTATGCTTCAATCACATAATATAAAAACATGTGATCAAAGAGCATATGAGACCAAGGATCTTTCCCATCAATAAGACATTCAAGACCCAGGCAAAGATTATTATCAGTTTCTACGTCCTAGCCACGCGTTTACTTTTATCAGTTAGTCGTCTAGAAATAAAATTATAACTAAAAAAAATAATTAATTTAATATTAATTTAAGTAAGTAAGTGAAAAGAAATAGGTAGGACTATTCCGCCGCTTAAGCGCATCGGGGTCGGGGATTTTTGCAGAAGTAAGTAGGTACTCTCGCTTCCTTTGTTTTTTTGCAACAACGGTGCAAAAAGCAATCGTACAATTCGTACACACTTTGCAATTTACAATGTCAAGTCGAATCACAGACGTAAAACAGCCCGTGTATGTTCCGCAATTTTCAATAGTTTTTGAACATCCTTGAGTTGCAACGGCAAATACACGCCAGATGCGCTGCAAAATCTGGGTAGGCCCAACAGCACTCAGAACATAATCTCGTATTAATTATTAATAATAACTATTATGTAATAATTTATTATACATTAGACGTAGGGTGTTAAAAGTAGCTATACAGTATATAGGTACTTACCTAATGCACAGGTCGCTTGTGTAAAAAGATTGACAAAAGATTCGCTTTAATTTCACCAACAGTCAGCACATTTCATCACAATAATTATTGTTTGTTGTGTAATTTTGTTTTATTAGCATAAAATTAAATAAATTTTCGTAGCAAGTCTGACGGATGAAGAGCTACTGTGGTCGGTTAAAATAATTTATGATGGCCGATAAATGAGTAAGTACATTTTTGTTGCAAGCAAATACCCAGCGATATACAAATACCTAAGTAATTTTTCTTTTAATCGTGTTGCGTACCGGTGAAAGAATACTGCCACCGTACCTCCCCTTCTCTTCCCTTGGGTGTCGTAAAAGGCGACTAACGGACTAAAGCTGCACGTACATCCAACAGCATAGAGCGGTGATGGGCTCACCATCTGTCACGCTGAGCACATGTGCCGTCATTTTGATGAAAAGTGGACTATGGCAGATTACTGCGTCGTCGATAATAGTCGTATTATTGTACCTATATACTAATGTATGTAAATAGTTTTTTAGAGTACCTACCTATTTAAGTTCCTTTGTTTTCTATGTAGGTAATATCTTCCACAGTGATATACTTTTATGTTATCAAAGTGTACAGGATGTGAAATGAGTTTGAAGTTTGAACTGGTTAGAAAGCGGTCTGGTCTTAAATCGCACAGTAAAAGCGCAAGCTGACTGGCAGGATGCAGGGAAATGCATCTCGCTTCATATCTGTCGAGAAATAACGACTGAATGACGAGATAAAATGGCGGTTTTTATAAAGACCGTAGTACTAAGCACTGGATACTAAAAACGTTATGTAATAAAACCACTGCAGAGTAGACAGCAACGATAACTTTCAGCATTATAACCTCATTTTTTATTAATGTTTAAAAAAAACGGTAGTATAGATGTGACATTTGTGACGTCAAAAGTGTAGAAATGTCACTTGTCTGTCTCATTTTTAGAAACACTGTGTTTATTTTCGATATTTTTATTGCTTTCACTTGATAATAATGACGTCGTTCCCCGAACCGGATCATTGTCCCAAGGTATGTCATGACATCGGCGCATTCAAGAAAGCAGCAAAATCCCCAGAACAAGCCAAAGAGGAAATTAAGGCAGTGAAAGATGTGCAACCCGCCTCAGTTGAAGTCGCTCCAAACTCTGCACCTGCACAAGAACCTGACGAGACTCCGATGGGTCCACCGCCTTCTGGCGAGTATCTACCTAACCTTAAACCCGGCCCAGACGGTAAAGTTGATTGGACATCTTTAGGAGAGATGACAGGCACCAGGCCAGGCGTCAACAAATACTCCATTAGCAGATACTCACTCAGCGAGTGGAGGAAACACAACGAACGTGTATTGGACCCGGATGTCATAACTGAATCTAACATTGTCGATTACAATGCAAAGACTTCTATGATGCAAGCTTTTGGGAACATAGATAAACAACAAAGCGAAAACTTTAAGAGGATAAAACAAAAAGCCAGAGATATATTTCGGTGGAAAGTGGAAGTTGAGAAAGCATGTAGAGCGATCACTGAAGAGGTGGAGTTACTCGAAATAGACAGGCAACGGTTAAAAGGTGCATCGAGAGTACTGATGTTGCCAGAGTCGATATCTAAAGAATGTCTCGACTTACGCTCAAATAGATTCCAACCAGATTTAGTAGCAGACTTAGCAGAACAAGAGCTGATAAAGGAGATGGAACTTGTAAGCGTAGTAAGGCAAACTCTCAAAAATACTCTAGATGTAATCGAAGCACAGATGGCTGTAAACAAAGCTGCGAAACACAGAATAGAATACGACTGGTGCGACAAAACCATGGCCTATAATACCGAAGCTACTAACTTAAGTTTGAATACTAAATCTAACACTATCATGTTCAAGCCTGGTTCGACGAGATTTGGCGATTACACAGCTCCTTTAGAATATTGGGAGTTCTTCTGCAGAGAAAATGTGCAAAGTTGTGAAGCTGCCAGGCAAAAGTCCGCTGACTTGAGAGGCAGCTTAAATGCCATTTTAGTAAACGGTGGTCGTAAGTTGAGAAATCAGGCAGACAGAACGGATATAGCTCTAGCTGAAACGGTTGCTCTGACTCAGGAGCTATGTACTAAACTAGAAGAAACATTGAGGAATACCTTGCAAAGAATCGCCGATATGGAAAGTTTGATAGCCGATTTGCAAAATTCTGTAAGAAAAATGGACGCGGCTATGAAGTTGGCTCAAACCAGGCTTGATAATAGGAACAATTGGAGGCCTCATGGAGAAAGCGTCCGCGATCAGCCTCATATGGGGTTGATTGAAGAAGTTAAGAAGATCCACGAAACTGTAACTTCTCTTTTAGGTCAGTTGAGGAACGCAGAACGAGTTAGAGAAGATTTGATGAATAAAAGAATCGTTTTAGAAAGAGACATCGCTTCTAAACGAAAAACTCTGAACATTGATAGAGAACGATGCGGGATGGTGCGATCTCATTATCCATCGGCGTCTGAATTAGCTGGATATTGAAATGTTATCTTTAATTATGTCAAACTTAAATCTGAAGTGATTTTTATAATACCTTGTGTTTTTTGGAACATGTTATTTTGTATCCATGGCATTTGGAGATTTTGAAAAATCTAATATTTTTATAAGCAAGTTAAAATACGTATTTTCATCGCATCTAAATTGATAAAATTTGATGTGGTTTGTTTCTTGTATTTTCTTTTAATGATTTAATATTAATTTATATATTGAGGTCGAAATGAAATGAAAAATTCGGAGCATAACATGAGCTTCTATGAATTTCTCTTGTTTCGACAAAAGATCATAGTTTTCTGCATTCTGTAAGTATAGTAATAGCTGTTTGAGAATAACCGCCAGCCTTTCACTCTCGTCATCGTCATTGTCTTTTAGTAACCTCGCTATGGACGCGAGACCATTGAGGTATTAATGCAAGACAACACGAGGTGGCATTTGACGCTGCGTTTATTGAGCAATACTATTCATAGTTTAAACAATAAGAAAAGACGAAAGTTTGTTATCATTTCACCACATTCATTATTATTTATTACACCACTGTTCCAACCTTTACCTTCACATTTATTATTACACCACTGTTCCAACCTTTATATTTGCTCCGTGGTTCCAACGAAAAGATATACCCGATAGACTTACGCCCGAAATTAATAGTCCTATCTATATTTGAAATTATTGGTTTGAAATAGTAATACTGTGGTATAGCTACTAATAAACCTGATACATCACTATATCACGTAGTTAAGAAATGAGATGAAGTTATGAATGTCGAATCGGTTTAATTATAGAATGTTATGATGAATGATAATGAATTATTACATTTTATATAGAATGTTTAACATCACATACATATTAATTATACTTACCTTATTTAATCGATTTTTTATAAGTATTTGAATATTCAAATTAATTAATTAATTTCCGGCGGCGTAAAATATTATTGTCTAGCATAAATTCGAATATATCATTCAAAAGTTAACCTGCAAAGAAGAACTTATGCTAGACAATATAACTCTTAAGTATATTGAGTGCCCAAATTAAATTAAAAAAATCATTGAAAAGATTATGTGTTGTGTATGAATTGCTCTTTCAGAAATATTAGAAAGAATCAAACATTAATGTAATTGAAAACGTACGAAGAACAAGCGAAATCACAACAAAAACATTCTTCTGTCATTGTTGTAAAATATTTATCTAAGTATATACAAATATAATACAAGAACCGAAGCCGACTGTAAACCAACGTAAGGAAGTGTTTATTAAACATTCAACCACTGTGTTGAGGAACTCTGTTCGTTTTGCCGGTGAAGCCAAAGAAATAAGCCAATCGAGTGTTGGAAGTTGTAACAATAGCACCACTTGCTGAGTCCCACGGCTCGAATGCTGTTAGATCTGCTACAATGACCTTAGCGAACAATGTCTGGCTCCCATGACATGCCATCGCTGCAACACTTAAGACGAACTCGCTCCGTCGCTGTGTACAAGGCCCTTAAGTTATAATAAATATAGTTACGGGCCTTGTACACAGTGACGAAGCGATAATATCAGGGCGTCCCACGGATATGCCACATGGAGGGAAAGTACCTTGAATATTGTAGATGGAACATTTTAGTGAAAGAAGACATTATTTGAATTTAAAAAACAATTTAAACTGCATTCACAGGTATTTAAATAATTACATGGTTTAACCGGGAATCGAACCCGTTGTATGAGAAAAAAAATCATCCTGTAGCTTTATCACGCCGATCGAAAGGCTTCATCATAAGGATTATTTTTTTGCTAAATAACATAGTGTCACAAATAAAAGGAATACCATGAATTTTAACATTTTTAATACAAAATTAATCAATTTATGTATGTATTTATTTCAATGTCAGTTGTATTGTCCTTACGGCAATGTCAGCTTTTCATTTTTCTGAACAAAATTTCACATCAAATGTTAAAATTCATAGTCTTCCTTTTATTTGTGACACTATGTTATTTAGCAAAAAATAATCCTTATGATGAAGCCTTTCGATCGGTATGATAAAGCTACAGGATAATTATTTTTCTCATGTAACGGGTTCGATTCCCGGTTCAATTATGTAATTATTTAAATATCTATGAATGCAGTTTAAATTGTTTTTTAAATTCAAATAATGTCTTCTTTCAGTAAAATGTTCCATCTACAATATTCAAGGTACTTTCCCTCCATGTGGCATGTCCGTGGGACGCCCTGTATAGTTTGATGCCTTAATATGAGCTAATACTTATAGCGGGAAGAATCACGTCAAGAGGGAAGCGGGTTTCAACTGAATGCAGTTAGAAAACCTACTCTCTAAGCACATTCGAAACTTCGTTGTCCCGTAATTCGTCGTAGGTACTAACAATGCAAATCATGCAATATGCCGAATCATTTCTGTGCTCTAACTTTTTAAAAGTTAACTTTTTAGGTTAGTCTAAAAGTTAGTAACGTTTGTGTGCAACGAAAAGTTAGTTCACTCGTGGTTCACTCAGTGAAGTTATGTAAAAACTTATTTGAACTTAAAACTGTTTAGCCAGTCGGTTTCGAAGCTACATAATACAAAAAATATTTGTGCCTTAAAAATAAAAATTGACATCAAATTGACAATTTATTATAATGACATGTTAGTATTATGTATGATTAGGATTTTTTAATTTAATAATTTTGTTGTGAAATATTTATGTAGATATATTTTATTTCCTTCTAAATTATTGTCATAATGGCACAGGATCCTGACAAGATGACTTGTCCATATATATGCCCGACTACTGTAAAGCCGGAGCAAAAAGATACAGTTTATCTTGAAGCTGGTGCTTCGAGGGGACCGGAGAATCCTCATGCGTCTCCGTACGTTCCAGGGTACATAAGACCCCCAGAGAAAAGTGTTTATTTTCCAGGAACACCACCAAGATATCTGCCACAGCCAACCGACAGCACCAGCGGTGACATCCTTGGAATGGGCCCAATAGGGCCCTGGGCTCCTGGACATGTAGACTGGACGCCGCAAGCTGGAATGACAGGAGTAAGACCAGTTGTTGATAAGTACTCCATCACGAGATACTCCACTGGAGAATGGAGAAAACACAATCAGTTCATGCTCACCCCTCGTGCTTCGGATAGAGCAAAAGCAGTTGAGGTCAAAACCAAAAAAGAAATAGCAGACGCATTTACAGCTTTAGACAACAAAGAATCTGCATCAAATAAAGAGCTTGAAAAGCGAATCAAGAGGTTAGCACAATGTAAAAAAGAAGCTGAAAAGACGGTCGACGCTATGGCCAAGGAGCTTGAAATTTTAGATGAAGAGCGATCACGGTTGAAAGTTGCTTGCAGGATTCTTAACTTACCTGAAGCAATTTCTAGGGAATGTTTGGAGTTGCGTACCCATCGTTATGAGCCTGATTTAGTAAGAGATGATGCCGAACAAGAATTGATCAAAGAGGTAGCGACTGTCGGTGAAATTAGAAGAGTTTTCAATAAAACTTTAATGGAAGTGGAAACACAAATGGCAAATAATAAAGCGGCTAAAGTCGCCATGGAAATGGATTGGAGCGATAAAATGGTCAGTTTGAAGTTAGATAAAAATAATCTTACTATGACCAGTAAATCTAATTTGTTACTTAATCACCCTGGGGTTGCGAGGTGGCCAGAAAATGCGACCACTTTAGACTACTGGGAGCATTTCTGTAAAGAAAGCATAAAGAATTGCGAAGAGGTAAGGCAGAAGTCTCAAGCGTTAAGAGAAAATTTGCTTAGTACAATTAAAAATGGAGGGCAAGATATGAAGTTACAAGCAGACAGAACTAACGCCGCCTTCGCAGAAACTGTTGCCGCTACAGAAGAGCTAGTCGACAAACTGGAAGAAACATTAAAGGATAACTTGCAAATGATTGCTAATGTTGAAAACTTGATTGATTATCTCAAAGAGAAGTTAAGGGAAAATGATGAGAAGGCTAAATTGAACATGACAAGACTGTTTGCTAGAAACTATGATCGCCCTGGCGTAGAAAACTGCAGGGACGACGCTCAATACAGTTTGATAGCTGAAGCTAAATTTATTAGAGAAAATTGTGAATCGTTGAAAGGTAAAACGAGAGAAGCAGAAATTATCAGATCAGAGCTCATGAAGTATAGAGGGGATCTGGAGAAAGAGATTGCATGCAAACGGAAAAGCTTGAATATCGATAAGGACAGGTGCGCTAGAGTGCGGGCTCATATGCCGAAGCCTGAAGAATTTGCAGGTGGTTAACTTTTGAAATCGTTCAATAAATAAATGATTTTATGAATAATTCTTTTTCCGTTCATCGTACTTAGTTACATACAATTTATTCACCGTTATTAGCTAAGTCTTTAATACATAACAAGGTGCCTTCCAACTAGGTATGGGTGTGTGGCATTCATATGGAGAAGCCAGATCCAGCAATATACTGACACTGGCTGATTACGGAGATGATGATGGATGATGCTGAAATGGTCATAATTAACACTAACTTTGAAAAACTCCCAGGATTTAAGTATGCCAGTTGTTTTCATATTTTTAGAAAGTCTTATATGACAGACATTAAGCGCATTAGTAAATATTATGAGGCGTTATTCAACCATGTTAGATATTATATAAACATGCCTTGGTCGGTTTTATTAGTCCTCACGATTCAAACTCTTATTACTCTTATCTATAAAGATCTGCCAATACATTGTTTGGATACTTTGTAATACTTTAGTTTTTGGGTCATTGCGACTTGCTTGTGAAAATTCTGATATATAGGTAGGTACTATGGCCTGTGATTAGTTGATTGTTAAAGCCCTGAAAGCCTATTTTATTGCCAAAATATTTGGGTAGATTATGATGATATTGAATCCACCTTTCTTGACATCAAAGTAAACATAAAGTCAAACCACGTTTTTTTCCCACAAAAGGCAGCAAGCCGTGACTTATGACGTTGAATTATGAATTATGAGTAAGCACCGGTTGCTAACCTGCTCATTGTAATCAATTTCGCAACAGTAATTAAACACGCTTGTTGAGTTACCAAATGGCTGTGTTTACAGTCTTAAACGTATCTTGAACAATGAACACCTGGCTGCGAGGATTATTTTGTTTTTCGATTGGTTGAATTGATACTCATTCATTGTATTATAGTTATAGAGTGGTTCCGCACTACGTCCGATCCGAATGAAAATACGTTCCGGCGTAGTCGTAGGACTATTTCTATGGTAGCTTACGCACTAGATCCTTAGATAGAGCATTCAACCAACTGAATGCTCTAAGACTAGATCAGACTTTCGTCATCCGATTTCCTTCCGTCTGAATCTCCATTCCGGAGAAGAATTTTGACAGACAGTATTAAAATAAAACTCAGAACAATATGCTTTAGTTATTGTTCTGAGAAATGAATACGCGTAAATTGACGTAACTATGTCAGAATTGTTTGGATATTTGCATAGAATAATAACTAAAGCATATTATTCTGAGGATATTTGTATCAGTAATCGGACTAGTGCGTAAGCAATATTCGAATTCGGTCCGAGTTTTGTAGATCAATATTTTCACAGGTTCGGATCGGACTCGGATCGGATGTAGTGCGAAACCGCTCTCAAACTAGCTGTACCCGGCATGCGTTGCAAAACAATTTTTATCGATTTAGCCTAAAAACTGACGGAGTTTCTTTCTATATAAACTAAACCCCTCTTTTTTACCCCCTTAAAGGGTGAATTTCAAAAATTCCTTTCTTTAGTGCCAAAGAGATTAAAATAGTAATAGTTTAATGTCTTTGTTTAGTGCTCACCTACACTATAAAAGGGAGTATGGTGCAAATTTCAGGATTCTAACAGCGATTGGTTTCTAATCCTAGTAGTTTGGGCTGTGCGTTGATATTTAGATAGAAGATCATCATGATCATCATCATATCAGCCCGTAACCACCATAGATAGAAGATAGATGAAGCATTTTAAGACTACTTCTGTATGGCTCTGCTTAGAATTTGTATCGTATTGATGCAGCGCCTTCTGCTGACAAACTATGTGTAAGTTGCAATTTTGCCATAAAAATTCTCATTTCGTTTAACGTTATCAAGTGCTGAACACAATTTGCACTAAGCACCCGGTATCTGTTTACACCACGGAGCAATTATATTTGCTTCGTTGTTTACACATAGTGAAAGAGTTCAAAAAATTCAAATACTTAATCAAAACTGGTGGTACTCAAATTAGAGCCACCCCAAGCCAGGACGCTAATTTCAGTGGATTCATAAAAAAAATATATAATATAACTAATGTAATAATGATGAAGAGGTAGGAATTTAGGATCAAAATGTGGTTTCGCATGATACAACCAGGTGAACGCCCTAATATTTTTCTGATTTTTAAAAACTAAATGCATAGCATGGTTACACTTTCCAATATACAAGGAACTGGTGCATTAGTAGCATTGTCGGCATACATCGACATGATTGGTGAATTAACACTTTTTACAGTGTTATTTACGATTAGCAACGCAATCACGCGAACGCTTTGCGATTCGGACAAAAGAAACAACATACGGCGAAAATGTTTCTTCGAAAACTAGGGAAATACGACTAACGATATTGAAGATAATTTAAAATTTAAGGAACTGTGGTCTCAATCCAATATTGTTGTTTCGGAAGTAATAATTCCTGATAGTAGCAGAAATGCTGTTTTTGAACTGATGACATTATTTAACCGTGTCGCGTTGCGGTGAAAAAATACTACCACCCCCTCTCTACCTTCGGGTTTCTTAAAGGGCGACTAACGGACTATGGCTGCATATACATCCAACAGCATAGAGCGGCGATTGGCTCACCACCTGTCACGCTGAGCACACGTGCAATCGCTATTTGGTGAAAAGTGGAGTATGGCAGAGGACTGTGTTTGCTGTCCTTATTGCCTAGTCTCTGTCTGACTAACCCTTCGGGGATAATAGTCGTGATTATATGTATGTATATATTGTTATGGCAACAAACTACAACTGCCAATATGTAATCTGCACTGAACACGGCCGACTGAAGCCTTACAATCCGATGACACTGCCCATCATAAAACGCGCGGCAGTGCACGCCACAAGGTATCGTTCACGTGAAGCATAGGTAATTCGTACTTGGAGCGGCTGCGCCATGGCCAAATTGGATGTAGAATGTTACCCAAATTATTCACAACAATTCTTTGCGCAAATCGCATTCTGATTTTTACTGTTTTCTGGGAGGTGACATGGTGTTTTTCTTCCAAATAACAGTTTTAGCAGTTTTCTCGTGAATCTCTCCCAAGAAAAAGTAAAAATCCTAGTAGGTATAGTATAATTAAGTCGAGTAAAAACCAGCACTTTACACTACCATAAGATGTCAAATTTCTTTAAAACATTTGTCTCTAGGACATAAGGATCAATATTGATTTTAAAAATTAGACTGTTTTGAATACTTGGATCTGATGCTGGCGACTGGATATAATTACATTGCTTCGCTGGTTTGATTATTTTAAAATTCGTTTTAAATATGCAAACTAGCGAAGCAACCTACTACTCTTACTACTACTACAGTACAACCTTACTCGCCAAATACGAACTAGTACATCTAGTAACGGGGCATTGTCGAAGGATCGTCGGTTCTGTGTCGTGCGCAGGCGCAGGCAGGTGTCACCGCTTCCGAGCCAATCGCGTAATACCATGTTGAGTGGCTGCCAGCTGCCACGAGAAAGTCAATAGGTTACGTAGGCTCGCTCGGTTAGTACTCACTCTTCCTTATGATGACTGATTTTATGCCCTATACGCTTATCGAAGGCCTGTACGGATCTAGCCGTCTCTATGGCGAAAGTATCTTTAAGAGCGTCTGCTCAGCTGTCGTAATCGTAATACCAGATAAAATAAATATTCAATTGGTACATAGGTAGGTACATAATCACGCTTATTATCCCCGAAGGGTTAGTCAGAGACCAGAGACTATATGGCAATGGGGACTATTGGGAACAGCAAAACCAGTCCTCAGTCCACTTTTCACCAAATAGCGACAGCACATGTGCTCAGCGTGACAGGTGGTAAGCCGCTCTATGCTGTTGGATGTAGGTGCAGTCTTTGGTCAGTTAGTCGCCTTTTACGTCACCTTTTTTTTAGTATTCTTTCACCGCTACGCGACACGGATAAAATTCAATTGTTTGCAACCTGGAAAAGAGCCACGGTCGCTTAATTGGCCGTGCGATTCTCTAAGCTAAAGCCTTGATAGCTGCGGCTGCCGCAGCGCTGAGAAATAACTCTGTCTCTTTCATATTCATAGAATTGGAAAGAGACAGCAGATTACAGCCATGCGCGCAGCGTATATGTGTCGCTTAGAGATCGTATAGCTGACCCGGAACGTCACATCAGGGGGGTTACTCTCGAACGCAAACTCAATCTTAATACGATTAATATGTATCGATATTGGGATAAGTAAAGATAATTCCGGAACGCCATCACGATAATAATTTGTTCAATCAATTTCCACGCAATTTAATTCCAATGTGGCGCTATTGTCGCTTACAAAAGTGTCATTTGACATTTTTTAGATTTGTGATTGGAAATTGATTAATGCAATTCTGTTTCAGGAGTAGCCTACCAGAAGTGTGCATGTTCAAATTTTGCTCGTAAAAAATTTATAAACATTTTCCAATTTGTAAATGCACAAACACGCATCTGCCATATTCCACGTTTCACCAAAAAACAAATACAGCGTGACAGGTGATGAGCCCATCGCCGCTCTATGCTGTTGGATGTATGTGCAGTCTTAAGCACGTTTGTTCAATTTGTAAATGTAACAAGCTTTCTTTCCAATCTTTTGTCATGACACTACCATAACTCAATTACATCCATATCTCACAGCAAGATTCGTCGACGATTCGAACTCACCGTTCGTCGGACAAATCGTTCAGTCGGCGCGCTCACTCGTAACTCGGTTTCCCTTCATTAGCCCAGATCCAGTGAAATTGAAATTATGTTGGCTTTCATCTCAAAATGGCGTGAACGTCAACGGTGGTCGGTGACCGACACTTTCCTTGGGCGGCTCAAATTACGGCGTTATGATTGTCTATTGGTATATTATTATTATTGCTGTAGAGATTTAAAAGCGGCCTACTCGCGCCTTCGTCTACGCTAACTTAACGCCGCCTGTCATACTTCAGCTATTTTGTAATAAATATCTACAAATTGTGTATAAAAACGTTTCATATCGATCTTTCTTGCAAAACGGTGACTTAACTTTTATATGTAGGAAAGATAATAAGTAAAAGTTTTACAAAATATAAGTGGAAAATCATTAACTTAGGTACTCCTTTTGTGTAAATTGTAGGTAGGTATGTGAAGTAAGCGGCGATTCAATAACAAAAAAATCGAAACTGATTGCCGCTTTCGTGGATCCTTAAAAGTTTTTGTTTGTTACAAAGCATGTAACATGTTGAAATATTAAAATTGGTCCTTCGAACCGGATATTGACAAAATAACCAGTTTTTTTACTTATAGCCAGTTATTTTAGCATACATACATACATGGATACTACATACCTACATCATGCCCGTGGTCTGACACACATCCTTTGCTTTATCTACTCTCATAATCATAACGTTCTTCATAGGTGCTCGTCGATTTAGGGTACACACGGCTGCAGATAAACCTATCCAATACTTAAGTAAAATTTTAAACACTGAAAAAAGACGAACCACGCACCTTCCGCATTGTTTAAAATTTTACTTAAGTATATAAAACTGTCAAATTTCTCCAATCTATGTCGATCCATATGTTCCAGAGACAAAGTTCAAAATGTATTAAAGAGACATTTTGTAGTAGGTTGAAATGCTGAACTCTTGAGACAACAAAATCTCCGATTTATTTTTAACGGTGTCAAAAACAGTTGTTGTGGTTTAAGATATTTTTTGACAAAAAGAATAAAAATTCACTTAAGTACACACATCAAAAGTGTCTAGGGATCAACATATATTTTTGCAATAACTTTTCTCCTGATTGATATTAATTAAAATTTTCTTTAAGGATTCATCAAATAAAGTGTTTTCGTTTGTCTACAGTAACGATAAACCAAGTCACCTTTGCATTAATAAAGAAATTTGCCATTTTCCTAATAAAGGGATTTTTGACATTTGAACCACTAACATTAAAGTTCGAAAAAAAGACTGAAATAAGAGTTTTCTTTAAAATTTTATTGGGTAACTTAAACAATTAATAATCCGTGTTTCTACCGCGAACACTAACAACACAAGAACATCAGTTTGGCATACTCAAAATGAGTTCATCCAAATCACGCTGTGGAATGGCCGCCCATGTTCGTTGCAACAACAAAAAAAGGTCTTCTTGCGACTGGATACCCTCCATATTCGGCAGAGCTCTTCTCTGTAGCATATCCCATGCATGCTCAATCGGGTTCAAGTCTGGCGACTGAGCAGGCCAGGGCATGACATTAATGTTAGCTGCGGCGAGAGTCTGTCTTACAACTCTTGCGGTGTGCGGTCGTGCATTATCATGCATTAACTGAAATAAGGGACCGATTTGCACTTGTAGAGGAACGATGACGTCTGATACAATCGTCTCAGCATAAATTTGAGCGTTGAGGTTGCCTCTGATCCAAATCAACTCAGTTCTTCCGCCGATCCAAATACCCGCCCATACCATGATGGTTCCACCACTATAAGGATGGACTTCCTGGCAGGATTTTAATCGCTGTTGGCATCCAGGGGTTCTCCAGTGTCGTATACGTCTTGTATCCGGTCTCATACCAAAACGAGACTCATCAGAAAAGCACACGAAACGCCATTGTTCTTCTGCCCAATTTCTGTGTTCAAGAGCCCATTGATATCGAATCCTACGAATGTGCATTGCTATAGGTGGTACCCTTAGCGGTTTTCGGGAATGAAGGTTCACTTCATGCAAGCGGTTTCTGACTGTTTGGTCGCTAATTAAGTTCCCTGAAGAGTGATGAAGCCTCACGGCTAACATCATGGCGGTTATTGTTGGAGCTCTTCGAGTTGTGATTTGAATGTATCGGTCTTGTCTCCGTGTGGTGCAGCGATACCGTCCTCCATGGCGCTCAGCCACGGTACCAGTGCTTCGGTAACGTGTCCAAAGTCGACTGATAACACTCTGACTTGTATTCAGAGCTAAAGCCACAGTACGTTGCCGGGAACCAGCTTCTATCATTCCCACGGCTCTGAGCATTTCTTCCCTGCTTAAATGACGTCGCCGCTCCATAATAACGTTGGTTTTAATCAGTAGTAGGGAAACAGTAGCACTAATAATGTCTTCAATGCGTTGTATGTTTTTATAGGGAAAATATTGACAGCTGATTTTCATCTTTTACTAGAAATTAATTGAAAGTTCCTGTTTCAAATTATGAAATGCACCAAAAAGGATCCATATAAATTTATAAAATCATAAATTTATTACAAAGCCACATCTCAATCTCAAGAAATCCGCATAAAAATGCTTGATCCCTAGACACTTTTGATGTGTGTATATGAGTAAAACACAGATACCTAGGTAACAACAACAACTTAAGTAAAAACTATACGACATTAAAAACAAAACAGCAAACATTAAAGAAATTATAACAATAATTTGTGTCGTTAGCATTAAAGTCGGTTTAGGTATCTAAGTATCCTAGTATTTAACTGTAATGTTATCCTAACAGTTACCTGTTGTTTCCAGCTGTGTGCATGGTCTCCGGCGTGGCGGTCTACCCGGCGGCGTGGAGTGAGACCTCGGTCCAGGAGACGTGCGGCCCCACGGCAGACCAATACCATTTAGGTCAGTACAACTATTCACGCCTGTGACTCCCTCGTCTAAGTACTCCTATTTACTTCTTGCGTGTACGTATGTAGTGTTAGCTAAGCTAAAAATTTCAGCTGATCATGGGGACAGCAACAGGATAGTATTAAAGTAGTTACTACGATCCAAAGCTGCGCATAGAACTATAAAGAAATCTAAATAAACTATAGAATTGACTCATTGATTATGTTGGGCTATCTTCTATAATATTGAATTGAATTGACCCTCATCTAGACCTAGAGTCCATTCGTTTATTAGGCTAATTACTTAACCACATTTTGTAACCCGTCGTTATCCGCAGGCCGCTGCCACGTCCGCTGGGCCTACATACTGGCAGTGATTGGATGTCTGGACGGCATCGTTCTGGCCGCGCTGGCATTCATTCTGGCCACAAGGCACGTACGCCTGCAGCCCGACAGCGGGTACCCGCCGCCATCACTATACAAAGGTAACACTTTTATTCACCGTCACCTTGACACTTCTATACACTCACACGTCGTGCTGCCCGCTCTGGCCTTTATCCTGGCGACGAGGCACGTGCGCCTGCAGCCAGACAGCGGGTACCCGCCGCCATCACAATACTCGTACAAAGGTAACACTTCCATACGTTCAACACGTCTGCTTGACGCTGCTTTCCATACTAAAGCACAGTCACGCGGTGCTGCTAAGTCGCCTAATGTGAAAGCTCTCAATTCCTCAATTCCATATACTCACGTTTCGTTGATGTGCCACCGCAGCGGCTAGCCCCCGCCCTCAGTATACAAAGGTAATAACACTTCCATACACTTCTTCACTTCACTTTTTCTGAGTGGTAGAGCCATGGAACCATACTGGCCGATCTCGTATTCATCACAAGGCACGTTTGTATGCAGCCGGACAGCGGGTACCCGCCACTATAACTATACAAAAGTAAGACTTCTATACACTCTTCCCCATGACATTTCTATACACTCACACGTCGTGTTGGCCGCGCTCGCATTCATCCTGGCGACAAGGCACTTAAATACATTGCAGCCGGACAGCGGGTACCCGCGGCCATCACTTTACAAAGGAAACGCTGTCATAAACTCGTCCCCTTAACACTTCTATTCACTCACACGTCTGCTTGACGCTGCTTTTCATACTAAAGCACAGGCTCTTATTAGTTTAGAACGCGCGACAGCCGAGCCGCCTAATGTGAAATCTCCTAAGTACGAGCCACCTGAACCTGCTATAACCAAACAGTGATTCCTTCCGCCCTCTCACTTGCTTGCACTTGCAAGTGCCCCCCTTCCTTCCCCGTTACCTCCTGTTTACAAAGGTGACATCAGCACTTCCATAGACGGCACTCACATGTTAACGTTTGATCAGGTTGTGGTGAAACAGAAGACAAAAAATAAGATGAATCAACCAACCTTGGAGCTAATCGGCGGACTCCAAAGAAGCCTTACCTTACCACCAAGTAAACTGAGCTCAATAATTATCCTATCCTGAAAAAAAACGCAGGATCATAGAACGATTACAAAACACCCCGGTGTTTGAAACAGATCCACATAAATTCTGTTATTCCATTACGCAACGCGCGTCGAAGTCATCGAGGCGACCCGTTTCCACCCTAGTTGCTTCCACCACGGTCACGTGAGCAGCAAAAGTGAGCCCGACAAACCGCAACAACTCCCACAACTCTTAATACCACCGTGTCGTAAGGCATAAATTGTGAGTGCGACTGCCACGTGTGACGTGGTGTCGGTTGTACGTTTTCACTGGATAATTTCATACGAGAGTTGAAACATTAAAAGTTGCGAAAATGCCATACAATTGATAGTTTAATGACTGTTATCGCACGGTGGAGTACCCATGGTAATGCTCTTGTTAGTTCAAGACATGGGTTTGAGAATGAAATAGCACTTTTCCCTTCGTTTCTAGTAGGGTAACGTAACTGGTACATTATTCTGTGCAGGTCTTAGATATTGTTTTTTAAAATTTACGTGAAAATTGAATTGTTGGCGAAAAGCACGATCATGTGGCCACAGTGCCAGGAGACGTCGCGGCAGGCCCAGAAGATGACGACATAAGCTTGACTCCTACTACTGCTACGATTGGACATGAGTAGGAAGCGAAATCCACGAACATGTGTATGCGACAATGTCGTCGCGGCAGGCCTAAAAGGCGATGGCGGTTCGAGCTTGACTCATATTGCAACGATATGGACATCAAAAGCCCTTAATTGCAAAGAGAGGAAAGAGGGAGGGTACGCCTTTAACCCTCCAGCGGGACGATTACGGCTTATAATAATAACGTGAACATTATGAATTGAAGCTTTGAAATGAAATGGAACTCTTTTTAAGGATCTACTTGCAATTAAGCTATAACTAGATACTGCCCGCGGCTTTACTTAAAGAATTTAGATGTTTTCCTGGAGAAAGAACCATATTAATTAAATACATGGTGGTAGGTACTGCCAAATACAGGAAAGTATGCCTGTACACCAGTACCTCAAGCTCAACCATCCCAGGTTCCCGCCTCTCATATAAACAAGACTGACATATGAGCGTGGCTCGCAAGTTCACAGAAGAAGAGAGGTACAGGCATCATCATCCATCACCAGCCTATTAACGTCCCACTGCTGGGCACAGGCCTCCCACATGCAACAACATGTGGGAAAATTAGGCAATAACTCACCACGCTGGCCTAATGCGGGTTGGTGGGCATCACAGAAATATAATTTCTGTGATGGGCAACGATATAAAAAACAAAGGAGGGGTAGAGAGAGGCAATCAGAATTTAATGCAACAAATGCACTTTGCAAATTCCACAATGAATACAGCTACGTAATACGATCACGACTTTGATGACACTCGAGTCATGCGTGACGTGACACATACCAAAGGACTCTAAGCTCACGACTTGTGTGAGTTGTGTTTTGTGCCACATCGGAGGATCGGCGAAACAGCGAAGTGAGCAGATCATGAATATGCTATCGCGCGACACACTTAGCTGGATAAGCAAATATTGACTTTATAGTAAAGGAATAAAGTCGTTATTGGTGAGAGCGAAGCATTCACGCTTATTGAATAGTGGATAAGTCTGTTGATGTCATTCTTTGCGCATTCTTTGAAAGTTTTACCACAGTATAAATATAAGTATTTATACTGTGGTTTTACCTACCCAGGAGCGTCTCTAGCCGATGGCGGATGGGGGGGAGGTGGGCAAGCTGATATAAATAAAGGAGTCGATTGATATAAGAACGGTACAAATCAAACGGTCCCAATGTGTAAACTCCACGACCTCTTTACTGTACGTTTACATAGAGGCGTGCTTAAGGTTTCACAGTAGGGCAACATTATTTTCTTCTAATTCTTAACAGTTACGTAATTCTTACCATTTTTTTTATCTCTGGAGAGGGGGGGAGGGGGGCAGCTGTCCCTACTCCCCCCCCCCCGGGCGACGTCTTTGTACTTTTTATACGATAGCTGTCATTGTTAGTTAATTGTAGTAGAGTAGACCAGTAGACTACTATTCAAGTGACATTTACAATGTTGCTTTATTCTTTTGCTTGGTCGTTAATTAACTAGTTACTTACCTACATTTTATAACAATTCTTGTAACATTAAAAAAAAAAAACAAAAATCAAAATTTCTTTATTCAGTAAGCTTAAAATGAGCATTTTGAATCGTCTATATTTAATTTTAAATTCTTTAAACATTCATTATTATGATAGAATTGAGAGCATTATTATGAGTTTCCTGCAAGTGCCACAGTGTTTTAGGTACTTACATATATAAATATAAGTGGTACAATACCTACATAATCGGATTTCTACTAAATAATATCTGGACAGTTTTAACTTCAAGACGTAGTACCTATCTACCAGTAAAGATGCTAGGTACTTGGTTATGCTGTAAGGACAAAGAGAAGATTTTCTATTTGTCCATGTAGGAAAGACTGTCCAGCAATGAGAAGTTTATAAATTATGATAATGATGACGAATATGGCCCGGCCCTACTGTGATACTGTCAGTGTCAACAAGCTGATGAAAGGTATTGTCGTCGGAATGACCCATCCATATCTATAAAGTCAGCGTCATTTAACTACATAAAGAATACGATAATTAATTATTACTTTGAGATTATCGTAATTAAAAGTATATGGAAAACACACAGCGTACATGGAAATTCTAATAATTTGCGTATCGTTTCAGCTACAGTGTCAGCAAATAAAAGCGTTCTGTTTCTCTATTCCAGGCAAAGAGATTTAATATAGTATGTCTTTGATTCCAGGTGAAGTGAACAACGCTTATGTGACAGACGCGACATCTGTCTCCGGGTCGCGGAAGTCTTTGGCGCTTCAGCCGGTGCTTATAATGCATCCACACCACGCGCCAATGGATATGGACACCTACTCCCACTACTCAGGGCGGACAGCGAGGTCGAAGCACGGCATTTATGCGAATACAATGCATAATTATCAGTTGTAAAACCTGTTTTGATTCATTTACTTAAATCAAGGACATGTTTTTGTCGCAGTTCTGCCGCTTGCCAACAGACAGCGCTGTTAGACTACTATGTAAATTTCTAACACTTTACTAGATGGCGCTCAGTAATTTCCAAAACAAAAATATTGTTCATTAGAAAACATTTAATAGTACAGATATAAAGTAGGTACTAAAAATTATATTTAATACAAAAAATATTAAATAATGCGTTTAATATAACTAGCAAATAATGTAGTTTAATGAAACATAGTTATTATGTAAATATAAAAAAGTTACTTGGATCTATGACTTAGGTCCTTTGTAGAGTTTTCTTAATAAATTTCGATAGGTACCTTTTCTATGATAAGTAGTATCCACAGACGTATATAGTATCTACGTGTTATTATCCGTCCAACGTTCACAAGTGTTCAACGATTTTACAACGAAATAAAGGGTTTGATGTTTCAAAAGTGTTTTGGAATTTGTTGTATTTAGTTATGTATGTACGAGTATGTCTTACTTATTTTTTACATTAATAAAAATATTTTTAGTTCAATATTAGTTTTTATTACTGTTAGTAAGTAAGTAAGCAAGTACAATTTTGTAATAAATGAAAGTAGTTTTCATATAAGGCGTCTTCAAATTATCTTTAAACTTATTAAATACATACTTATAATTATCCATGTTCAAAATAATATAAAGCTAAACCAGTTTAAACTTTAGTGCACAAAATGATCCGATAACGGTTCTGTACCTTTTGAGGTATGGAACTCTAATTAATCTTACTCTCTCTTATGTGAAAAATAAATCTGGCAATCTGCGAATCTGGCAATCTGCGAATCTGGCATTCTGCGAATCTGCTACTATGCGAATTTGGTACTTACTATGCGAATCTGGCATTTTGCGAATCTTAAATGTGGCATCGTGCGAATCTGGCATTCTGCGAATCTGGTATACTGCGAATCTGAAAATCTGGCATTATG